>LPNX010815620.1:402455-529878 GCA_001517045.1 Pseudotsuga menziesii | reverse complement strand
GGGAGTTGGTGCTTCATATGGAAATTCCAAAGGTTGATCCAGAATAGGAATCCCCCCTTCAAGGTTTGGAATTTCATATTCATTTTCAGAATATGTCTTGGATGAGGATAATTTTCCAAACGATCAAGCTGTCTCTCAATGGACTGGTTATTTTTATTAGTTTCAAGAAAAATGACATCTCTGGAAATAACAAATTTCTTGTTTACCTCATCATACAGACGGTATGCCTTGGAGTATTCTTCGTACCCCAGAAAAATGAATTTTCTGCTTCGAGCACCAAGCTTGTTTCTTTGCTCCTTTGGAATCAAGGCATAACAGGTGGAACCAAACACTCTGAGATGCCTGAATGAAGGGATATGGCCAAACCAAATTTCATGTGGAGTCTTGTTATCAAGAGCATTTGAGGGACTTCTATTTCTCAAATAGGTTGCACATTTTACTGCATCACCCCAAAACATTAGTTTTACATTCTTGAAAAACATCATTGAGCAAACCATATTCATTATGGTTCTATTCATTCTTTCTGCTACACCGTTTTGTTGAGGATTGTAGGGAACGGTAGTCTGATGTGCAATTCCATGTTGACGAAGATAATATTCAAAAGCATTTGAAGTGTATTCTTTTCGATTATCAGTCCGAAGTGTACCAATTTTTTATTGTGCTTGTTTTTCTATCAATGCATGAAAGTCTTTGAATGTTTGAAATGCTTTTGATTTTGTCTTTAAACAGTAAATCCAGCACATTCTTGAGTAGTCATCAACAAATGTCATAAAATACATATTCCCGTTTTCTGAAGGCGTTGGCATTGGGCCAAATAAATCAGAATGCACTAGTTCTAATTTCCTACTTGCTCTGAAATTAGATTCATGGAATGGTAGCTTACTATGTTTCCCTAATATACATGCATCACATTTTTCTTCTCTTTGGGAATGGTGGGAAAACCAAATACACCATTCTTTCTCAACAAACGAAGACTGTTATAATTTAGATGACCAAATCTTGCATGCCACAATGAACTAGATGACAAATTACCTTCTCCATACTGAGAGAGGTAGGCATAGTTCTGAACTCTTGCAGATGAACCCTTTAGCTTCAGCAACTTCCCATCTTCATATCCAGTCATGATGACTTTGTTGTCAGAGGACTTTATTATTTCAACAATTCCATCAAACATGTGGATGGAATGGCCTCGCTGTCGAATCTCCACCAAGGACAGCAGGCTTCTCTGCAACTCTGGAAGATAGAGAACATTTTTCAACAAGAAATCAGGGAATCCAGGCATCTTCAGTCGAATGGTGCCCATTCCCTTTGGTTTAAGACTTGACTTATCTGCAAAGTAAACTATGCCATCTATTGTTTCATTAAGCTCTTCAAAACAATCTTTTCTAAATGTCATGTGTGATGTTGCACCAGTATCAAGCAGCCAAAAATCTTTGTAAGATGAAAGTGAAGTCATTTAATTAATTCCAACATTACAATGTGCAACAATACAAGAATCAGAAGATTTACTAGCATCTTGGTCATCTTTCTTCTAGTTCTGTTTGTCTTTGATGGAGTACCATGAAGCCCAACACTGATCTGATGTGTGCCCAGTCTTTCCACAACGCTTGCACTACAAATCTTATCTTTTGTTGCTGCCCCCTCTGCCTCTGAAGTTTCTTCTTCTTCGTCCTCTCTTGCTGCAATCTCCCTTGGAAGGGTCTTTGGACTGATTCTCTGTTTTCTGAACAAAGTAAAGGGATTCTTCAACAAGCTCGCTTGATTTCTTGATCTTTCGAGACCATTTTGGATATGTTTCCTTGCTAGTGAGGACATCACCAACAATAGATGCTATAGATTGCATTTTTACAACTGTTAGTGTAATTTACAAAGATAAATAGGAAAAAACAATAACCTTGCAGATCTACAGTCTCTGCCAAGGTGAATACAATTCAAGTTTATAGCATACACAGGTTTCTTCAATACAAAATATATCAGTCAGTGGTAATATATCAGTCTCAGTATCACAATGCAATATATCAGTCTCAGTATTCCGAATTATTGAATGTTGAGATCAGTCTTCAAGTAGGTCTTCAACAAGCTGTAGCAACACAGGCTCGCTTGATTTCTCAATATGTAGGCAGCTCCACAGGTTCAGTCTCATATATCCAAAACGCACCTTGCAGCATTTCAGGAAGTAGATAGGAGCAATATTAAAATACTTCTTACAGCCTTCAACTCAGCATAAGTATGATATACCAATCAGCAATATTAAAATACTTCTTACAGCCTTCAACGCATATATCAGTATGATATATCAGTCAGCATAAACGCAGCATACAATAGTTTTTATACCACTTCTTACAGCCTTCAACGCTTCAGGATTATGCCAAGCTTCGAGGGAAACACTCACAAGAGTCCCAAGTTCAACACACGCAATTCAAACTTTAGGTTACATCCGGTGATTCCTCTTCTCTACTAAAACAAGAAGATGCCCACAACTTCAAACAACAATAGGTGAACAACCAATTTAAAAATTAAAGGAAGGATTCCTTCAGGATTATGCCAAGCCTGTAATAAGGAAACAAATGAATCACAAAGTACTATGTTTTGTGGGTTTGCACCTGAACCTTCCAAATGCATTCATTTTTTTACCTAAGTTACATTCCTTTCGAGAGTGCATACATCATCGGTGTCTATTCAAAACAACAATTTCACATATTTTAACATTCCATTACAACTTGAATGAAAGTCGAAGTTCATCAACAGGTCGTCCTCTTCATAGTTTGGATCCTCCTCAACGAACACGTCCTAGACAGAGCGCTATGGAAATAACACATCCATTATCATCCCTTTCATGCTCCAGTCATCAACGCATACGCAATATATCAGTGCAATATATGTATGATATATATCAGTCTTTAACTCATGCTCTTCACGCGGGCAGCAGTCTCCACGCAGGCTCTTCATGCAGGCTCCAACGCAGGTATTATGTAGTCTTCAAGTCGCAGTCTTCAAGTCGCAGGCTATCTCCAACGCAGGTATTAATGCAGTCTTCAAGTCGCAGCAAAGATCACAGATACTCAATGCATACTCCAAAAAAAATTAGGGTTTATGCACCGGCAACAATAGTCACGTTCCACAACCTTCTCCAGGCAGAGTTGGGCGCCAGTCACAATGTCGATGTCGAAGAGTTCGAAGATGCTCTAATACATAAACTACAGAATGCAGGTGACGATCCAGGACGGGCGTCATCTGATTGGAAAATTCATGGCTTTCGATCACCACATGAATTTGGTGTTGGGAGACTGTGAAGAGTTCAGAAGACTTCCACCCACGAAGGGGTCGCAGCAGACAAGAAAGAAGAGCGAGAGGAGTGAAGATTGAGACTGTGGATTTGCAGGAAGATGGAGTACAATGGGAGATCAAGCTATACGATATTGAGAGAATTAGGGTAGGTATAAGCTAATTCAAACGTTCAGGGAACTAACAGTAAACATCCCGCAACACAAAACTTCATCAGCGTGAAAGGATTAGGGTTTATGATATTGTTCTATACCAATAACGCATGCACGCAGAGACTGGAGGAGAAACGCACACAATGAATGCGACCGGCAGCGACTGGCAGACAAAATGACAATGGACTGGCAAGTAGAATGCGAGGACTGAAATGCAGCAGGCAGGAATTATGGTAGCGCTCTGATAACACAGGCAGAATGGCAGGCATGCAATGCAGCCAGGAGTTATGGCAGGAAAATAGCCAAGCTCTGATACCACTTGTTAGGTATAACTCCCAATTCGATATTATTCCAATGCCAATGCATATATTTATACATTTCAGGCGGTGGTTGAGATTCCGACCGGCCTATCCATATTCCTACGTAACTGTTCAGCTTCCTATTCTTTATTTATTTATTTACAATATATAATCCCTATGGATTATATTCTAACAGAAATAACAAAGATTTAGATCTTACCGATTTGAGGTGTCCGACTTGGTTCTAGAGCTAGTTGACCTAGGGTTTGTCAGGGAAACCCTAGTTTTCCAAACTTAGAGTTTGTGAATTCTATTTGGACAGAAATATGCACCTCCTTGAGGTGAGTTCCTCAACTAGGTCACTTTCTCAAAACTAAGGTGGGAAGCCTCCAAAACATGATCCCCTAGTTCCTCCCAGAACCAGTGATAGGGTCAAAAATGAAACTTCTCCAATTCATAAATAGTCTCCACCAAAATATGCGCCCTACTGAGGTGAGTTAGCCTAGACCTATTTTCTTGATGATTTGTGGAGAGAACACCTTGAACTAGGAATCCCTAGTTTCTGCAAATGCACAGTGCCTTCTTTCAGAGAGGCTTTGATACCATGTTAGTTTTCCTTTAGATTTGATTAGATTATATAGGATCTTTATCTAAAAGAATAACAGGTACAACAAGATGCATAAGATATAAAATATACACAAGACACAAATATTTTCACTAGGGAAACCATAAAGGAGAAAACCCCGCAAACTTCTTCAAAATAGTAATATGATCAAAAGCAGTAATAAGAAGTATTCATCAACTATTTGTCTCTCCTCCCTTTTGTATCTCTCTCCCTCTCATGTGAACTTGAGAGTGTGAGGTGTGTATAAATGAGGGAGAGTGCCTCCCTATTTATACCCTTTCAAGTCACTGACCAAACATAATACTGGGGCCCACATGTCTACCCTAACAAGCACAACTTCTCCCAGAGAGGTTCCAAATACACATTACATGATGTTACACCGAGGACTATTGCCCTGACTTACAATACAAGTTGTACCTCAAGTTCTAGACACAATTAAGGCATCCCACAAGGGGGTAAACACATCCCCATTGGGGGTACAACAACATACAATGATAATACACATCAGAATATCTTCCGAAGTTACAAATGCATCAACAAGAGATGCTGAAAATTTTCCTCCTTTTAATTTAGAACAAGAAATTGGGAAAATTAAAATTCCTATTCCTTTGAATGAGCTTGTAAAAAACCCTCCTTTTAAAGAGACTATCTTGAAATTTTTACAGCCTACTATTGAACTACCTACCTATGATAGAGTAAATCTTCAAGATGAGAATCTGACAATTGTTTTTGGTTCACACTTAGATGAAAAAGTTGGTTTACCTCCTCCTTTTTATATTACCTTGCTAGTTCATGATAAAATGCTACATAATTGTCTCCTTGATTTTGGTGCCTCCCATAACCTTATGCCAAAACATGTAATGGAAGCTCTGGAATTAAATATCACCAAATATTTCCATGATCTTAATACTTTTGACTAAAGGGATGTTAAATGCATTGGTGTTATAAAAGACTTGGTTGTTAGTTTGGCTCAACTCCCAATGAAAAGCATTTTGATGGATGTAGTTGTAGTTGATATACCTCCTAAGTATGTAATGTTTTTGTCTCAATCATGTACTAACGAGATTGGAGGAACTTGATAGATGCATTAATCTTATGCTATAGTACCAGTGTTTGGTGGAGAGATAAAGCGGTTGTATAGGGAAACACAATCGGATTATCTGGTAAGTGATCACCAGAATCCTTCCAATCATCCTTTGTATGATGTCCAAGAAAGTCTTTATTTGTGAGGTTTACATTTTGACGATCAAATATCATCTTCAGTACAAGTTGAAAGAGAAATATAAAAACATACACTAGCAGAAATGAGGATAAACTTTGGAGAATGTATTTTCATGGTGCCTCATCCAGAGAAAGTTCAGGAGCATACATTATCTTAATTTCCCTTCTAGATGAAGTAGTGACTCTAATGCTTAGGCTAGAATTTGAAGGTACAAATAATATAATTGAATATGAGGCAGGTGTTTTGGGGTTAAGGGAAGCCAAAAATATGAAAATTCAAGAATTACCAATTTTTGGTGATTCTGAGTTAATAATTCAGTAAGACAGAAATGTTTATCATGTCAAACAAAACAAGCTTAAAGTTTATCAAAATGAAGTTTGGGATTTATTTGATAATTATTTCTTGGCTTTCAATATTACTTATCTTCCCAGAAATTGTAATGAGACAACATATTCATTAGCCTTGGTTGCTAGCTATTTTAAGGTACCCTCTCAACCACATCTCAAATATGCCATGGAAGTTAGACATAGACCTGTTTTTCCAGATAATATTAAAAGCTGGCAAGTTTTCAAGGATGATGTAGAAATTAATAGATTCTTGAAATCAATTTGTGAATTTTCTAGGTCTCTAATTGATGAAGAAGATGAGACTGAATAATTTCAAAATCCTGATGTATCCAATTCAATTACTGGGCATGATATAATTGAGTTAAAAAAGCAATTTTATGCCTAAACGTTTAGTACTTTTATAAAGGATTTTTAGTAATCATGATACTCTACAAAATCCATTGGCTCAACCTATACCAAATAATATTGTTGATTGTAATAATGGTACAAAGTTGGATCCAAAACTAGTTAAATTGTCAAAGGCTTTGTCTGATTTACAACGAAACAGATATGGTGAGTTAATGAAAGAGTTTGTAGATGTATTTGCTTGGTCTTATGAGGATTTTAATACTTTTGACATGAGTATTTTTCAGCATAAGATTCCCATTAGGACTAATACTAAACCTTTCAGGAAGAAATTGAGACAAGTTAACCCCATGTTATTACCAGTTATTGAGAAAGAACTTAAGAGTCTTTTGGATGCAAAAATCATTGTTCCTTTGAAGTTTTGTTCATGGGTCTCTAAACCTTGTACCTATCAGGAAGAAAAATGGGAAGATTAGCTTACGTGTGTATTTCTGATATTTAAATAAAAGTTCCTTGAAAGACAACTATCCTTTACCAAAGATAGATCAGATTTTATAAAGGATAGTGGGTGTACAACGAATATCAATGATAGATGGATTTTTTGGGTACAACCATATTGTTGTTCACGAAGAAGATAAAGAAAAACTACTTTTGTAACACCCTGGGGAACATTTATCTATGATCATATGCCTTTTGGCCTTATGAATGCAAGGCATACCTTTTAGTGTGCAATGGATATAGATTTTGTAGGGGAAAAGGACAAGTTTACAATTATCTACTTTGATGATATTACAGTTTTTTCCAAGTCAGACGAAGAGCATCTTGAGCATATAAAGAAAACTTTTTTGAAATGCAGAAATTTTAGGCTTTCCCTTAATCCTAAAAAGTCTAATTTTGCAATGCAGGAAGGAAGATTATTAGGAGATATTGTGTCTCAACATGGACTTAAAATTGATCCTGACATGGTATCTTCCATCTTAAAAATTGAGCTTCCAAGTAATAAAAAAAGGTATTCAATATTTTCTGGGTAAGATTGATTTTCTTCAAAGGTTCATTTCAATTTTTGCTGAAATTATAAAACACATTATTGTCATGTTCAAAAAAGATGTAGAAATTAAATGGACCTAAGAACCTAGGGATTCTTTTGATAAAATTAAGCAAGCTCTAATGGAAACTTCTATCCTTATTAGCCCAGATTATGCCAAGGAATTTTTCACATTTTCTTTTTCTTCTGAAGACATTATCATTGCAGTATTCTTGCAGAAAAATGAATATGGACATGAGCAGCAAATGGCCTTTTTCAGTAAGGTATTGAGGGATGTTGAGTTAAGGTATAACATTATTGAAAAACAAGCTTATTCCTTAATTAAGTACATGACCCTTTCAGGATGTATATTCTTCATTCAAAGCTGATTGCTTACGTTCCTAGCAGTGCAGTGAAGGATATTCTTGTTCAACCGGATAGTGAAGGTAAACATGGTAAATGGATAGCTAGACTTTTGGAATATGATGTTGAAATTAAACAAACTAAATTAGGCAAAGGTCAGGGTCTAGATAAGCTCTTATCTTATTCAAATTGTAAAGATTTGGGGTTAAATTTAGTTTATAATCAATCAACTATGGTTGTAATGCGAGAAAGTGATGATAATTTAGAAATTATAAAGAAATTTTCTACATGATACTGGTATAAGGACATTGTTTTTTCTTCTAAATCTACAATTCCCACCAAATTATAACAAGAAGAAATTCAGATCCTTGAAACTTAAATCTCATAAATACTGTATGATTGATAAAGTGTTATTTTGGAAGGATCCCAAAGGATTATTGTTGAGATGTATTAATCAAGATGAAGCTGATTTGGTAACAATTGATTTGTACAGGGGATCTTGGGAGGACATAAGTACTGGAAAACAATAGCTTTTAAAACTTTGTGTGCATGTTATTATTAGCTGACTTTGTTTGCTAATGCTTTTGCTATTGTTCGAGCTTGTGTGGATCGCCAGAAATTTGCAAGAAAACAAAAATTGTTGCCTCTGCCTCTTAAACCCATTGTGGTTGATGGCCATTTTCAGCAATGGGGGTTGGATTTTATTTGTAAAATAAACCCACCATCCAATGGACAACACACATATATCTTGAAATCCACATAATTATTTACAAAATGGGTAGCATCTATTCCAACGAGAAAAGCAATTGATCGGGTAATAATGATTTTTTTAGAATAATATATCTTTGCACGTTTCGGTTTCCCTAGAAAAAAATTGACTAACAATGCACCTGATTTTAAGTCTACTGATATGGTTCATTTATATGAGAGTTACAACATAATTCTTAAGCATTCTATGCCTTATTACCCTCGGGGTAATGGCCTCATAGAATCCAAAAATATGAATTTAATCAACAGTATAAAAAAGTTATTGTTTGGAAAAAGAGAACATGAGATACAAGACTCAAATATGCATTGTGGGTTGATAGGATAAGTACTAAGAAGGAAATCGGTACTTCTCCTTTTCAACTTGTCTATGGTATTGATGCAGTATTTTCTGTTCAGTTGGGATTACCAGTCTTAAAATTTCCGTAAGATGAGATAGAGGAACCAAATCCAGTTTAGTGAAGGATCTACTAGATGGTTGAAAATCATAAAGTAAGGGATTGTTTATTGGAAAACACTCAGAAACATAGAGACAACGTTAAAGCTATTTATGATAAGAGAACCAAAGAAAACACTTTTTCTCCCAAAGATCTTGTTTTGAGGTGGGATGCATGCAAAGAGGAAACACCTAAACATGGAATTTTTGATAATTTATGGTTTGGGCCTTTCCGTATTTTTTAAGTTTCAAACAACATTAATACATTCGTTCTGGAATATCTTGATGGCAATTCAGTTTTAGGGAGGAGAGTTAATGAGCGGTTTTTAAAACACTTCTACATTTACTAAGCTTGTTGGTAGCCGACTTTCAATGTATATATTAGTGAGATGTATATTCCAATATAAGACTCCAAGCCTAACAAAAGCACTAGTAAGTTCATTTTTAGTAATGGTTTTTTAAAATAAACAGCCAGAATTCACACAATATTAAATTATGGGTTCTTAGCACCTCACAAGGAAGTGCTATCCCTAGTAAGATCCATTGTTAGTACCTAGTTTTGCACCTAGGGTTGTCTACTCTTTCAAATTTAAAGCCTTAATTTTTTCCAAACTCTTTTGTTAAAAGTTTCCTAAACTCTTTGACCATACTTTAAACCTCTGGTTCTGTAATTTAAATAATTATGCTTCTAGTGTTGATTTCTGTTTTATTTTGATAATCTAGTCCTTAACATAAGGTTTGCACAAGTTTGTATGTTCGTTATATCGTTATTTATGCAGGTACAAATTATTTATGTTAAAAATATTCAGGAGAAAGTACTTGACATCAAAGTGGGTTGTTTACACGCTTCGCTACAAAATTGCTTTGCAGAAATGCTAATGAATCATTTTGTAGAAATCATGCAAATATAGTGGGTTATCATGCTACAAACTTAATGAATATAGCACAACCTATCAGATTATTCATTAATATGTTTATTGGTTGTCATATCGGTTTATGGATCTGATATATGTGAGTATGGGTAACCATGCAAATAAGAGGGTCCAGCCTCATTGAACCTGTCATAGTTATGATGTGATTTCTCCCAGTCGTTTGAATGATTGCTTCAGTCTACATATTGAGGTTTTTTTTTCATATTCAATTTAAAATGTAAAGACAGAAGAAACCCTTAGTTTTGTGTGAATTTTTTCCCTGTTATTTCTTAGCAATGTGGCACTTAAGCGTAGTAGGAGTCTGGTTAGGTGTGAGCCTATGGGTTCATAGTTGTTGGAAGCTTATCCATAATTTGGCTTGAAGTTTAAATGAGTAGGGCGGTTTCTCTATTGTCAAAAAGTTTAGGGGCATTTCCAACCAGTGGATCAAGAATTTTCCCAAAGCTTTAATGGCAAGACTATTACAATGCGGTATTTATAATTTCCTATCACAAAACAGTCAATTCCTATTGCATTGGAGTTACCTCAAGATGTTGGTTGGTGGTTTAAAATGTAGGGGGTAAGTGTACCTGAATGAAGTTATTTCTTATTAGCTATGCATCAAAATTATGATTGGAGGAAAGGGGTTCCTCATTCGTGGCTAAAGGTTGAATACAACAATTTATTGAAGCTTGTTCAACGTTATATTACACGGGAAGGCTAGTATGCAATTGTGCATCTATATCATATGCACTTTTTATTACATTTGGATGATATATCTCCCATGAATTTGCCCTATTTATTTATTAAAAGATTAACTAAGATGGTCTCTAGGGAACCAAAGTCTCCAGATAGTTGGTTGGAAATTTTTCATCAAGTTTTTATTAATTGTTAATTTTATAAGAATTAAATAAATTTAATCATAGTTGGGAGGAATTTCTTGTAAATTTTGAGTTCATATCCTCATACCTTGTTCCCGAAATACATGGGTCACCCTCTGTAGAAACGAATTCTACAGACATGGTTGAAGATGACAAGTCTAAAAAACCTCCTTCTAAACCTAGTGCTAAGGGAAAACAAGTTAAAGGAAAGAGGAAAGTTACTCCAAGGGTTGATGATTATATTCATAAGTCAATGCATTTTTCTTCTTTGAGGAAAAATAGAAACCCTAGCTCAAAGAAAATAGAGGAAAATGTCTAGGAAGAAGACAGAGTTATGAGAAGAGATTTGAAGCAACGTATTGAGGAAGCAATTAAAGACCCCATGCACAAATATAAGCATGATCTCGCTCAAGCCTATCATTCGATCAAAAAGGGAAAAAGAAAGCAATTATAACCTAAAAAATATCCAAATCGAAGACATTATACCAGAGCGATAAATAAATTCAGGTTTATAAATTCGAAGGTTTTATTTGATTCCTCTTTAAATAGCATCAAGTGATTGATTTGGAAGCTAATGTTTGTAAAGATACACAAAATTTTGTCACACTAGAAATTGTGTCTAAAGCTCTAGTCTTGAAACAAGTCAAGAAGAATTTGGTTACTGATAAAGGGAAAGAAAAAGTTTTCCTAGAAGACAACTCTAAAACTGAACCAGGTTCATCCTTTGAAAAGGAGAAGCATGTCTCTTTCATTTTAACTGAATTAGAAGAGACTATAAATGCTATATCATATTCCCTTGAGCCAAAGCAACATACAAGACCAGACTTTTTCCAGGAATTTGAAGAGAAACCAATTATACAAGCTCCTATAGATGAAAATTTAAATTCATATGTTATGCCAAAGATTGAAATCGAAGAAGAACAAATGAGTGAACCTATTTCACCTTTGAAATAATATAGTTCTTTGGGATATAAATGGAAAACATAATTGATTAGTATAAAGTTGAAGAATCAAAAGTTAAAAAGGAAATTAAAGAAATATAAGGATTATGTTAAGTGCTTAAATATGGAAAATCAGTCATTGCTATAGAAAGTGAGTAAGATTGGAAACAAGAGGACCAATCTGATGGTTAAGTTCACCAAAGTTTGTAAATTCAATCAAAGGTTGAAACATGTTAATGCAATTTCTCTCAATCAAAAAGAGTATTGGAAAAAAGGAATGTAAACAGCAAAGAGATAAGGCTACATAAGTAATTAATTTGGAGACACACGTTTGGTAAGACACAATGCAAGCACAGGGTCAAACTTTGTAGGTTTGAGAAGGATAAAGATTGAAGATACACGAAACAACACAACTAGATAGTTACTTTCTTTTTTAGTGACAGAAGGTAGTTTTTCAAGACAATTGTCAAGTTTTGAAGTCATAAACCTTTAATTTTCTTAAGTTTGTTTAGTTTTATATGAATTATGGTCAATGTTTATATTTGTAAATCATATATGACCTAAATTTTATGAACTTGATCCATATGTTGATAAATGATTACCTTAAATTAGGACCTAGATATATTTTATGGGAATCAAATATTTTTTTATTCTAAAGTCTATTTTTGGTAGAATGAATGATCATCAAATCCTAGGGAAATGACAACTTTGTTATCAAAGAAGTCTATATATTGTAAAAAATGACAAGAGACATGGGTTCGATTTTTTGTGGCTAAAGGTTGGTCTAGATATTTTGTAAGACATCATACTTTATTTTTAACTTTCTATAGAATGATGTGAACTATGTTCCATCTCAACGTTTAGAATGATTATTAGATAATTGCATAATGATATGCATTGAATTGATATGCAGAACTAGTTTTATGAACACAGTTTATATATGATTCCTGTAATTTGTTGTCTGCTCTTTCTAAGTTTTATGTGTAACATTGTTATATATAAAACCCTTTGTGAATGCATCATATATTAATAACATTGTTGTTCCCTTTGATGTATTTATTATTAGTGTCATATTTATAGACTTTGGAATTCTTAGTTTATATGTCCATTTATTTCAAGTTCTTCCTATATCTTATATTACTTTTTATACTTGCATGCCATCCTTAGTCCGACATCCAATCAAACACCTGAAAATTGCCTTATATTTTATAGTTTTGTTATCCTAAGTGTCATAGCTTTGTCTATATCAATCTTGTGCAAACCTTAGTGATAACAACTGCTACTGTAGAATTTTTCGGAATCCTCGGGAATGCATATTTTGTGCCATATCAGGGAGATTGCTTGTATTTATTATTTCCAATCATGGAATTCTAGTGGATCTAAGGTTGAGGCAATAGTTAATTTTCCTCCCCCGCATAACATTCATCAACTACAAAGCCTCTGAGGTAAGGCTAATTTCTTGTGTCACTTCATTGCTAAATATGCAGAAGTAACAAAAGGATTCATCTGCCTTTTGAAGAAAAGGGTCCCTTTCATTTGGGATGATCACACTCAATGATATTTGATGAACTGAAAGTGACATTAATGTCTTCCCCTCTACTAAGTCTTTTCTACTGTAATTTATGGTGCCTAAATAAATAATCGGTATGGTTTCGATTCAAGAGGATGAACTACATTAGGAACATGCAATTTGTTATTTGAGTAAGAACTTGGTTAGGACCAAGCTCAGGTACTTGCACGTCGAGCAATTAGCACTAGAAGTTGTTCATGTTGTCCAAATATTAACACTATATTATTATGAGACGAATGACAACGATTGTATATGTCAATTAATTTCAACGTATATTGTCCCAACACATAATTACAGGAAAATATAGTAAATGTATTGTGATTCTACATGACATTGACTTAGAATTCAAATAAGCTAAGTTGAAAAAGTATATGATATTTTCTGAGCTCCCATCAAAGCTTCCAAGTGAATATGAGGAACCATAAAAAATAATCATTACTAGATGAACATGTCTTCCTCATCGACTCGAATGACCCCTGCTATGAAAATATCCTAGTGTACCTCTAGACTCAAAGGGGTCCCATATCAATTCTTTCACAAGGATCGATGAATCATTTATCATCATGAAAAGCATTATCTTATCATTGGTGACACCTTATACTGTCAAGGGTTTGAATCAATCCTTAGAAGATATCTAACCTATGAGAAGGTATAGCATGATTTCCATAGTGGAGTATGTGGCATTCATCTATTAGGGTTGGAAACAACCCAAAAAATACTATATGCAGGGTAATTTTGTCTTCTATATTTAAATATTTTTTCTAAGCAGTGAAGAAGTGCCACCCAAGCCAAATATTCACCAAGAAAATGAACGCACATCCTACTCCATTGTATCCTATTATTACTATCATACCTTTCACAAGATGGGGGATATATTATACAACCTACAACTCAACATCAACAAAAGGTCATAAGTACATTATTATGGTCATGGCTTACTTTACGAAGTGGGTCAAAGCCATGCCTACTTTCACTTATGACAATGAAACAATTATGCCATTCATATTTAATTAGGTCATTGTTAAATTTGATGTTCCTAAAGAGTTTGTCACTGATAATGGTAGTCATTTTCAAAATAGAATGATGACAAAACTAGCATCCAAGCTTATATTCCGACAAGATTACTCCTCACCTTACTCCCCACAGGAGAATGGACAAGAAGATATTGATGTATTTGTAACTTCGGAATGTATTCACTTGTATATCTTATGTATTGTACCCTGATGTTTCTATTGGGAAGCATCTGTAATGTAATTAAGTTGTGTCATGCCCTGATGTTCCTATCGCGAGATTCAATAATGTAAACAAGTCATGTAAAGTCATAGAGTGTAACCCTCCTTGTTGATCAAGGGTTAAATTCCCCACAGTTATGGGCCCCTAGGGTTATTAGACTCTCCTAGAGAATTCGAACCTAGTGAGTTACTATCAAGTTGGGAATTAGTATAAATAGAGAGGTATCCTCTCTATTTAACACACACTCACTTGTAGCACATAACTGAGAGAGAAAGAAGAAGCTAGGACAAGAGAGAGAGAGAGAGACTACTGCTATCGGGAGATCATCTTGCTGTCTTTGGGTTTTACTTTTGGTGTTGATTCTATCTCTGAGGAAGTTGTGGGGTTTTATCCTTTATGGTTTCCCCAAGGAAAATATTTATGTTCATTGTCTCTTGTGTTTGATTGTTGTGCTTGTCATTCTCTCAGATAAGATCCTAAGATCATATAGCTTAAATGTTAAAAATCTAACATGGTATCAGAGCTAACCTGAGAAGAAGAAACTATGCAGCTACTGAATCTAGGGATTCCTACTTTTTGGATCTCTCTCCACAAATTTTCAGCAAAAGGAGGTTGGGATGACTCTGCTCCCTAGGGAGCATCTTTCTGTCGAAGCAGAATCTGATTCTGAGCATTTTCAGTTTTTGACCCAACACTACTGCGGGAAATTAAGGCTTTCCACAGAAGTGGAATTTTTGAGTGAGCCCAGGCCTGGACTAATCTCCTCCCAAAAATCAAATTTTACAGATCAAGATCAAAGCTTTTGGTTGGGTAGAACTCCGGGAAAGTCAAACCCTAATCTGCTCCTGAACAAGAAAACCAGCTCTACATAAATTTAGCTCCAGATCCAGTTCCGACATCTTAACCTGGAAAGATCTAAATCTTTTGCATTTCCATTTGAGGTTCTCTGTTAAGATGTCTCATCATACCAATCTTGATGAAAAGCTTGAGGGAGCTGATAACTTCTGAGCTTGGAAATATAGGATCTCCCTAGTCCTGGAAGAAAATGAGTTGGACTCTTACATCAATGAAGAGGTTCCAGTTCTAGAGGGAGATGAGGCTAAGGCCTTACACAATAATAAATTGGTAATGGCTAAGAGGATTATTGTTGATTCAATCAAGGATCACCTCATACCACAGGTGTCCTCACTAAAGACACCTAAAGAGATGTTTGATGCCCTGACCAAGTTATTTGAAGGGAAGAACATAAACCGAAAGATGACTCTGAGAAACCAATTGAAGAATGTAAAGATCCAGAATGCAGAGACAATCTAGTCTTACTTTACAAGGGTCTCTCAGATCAAGGTACAGCTGAAAGCGATAGATGAAGAAGTAGAGAATGCAGAAATTGTGATGACCACCTTGAATGGTCTCCCTAGGGCATGGGACTCTTTCATTCAAGGAATCTGTGCCAGAAAGAAGCTATTCAAGTTTAGAGGACTGTGGGAAGAATGCTCACAAGAATAAGCTTGAATAGTAGCTCGAGAAGAAAAGATGGGAAATGAAGATCAAGCTCTCACAATACAATCCAAGAAGAGAAAAACATACCATCATTAAGGTAAGCACTCTCATCCTAGAAGATCTAACAAGAATCTACCTAAATTCAGATGATTTACATGTGATGAAAAAGGACACTATGCTAGAGATTGTCCTAGGAACAATAATGGCTCTCACACGAAGAAGGGAAACAAGAAAAGACATCATGCTCATGCTGCAGAAGATTATGAGCTTTCTAAGAAGAGAATCAAACAAGACAGTGGTGATTCTTCAAGTGATGAAGAATATGTTTTGATTTCCGCTCTCATGGGAAACATCACACATGGAAGCAATGATTGGCTTATAGACAGTGGGGCTTCCAAACACATGACGAGATTCAAAGAATCATTTTTTAAATGATCAGAACATTAATCACCCCACAAGGTGAAACTTGGGGATGACTACCAGTACCCAATAAAAGGTAGTGGATAATCCTCCTACAAATTAGACTCTGGAAAGTCTATGAAAATGAAGGATGTTCTATTTGTACCAGGACTAAAGAAGAACCTTCTCTCCATCTCTGCATTGGATGAAAAAGGCATGAGGGTTGCATTTATAGATGGCCAAGTCCTCATGTGGCCAAAAGGAAAGATTATTGATGATGCAGTAGTAATTGGAGAATAAGAGGGAGGACTATACAAATTGAAGGGCCAACCAGAACAAGCTTTGGTTCATGACTCAGTAGAACCAAATGAACTGTGGCATAGAAGGTTTGCACATGTGCACTATAGGGCACTACCACTTGCAAGCAAAGCTATTGAAGGTCTTCCAGAAACGCAGGCAAAACATGAAGGTGTATGTAAAGGATGTGTGAAAGGAAAGAACACAAAGAAGACATTTCCAAGTAGCGAGAGCAAGGAAAAAGGAATCTTGGAGATCATCCACTCCAATGTATGCAGTCCAATGTCATCCAGTTCTCTAAGCAGGTATGTATATTATGTTTCTTTCATTGATGATTTTTCTAGGATGACATGGATATACTTCATGAATAACAAGGATGAAGTATTAAACAAATTCAAAGAATTCAAAGCCTTAATCGAGAACCACACAAAGAAGAAGATCAAGATCTTTCGATCAGATAATGGCAGAGAATTCACATCAAATGAATTCAAAGAATTATGCAGAGATTCGGGGATTAAGAGGGATTTGACCACTCCACATAATCCACAACAGAATGGGGTTACAGAAAGAAAGAATAGAACAATCATGGAATTAGCAAGGGAAATGCTTCATGATCAAGACCTTCCTATGCGTCTATGGGCAGAAGCTGCCAGAACAGTTGTGTATGTACAAAACCGTACTCCACATAGAGTACTCGAGAACAAGACACCTAAAGAAGTATTTTTCGGTAAGAAACCTGAAGTCATTCATCTCAAAATATTTGGTTGTCCAGTGTACATACACATTCCAAAAGAAAAGAGGACAAAGTTAGATCCTTCAAGAAAGAAGGGTATATTTGTGGGATACCCTAAAAGCTCGAAGGCTTACAAAATATACTTCCCAGGATTCAAGAATATTAACATCAACAGAGATGTAACATTTGACAAAGAATCAACTTACATCAAGTCCATAAAAAGACCTGTTGAAGACTCTGAAGAATCGAAAGTACCCAGAATCCGTAATACAATTATGAACGAAGCAACTCCATAAGAATATCAAGAGATGGAAGAATCTCTAGAACCAATAGATCCACCTCAAGAGAAGAATCCTCACAAGAGGAAACTTGCATGGGTACGAGAGGCTATCCAAGGTGCAGAAAGATACTGGGCTCCAGGAGAGATACATAGAGAGAGGAAAAGAACTAGGTCCTGCTCCAGTTATGTAACCCTATTATGTGACTTCATTGATAAAGAACCTTCCAACTATGAAGAAGCGCCAGAAAAGAAAGAATGGAAGGATGCTATGATCGAATAGTATTAATCGATCATGAAGAATGATGTTTGGGATGTTATCCGAAGACCAAAAGGGAAGTCTTTTGTAACTTCCAAGTGGATCTACAAGATCAAGCATGCTGCAAATGGTATCATAGAGAAATATAAAGTAAGATTTGTGGCTTGTGGCTTCTTCCAGAAAGAAGGAATAGATTATGAAGAGACTTTTGCACCTATATCCAGATACACTTCCATCAAATCAGTACTTGCTCTGGCTGCAGTAATGAAATGGAAGATACACCAGATGGATGTCAAGACTGCTTTCTTGAATGGTGTAGTAGAAGAGGAAGTGTATGTGGAGCAGCCACTCGGTTTTGAGACACGTGACAAGGATACTCATGTGTGTAAATCGAAGAAAGCCCTGTACGGTTTAAAACAGGCACCCAAGACATGGTACGACAGAATTGATAGCTTCCTATCCAGTTTGGGATTTACTAAGAGTAAAGAAGATTCCAACCTTTACTACAAGGTTGAAGAAGGGAACCCAGTGATACTCCTTCTATATGTAGATGATATGTTTGTGACAGGTGAGGATGGGTTGATTGCTGATACAAAGAGGAATCTTGTTGCCAAGTTTGAAATGAAGGACTTGGGTATGATGCATTACTTTCTAGGCATGGAGGTGTGGCAGAATGCAGATGGAATCTCCTTGGGACAAGGTAAGTATGCAATAGAGATCCTGAAGAGGTTTGGGATAATGGATTGTAAGGCCATGACCACACCTATGGCATCGAACCTGAAGCTATTGAGTAATGCTTCATCAGAATCGGTTGATGCTATGATGTATCGTTAGATGATTAGGTCCTTGATGTACCTAACGAATACGAGACCAAATATTTTATTTGCTGTGAACACATTGAGTCAGTTCCTTACAGATCCAAGACATGTTCACTTGATTGCTACAAAGCATATTCTAAGGTACCTTAAGGGTACAGTTGATTATGGGCTCAAGTATGAGGTGAATCAGAAGATTATCCTAGAAGGTTATGTGGATTCATATTGGGCAAGTAGTGCCATTGATAGGAAGAGCACTTCAAGGTGCTTCTTTGGTATGGGATCAGGTATAATCTTGTGGTTTAGCAGGAAATAATCATATGTGGCATTGAGTACAGCCGAAGTAGAGTATGATGCATCTTGTTCGGCTAGTTGTGAGGTAGTGTGGCTTAGGAAGCTACTATGTGGTTTGTTTGATCTCCAGTTGGATGCTACTTGCATATATTGCGACAATTAGAGTTGTGTGAAGTTATCAGAGAGCCTAGTGTTCCATGACAAGTCAAAGCATATCGAGATCAAATATCACTATATCAGGGATATGGTGCAGAGAGGAGTAGTGAAGCTCCAGTATGTTGCGATAGATGAGCAGATGGCTGATGTGTTAACCAAACCATTAGCTAGAGTGAAGTTTGAGTACTTCAGGGAGAAGCTTGGTGTTCTCCAGATCGAGGTTCCCTCTAAAGGGAAGTGATGAGTCTGTGAGCCTTTCTAACATGGTTGATGTGTTCATCCCATGGTCAGATATAAGTGCAGAGCCATTCTGATGTGACTACGGGATGTGTTCATCCCACATGATCAGGTATAAGTGCAGAGCCATTCTGATGTGACTGCGGGATGTGTTCATCCCACATGATCAGATATAAGTGCAGAGCCATTCTAATGTGACTACAGGATGTGTTCATCCCACATGATCAAATATAGTGCAGAGCCTTTCTTACATGGTTGATGTGTTCATCCCATGCTAAGATATAAGTGTTGAGCCCTTCTAACATTGTTGATGTGTTCATTCCATGGTCAGATGTAAGTGTTGAGCCCTTCTGACATGGTTGATGTGTTCATCCCATGGTCAGATATAAGTGTTGAGCCCTTCTTACATGGTTGATGTGTTCATCCCATGGTAAGATATAAGTGTTGAGCCTTTCTTACATGGTTGATGTGTTCATCTCATGGTAAGATATAAGTGTTGAGCCTTTCTGACATGGTTTATGTGTTCATCCCATGGTCAGATGTGATTGTTGGGCCTTTCTGACATCGTTGATATGTTCATCCCATGGTCATATGTGAGTGTTGGGCATGCCTTTCTGACATGGTGGTGGATGTGTTCCTCCCATGGTCAAATGTAAGTGTTGGGTGGGCCTTTCTAATTGGGTCAAATATAAGTGTTGAAGAATATGAAGACCTACCTGGAGGCTAGGCCTACAACTAGCATGAAAAAGGGCTGGCTCTATAGAACTTCCTGTGATCAGTAGAATTGAGATAGCACCAGTGATAATGATGCAGTGATGATCCAGCAGTGATGATCCAGATCCAGTGATGATCCATACTTGAAGATGAAGATGACTTGAATATAAAAATGACTTGAAGATGAAAATGACTTGAAGATTGAGATGACATGAAGATGAAGATGTCTTGATGATGATACAGAGAAGAAGACTTGTGCTGATAAATTGTGTCAAGATAATACCTTCCTAGTTAAGAGGGAGTGTTAATGTATTTATAACTTTGGAATGTATTCACTTGTATATCTTATGTATTGTACCTCGATATTTCTATCGGGAAGTATCTGTAATGTAATTGAGTCATGTCATGCCCCGATGTTCCTATCGGGAGATTCAATAATGTAAACAAGTCATGTAAATTCATAGAGTGTAACCCTCCTTATTTATCAAGGGTTAAAGTCCCCGTAGTTGTGGGGCCCTAGGGTTATTATACTCTCCTAGAGAAGTCGGCCCTAGTGAGTTATTGTCAAGTCGAAAATTAGTATAAATAGAGAGGGAGCCTCTCTATTTAACACACATTCACTCACACTCAGTTGTAGCGCATAATTGAGAAAGAAAGAAGAATTTGGGACAAGATAGAGAGAGAGAGACTACAGTTGTTGAGAGATCATCTTACTGTCTTTGGGTTTCACTTTTGGTGTTGATTCTATCTCTAAGGAAGTTGCAGGGTTTTCTCCTTTATGGTTTCCCCGAGGAAAACTTTTTTGTTCATTGTCTCTTGTGTTTGATTTTTGTGCTTGTCATTCTCTCAGATAAGATCCTAAGATCATATAGCTTAAATGTTAAAAATCTAACAGAAGAGACTATCAACAAGTCCTTGAAAACCATTTGCAACAAATGATGAGCATGTGAAAAAAAAACTAGCATATAATGTTATATATGGCTCTTTAGGCATACCAAAATTTAGTCAAGACTTCCAAAGGGTTCACCCCATTCTAACTTGTACATGGATTTGAAGCTATATTATCGATTAAATGTGAAATCCCATATCTCAAGCTACCCATTGAGATCCTACCTGACACCAAACCATTAGAAAAACATCTATTTTACCTGGAACCTTTTAATGAACATTCAACAGATGTGGCTATTGAAAATGAAGTGGATTAAAATCATATCAAATATCAGTACAATAAGTCAGTCCCACCCCATTTATTCTATGAAGGATACATGATGCTTATTTCTGACTAGGATAATGATGAACTAGGGTCAGGAAGTTTAACTCAATGTGGCTTGGTCCTTACATTGTAAGGTGAGTCTTGAGCAAAGGGGAATATGTGTTAGACTATTTTGAAGGGAATGTGCTCCATGGGCCTAGAAGTGAGCTCTACCTTAAGTGGTATTATGCCTAGTCAGTAATTCCTGGGAAATGCCTTGGTCTAGTTGTATAGGTAGATAGATTGCTTTGACTTTATTAGTTGTATTTTTCCTTTAGTTGTTGCTCATAATGCTTTGTTCTTAGTTGAAAAATGACATCATAAGCACCTATATTTTTATCCTATATAGATGATTCTAGCCTCCACAATCAAAACCTCGCATCTATCGCTTGGGTAATCTATTTTCCTACAAATCAATTAGAGAATTCAAATGGACTATACCTCGGTTCATCAACAACCAACATTTCCAAATACAGTGTAATAATCAAACTCTTATTGGATTCCATGTCACATGAAATATAATGTTTGGTGGTTTACATGGAATCTCAATTGGAAGTGATATAACTTAATGGCTTATACCATATCCATGACCCTATTCTCTTATGAATATTTTTACAGGTATGACTTCTCGAACAACATTTTAAATTTTTACATACATGTTCCAAGAATATTCAATTTGTTATATGATGTCTTAGTTAATTATATATTAGACATGCATTTGTCACATCAATAATAAAGCATACAAAGCACATATAGTTATTTATTTTATCATTTGTAACATTTTTATTTTTGAACCATCATTTTCCATCTCAACGAAGTTATGGTTTTCACAATACAACATTATATTTCTCTTTACTCTTTTTATTTTGTTGTTTTATGATTTTTTTCCTTTTGATTTGTTTTTTCAATTATAAAAAATAAAACTAAGATGAGTAAGAGGAAGCATAGCAGAGACCCCCCTTGTTTATCACTTCCAATTCATCTTGATTCATAATTTCCTCGATAAACTCCTCCTTAGATATGGACTTTTGAAACAACTTGAGTTTATGCACATTAAACAGGGTGAATACCCTTTCACCATCAATAGTATTGATTCTCAAAGAGCCATTAAAAATAAATAAATAAATAAATAAAAAAATTCATATAGACTAATCCAATGAGTATCAAATTTCCCTTTAAATTTTGAAATCTAGAGTTAAAAAAAGTGCCCAATCACCAACCTTAAACAATTTCTTTTTAATGAACATGCCATGCCATTTTTCCCTTTGCTACTAGATGAGATGAATATATTGGAAATATTCTTAACACATTTCATCCAACTCATTTAGCTATACAATTCTATTCTTTTGTTCATTAGTTAAGTCCATTCCCAATTCTACTGCCATCCTAAAACTTTTTATCTGAAACTCCATTAGAAGAAGAACCTATTTTCCATAAACCATTTCATATGGAGAAAAGCCAGTAGTATTTCTCCATATTTTTTTATATTCCCATAAGGCCTATGGAAGCTTTCAGGCCAATAATTTTTATGCAACTATACTATCTTTGTCAAGATATCCTCCATCACCTATTTTTTTCACTCCACCTTCCCATTATCTTGTGGATGTTGTGGGGAAGATTTCCTCTGCTTGATTTGGTACTTTCGACTAATTTCCTGAACAAGATTAGATGTAGATTGAGTACCTTAGTCAGTAACAGTTTCTCTAGGTACCCCAAAGTGAACAATATACCCTCAAACAAGAAATCTACCATTGTCTTTTTTGTCATTCCAAGTAAGGTTTTTTCTTCTACCCACTTTGTCACATAGTCCATACAAACTAGAATCTACCTTTTACCTTTGGATAGGGGATTGATAGGCCCCACAAATTCTAAGGCATAATTTTCAAAAGGGGCTATGAGGGCTTGTGGCTGGAGATACCTCTCATACATTGGAACTGGATGACCCATCCTTTGGAAACTATCACATGCTTAGACATATTTCTTCATGTCATGGAAGAGGGAGGGCCAATAATAACCCAAATCGTGGATTTTGTATGTTGTCCTTCTGTCTACGAAATCCCCCCATAAGGTTTATTGTGACATGAATTCATGATATCAAGGATCTCATCCTCCCTCACACATCTTTAGATAACTAAATCAGGTCATGTGTGAAAGAGGCCTCCCTAGATCCAGGAGCATGGGCACTCATTTTAATAACCCTTTTTCTTTCCCTGGGTGAAAAGTGTGATGGCAACTTTCCTATACAAAGATAATTAGGTATGTCTGAAAACCATGAGGAGTTAGTAGAAATATCAAATACATTTTCATCAGGAAATCTATCATCAACTGGAACATTTTCACCTTCATTATTAAATCTAGAAATAAATTCTATACTTGATTTTCCTTTCCTTGTGTATCCAAAACAATGATGTTAAACTCATATATTAGCAACATCTGCCTAGTGATCCTACCATTTGTGATCATCTTGTTCATGAGATATCTAATGGAAAAGTGTTCAATATGGATAAAACTTCATACCCTATGATGTAATGTATAAATTTATTAATTGCATGAACTATTGCAACGAACCCTTTCTTAGTTATAGTATAATTAAATTTAGCAGGAGCTAAATCTCTTATGAAATAAATAACATAAGTTAACTGGTTTTCCTTTTGGTCTAGAATTACTTCTATGGCTAAGTCCGAAGCATCAGTGGATATATGGAAATTAATATTCCAATTTGGACCTCTCAATACTAAGGTCGAGGGTATCTTTTCCTTGACTAAATCAAAGGCATGTTGGCATTCATTGTTCCAATAGAAATTAGCTTCTTTCACCAATAATTTCAACAACAAGAAGGATATATTAGTAAAATCCTCTATGAATCGTTGATAGTATCATGCATGGCCCAACAAATTTCAAACACTTTTTTTATTGGTTGTGGGTGCCATTTTGGAAATTACTTCTATCTTGGCAAGATCTACCTTTATTCCTACATCAAACACATGATGACCCAATACAATTCCTTTACTCAATATCATGAAGAATTTTTCATTACTTAGTGCCAAATTTGAATTGCTGCACCTTTTTAGAACACAACAAGATTTGAACCCAAAATCCAATGAGAAAATCCGACGAAATTGACCCTGCCGTCGAATTTCACCCTTTTAATTATGATTTTTTTGTTTTCTTTTTAATTTTCTCCAGTGTCCGTCAGATATCCTACTGTAGTCAATAATATGGTGACAGTCGTCGAATTTTTAACTTTTTTCATCGCATTTTTTATTTATGTTTGGGGTATTTGATTTTTAAAATTGGGTGCATATTGTGATGAATGCTTATGATATTGACACTGGATTGATATTCAAATTGTACATACATTTGAGGTTGATATTTTTTATGCACTAAGACAATCAAAGCATAGTTATCGATGAAATACAGAGTTGGTGCTAGAAACAAGCTAAGTTATCGATGTGTGTAACCCATGGTGAGTGGGAGTCGACCTAGGATATTGAATTTCATGTTGAATGTGCTAGAAGAAACTCATGATAGGTGAATAGAGGTGGTCCCAAGGATCAAGCATTCCAACATGGAGGTTTGAAATATTGTAGAAACGCAGCTATCTCATAAACATTTCTTTTTCATTCTTATCCAATAAGCAAAATAAGATCAAGTTGGGAAGAAATGTTTCTTCAGTACAACAGTAACTTGGAAATTTATGCCCCAGTTCCACATAAAAGTCATTAGTGTGGCCTAGTAAACAATTAAGGGGAAGAGTTTTTCCATGGAAAGTATTGTTCAAGTAATGTGTTCGTGTAAAATTGAGGCAGTAATTTGTGTAGATAATAATATAAATAAGAAAAACACCATAACATAAGTTTTTATGGGCTAAGCATTATTAGTGTAATGCAATTGGATATGTTCTAGAAGAAAATTAGTGTTACTTGTGTCGAATAACTGTTTTAAAAATAAAGTTGTGATGTCCATTTTTTAAGTATCTTGAAATGTGTAACTATTCTTGTGTTCAATTTATCACTGGTTGGTTTTACTTGATTCTAATTAAAATTTATAATCAAAAGGTTTCACCACCTCATAAAAATAGATCGAGATAATTCATACCATGGGTCCATCCTAGGGGGGAAGTTGGTGTTGTTTTTCCCCTTATGATTTCCCTCAAACTGATCAGTCATAGTCATCTTCATTATCATCATCATCGTTGTCGTCATCAACATCATCATCGCCATTGCCATCATCATCATTGTCGTTGTCATCATTATCGTCCTCATAGTCATTGTCATCATCCTCATCCTCATTGTATTTATCATCATCATCATCATCACCATTATAATCATTACCATCATCATCATCGTTATATCATCATCCTCATTTTCATCATCATCGTCGTCGTCATCACCATTATCATTAGCATCGTCATCATGATCGTCCTCCTCCTCCTCATCATCATTGTTATCATCACCATAATCATCGTCATCATCATCTTCATCATTGTCATCATCATTGTCATCATCATCATCATCATCATCTTCATCCTCGTCCTCATCATCATCGTTGTCGTCATCGTCGTCATCCTCATCATCCTCATCGTCATCTTCATTATCATCATCATCATCCCCATCGTTGTCATCTTCATAATTGTCATCAATATCCTCATCGTCACCATCCTCATTTTCATCATTATCTTCATCATCATTGTCATTATCATCATCATCGTCGTCATCCTCCTCATCCTCCTTATCATCATCGTCGTCATCATCGTCATCATCATTGCCATCGTTGTCATCCTCATCATCATCATCATCACCATCGTTTTCATCCTCATCCTCGTCCTCATTATATTTATTGGCATCGTCGTTGTCACCATTATAACCAGCATTATCATTACTGTCATCATCATCACCATCATCATCATCCTCATTTTCATCATCATCGTCGTCGTCATCATCAGCATCGTCGTTGTCATCATCGTCGTCGTCATCGTCGTTGTCGTCGTCTTCATCATTGTCGTCATCATCGGCATCATCATCTTCATAATTGTCATCATCATCCTCATCATCATTGTCATTATCATCGTCATCATCAGCAGCAGCATCCTCATCTTCATCTTAGTTATCATCATCATCATCCCCATCATTGTTGTCTTCATAATTTTCATCAATATCCTCATCATCACCATCCTCATTATCAACGTGATCCTCATCGTCATCGTTGTCGTCGCCATCATCATCGGCATCCTCATCCTCCTCCTCCTCATCATCGTCATCGTCATCATAATCATCATCACCATCATCGTCGTCGCCGTCATCCTCATTGTCTTTATCGTCATCATCGTCGTCACCATTATCATCATCATCATCATTACCATCATCATCATCATCATCATCATCATCATCATCCTCATTGTCATCATCATCGTCATCATCATCATTATCATTAGCATAGTCATCATCATCATCATCAACAACAACAACATCGTCATCATCATCGCCATCATCATTATCATCATCGTAGTTATCATTAATTTTACTTATGTCTTTACATTTATAATTGTTTAAAAAATATTATAAAAAAATTATTCAATATTTAAAGTTGTGTATCATATTGTGTTAGTATATTATTAGCATTAGCAATATATATATATATATATATATATATATATATATATATATATATATATTATGTTTTTATTTTTTAATTTATTTATAGTAAGCATTATATAAAGCATTTACCATTATTCACAACAAAAATTAAGCCCAACATCCGATGGCTTGCATGTTTGAAATTCGACAATGCCCTGTCGGTTATTCGACATATGAATTTTTTTTTGTCGTCAATGGAATAACGTCATATATTTGACGTCCTATCAATAACTGTCAAAGATCTGATGACACCACGACGTCGAAGATTCGACATTCTACTATCTGAAAGTGTCACAAAAAAATTGCTTATACCATCGCATATTCGACACTCACCCGTAGGTTTTACGACACCACGGTGTCGAAGATTCGACATTCTGCTGTCTGAAAGCGTCGCAAAAAAATTGCATATACCGTCGCATATCCGACAATCACCCGTAGGTTTTTTAATGGGTGGGTCATCGGTAGTCCGACGGGCTTGGCTGTCGGAGGCATGGCAGTCCCGCCGGACGTCTTTGGGAGGGCATCGAAGATGCGACGGGCACACATCGGCCGACCGACAGCTAAAAATGTCGGATCTTCAAAAAATGTGTCGGACATCCTCCAAGGTCCATCAAAAATTCGACGCCTAATTGTGTAATTAACAAAAAAAAATTGGAAGGTTTCCATTCACCAGTTAATTTACCCTTTGATTTCAAATCTAGAAGTGTCATTTATGAAGGGTACCACCTTGGAGTTAGCGTGCAATAACTTTAAAGTGGCAGGCTACAATTTATTAGAAAAATTGGATGATGCTTTGTACTTTGACATATATGTTTTGATCATTTAATTAAATTTGTATACTCTTTTCATCTTAACTCATCCTTGCATTTCCAAAAACCATACATAGTAAATTTCAATACACAAACATACACTATATAATTGATATAACACACAAGGACTACATACAACAAGAATAGAAATAAACATATCAAAAAAATTACAAAATGCAATTTCCACTATGAAACAGACAATACCTTATCACCTTCAACACAATATACTTTGAAAAATCCATCAAAAACTGAAGCTTTTGGGTGAACATTCACATGCTTATAAGGGAAATTATCCTTGGTGTAATAACATGTCAAAAGAAAAAAACAATGGATTATCTAGGCTACTAGGATTCAACAAATTCTGATAGCATAATACAGAAAATGTGAGATTAACTCACCCTGTAGAAAATCTGAGCAATATTACATGCACTCTGGAGTAATTTGTGCACAAAAATAAACAGAACAAGTAAGCTAAAACATAATCAATCCTACCATAAGATCCTGGAAACTGCATCATTTTTCTTTTATCTATACATCTCCATGTCTAGTGTATGGAGTTGATGTTTTACTATACCTTGTGATTCAACTCACGGTCGACATTGGAGCATATACCCTTCAGGAACTTAGTGTATATATCTACCTTTTCTCAATCATGAATGTAAGGAAATTTACCTCCTTCCTTATTGCATTTGCCAAATCTTGTAAAAAACTGGAAATAATGTTGTTTTTTATCCAAACCACATCTTGTAGTCTGTAAACTCCATCTAACTTTCTCACTAGCTAGGGCACGACATATTGTCTTTGGATCCCTAACAAGTTGGTTTCCATTTCCAACCCTTAAATATATGTTCAAATCCCATGCAAATAACTTATTATTCATGTCCAAAATACAGTAGTAGCTTCATAATTTAAACCCTAACATTATATAAACAAACCCTCAAATGTGTTCTAATTGCAAGCAAAAAAAAATCACTCTAGCTTGAAAAACAAACATAGATCCATTTCAGATCACTGTGTATTATACAACTCCAAATGGGAACGAGAGCAAGTCCACTTAATGATTTCCACCAATGGATACCCACGAAGATTGCAAAACACAATGTTTATTCTGCTTCAAAACTGTAGTTATGCAAATCATCTTTAGGATTAGTTTATGATAATCAAAACCTCATCTGAAAACAATGGATCACATGACAACTTAAATTAGGTTTAAAATTAACTTGAAACCTATTAACAGCCTCTTCTCATGTTATTATGTAATAAGGATATTTGATTTGTTTACTTACAATTCAAGAAAGTACAATGCAAATTTAGGAACCAAAGTATAGAAGAAAAAAAAGCTAAAATTACTAAATAGTCGTATGTACTCTATAGAAAGTTGTATGCAACTTCTATTCAAATGCACATTTCTAACATAAATGCCTTTCTTCTACATATCTCCTACAATGTTGAATTCCCAACAGCCTATTTTAAAACAAACTGAGATTACAAACATCAAACCATAGATGATAAACAAGACATCAATACTGCGGGGTGAATCGGACAAAAAATAGAATTTGTTTATTTGGGACTAAATGAAACCTGATCTGGAGTAAGTCTGAATGCTTTATTTCCAATAGAAAACGAAACAGTTGGCATGAGTATCCCAAAGAGTTATATTTTCAGACATGTCTAGATACATTATTTTATGATGATTCCATGACAAACCTTTTCCTTGTGATCTATTTTCATATTATAAGTGAACTTAATTTTGCAGCTAATAAAGTTCATGACTATTCATTATTACATACATTACATAATTGTGGACTATCATCTTGGCTTAATTATATAGCCAAACTCATCATTCATGAGGTGATATTCTATTATTTTACATGTTGCCATCAAATCCTTTCGACAAGGTTTGAATTCTCATTTATAAAGACACAATAGTCTTTTTATTGACTAAGGTTTTGAATATTGTTCAATTTTCAACAAAGATTATTTCACATCTCTGCATTATTCAAAATCTGAAATCTACTAAAGGCATATGGTTACAATATGTTGTATGATGGCAAGGTGATCTCTTATTTGCATAAGTGTAGCGGTTGTGTTATTTACCAAGGATCTTTGATTTTCTGGATTAAAGTAATGTTTAAAGAATTAAAATTTATATGTTTAACTATATTCATTCTTATGAAATCAATGTACTTTGGGTATATATTGTTTTCGTTGGCATTTTTTACACACCTACTTTCAAAATGTAAATGACGATACCTTGTCATATAACATGAACACTCAATATTACACATGTGGGTTAATGTCTAATATAATCCTAATATACAAGAATCCTAGCCATGGATTTAAACTCAAGTTAATGCATAACTTATATTACCATGGTTTTATCAATCGGCTTGGATTAACCATCTCTTAGTAAGCTCGTACATTGTATCACCATGATGGATATCACCTAGTCATCTATTTATTGTTGAGTATGATAGCCATGGTAATGAACTTGGTCACTACACCATACTCTTTATCGGGTCATGATGCTTTCCATTAACTCCCTTATCTGTACTTCCCTTTCCATACATTCATGAAACGATATGGTTTATAAAAACAAAGATACTAAGAGATTTGTTTTGTGTGTGATACCTTTCGATCATTCTTGAGGGTTTCATGTTGTTTCATGAAGGTTCTCATTATCCCCATTTTTAGTAAGGGTTTGCCTCAGTCTTTCCCCAAACCATTGGGTGTATCATTTACTAGTATTATTAATGATGTTCGTGCTCATGGGGATGATACATAGGAAAAAACATAATAGTTCAAAGTTAATTGATACTTACCAAGATGTTTTGCAACAATTTCAGAAAATAGGTTGGGTGAATTTTATTTACAAATTCCATGGTCATCACAAGAATATTGGTGTTGCATTTTCTCAAACTTTAATGGTGAGATGGCTCACATTGGGGATTTAGAATTTCAGGTGGACAAAGTTTTGATAGCCCATAGTGGTGAATCTATAGCAAATGTTCAAGATTGTATCCCGTTGGTTATTGAGAGTAGCAAAGGAATTGACCTAGAAATCTCAATCTTTGCTACAGGAGGAAAATTCTCTTGTAAATACACTTGAACAGTCAGTTAAATAGATTGAAACTAGTATGCATGTATTTAATCATCAGAATCATGGTCAAACACAGAACAAAACCATACCAGTTGATCAAATGACTTATTTTTCTTGTCAAAACAATTCTAAAGGGGTTTCTCTAGCACCCAGTGTATAAGATACTTCTGGAGATGATTTTTCTCAAACTATAGAACAAATTGTTAATCAAGATATGGGGAAGATGAGGGTAATGCAAATTATTCACAAACCACGTCATAACAAATGTTCTTCTTAGGCTTAAGCAAAGCCAAATAATGATTATGTCCAAAAAATTCACATGCACCCAAAAAGGTATTATTGATGAGTACACAGTTAGACTATGTATAATCATTTCAACAGAAAACAACATAAAAGAGTCTCACGTGAAATCTCTTGCACCATCAAAAGAGCACAAGCCAATATGTGAGCAGATCTTCTCGGGATTTGTCTGTAAACAATGTAGCTAATTTTGTCATTTTAGAAGCAGTTGCAATTCTATAGTCAGCTGACTCCCAAGAAATCCTACCTAACTAACATACATCAATCCATTTGTCCAGTTATCTTTATGCCAAGAAGTTACTCATATTAAAGGTGCAATCTTACATGTGATACCACAATATAATCCTTTATCTTTTCTTGAGGAATTCTTATATAGGATCATTAAAAACCTAAATGAGTCATAAACCCTAACCATAAGGAGGTGATTCATTACATTTCTTTAATTTTTATCATTTTTTCCTTTAAAAAAATATATTCCCCCCTTTACATCATTATGCATACCAGGGCACCAACAATTGCACATACCTGGAATCAAATTACTAGTACTGTCAAATTTGGGTGAGGTGTCAAAATCCAAAATTAACATATTACAAACAAAATGAATAATTATTAAATAAGTTCACCCTTAAACACGACTTAAATATGAATTTATGTGAGAATAAACCAAAGGTAGCATAGTAACTTACCATGTAAAAATTATAGTTAGTTTGAGTGAGGGAAATCAAGGGTTGTGGCCAAAACAATTATAAAGCACATTATTAAGCCCTAAACATTGAATGTCATTATCATTTTAATTTTAGTTATATGAATATGAAATATATAGGGATAAGGGATCTTACCAGAGAGTAAATTGACAAGTAGAATGGTATGTATCTTGGGTTATATCAAACCCTCCCTATAGTCTTGCGAGTTACCAAAAGCCAGATTTTAAAAAGAATTCATTATGATGTAAAAAGGATTGTGCAACTCCAAAATGAAAACAAGTAGAGAGGGGAACCTATAGCCACTTGGGAAGAACCACAAAGCTGATAATAAAATTCCCTTCAAATTAAATCAATCATATTGGAACATGAACTATTCTAAGGGAGTGCAACATGAAATAATGCCTTAAACTCCGATAAAATAATGAAGGAAGACTAGAAATACACAACAAAGCCTAATCAAACAAGAGAGGCCGCTAAAGACAGCTAGTCCCTGCCTTATGTAAACATTATGTATATGTTTAGATAGTTTTAATAAATTGTTCCTTTTTTTATTAGCAATGTATTAGGGTATAAGATAGTTTCTAAATTAGAAACTAGGTTACGGGGTTGGTTGAAGCTAATTTGCACCATTAGTTGCAAAGCTGACAGAGTTGAAATGTATTAGGTTATAAGATAGTTTCTAAATTAGAAACTAGGTTACGGGGTTGGCTGAAGCTGATTTGCACCATTAGATGCAAATCTGACAGAGTTGCACCATTTAAATTTTATGCAGTGTCCTCTTTTTCCAAATGACTGGTAAATTCAATACATAATTGGTGGCCTATTGTCCTTTGAATGCTTCTATCCTGACTAGAACAAGCTTAATAGAGACCTTAGATTCAGTTGACCCAATATTGCGAACTTACTTCATTTATCCATCAATAGAACAAGAATAGTACCCAGGAAAATCATTGTGGTGGTTATTACGTACACACTACGCAAGACACATGTAACAAGCCCCTACATAGTTCCTTTATTAAAAATATATAATGCAGTTCGATTCACATATCTTGTGCCATCTTGAAAATTTTGGGAATTATCCTCTATACATTTTCTCAGTATAAAAGCAACACATGGTCTATAAATCATTGCATATATTTCTAGGGTGGAAGTTCAACAAAACAATGCATAGAAGCAACAAAGTGAAGAGCCCTCCTTGTATAGCAAACTACAATAGCATCTAGACATGCTTGGCTTAAATAATGTAATAAAACAAACAAAGAAAATTATCTCCCTTCGGCCCTTGATACTGAGAAAATTCTTGAAATCGGTTCAACTATATATCTTTCATACTACAAAGATATCATATCAATTTATCAAATGAGCATTATTGAGCATTCGTTGATTGCTTGAGCATACAAGCATCAGATGTGCCACACCCATGTGGTTTATATTATTTTATCGTGCATAGACCTAGAAAACACCACTAACTTATACAAGAAATTTCCAAAAGATAAAAGGTTTGCAAGCTTACCGATGAACCAGGTAGCAAATAAGTTCCAGAATCTACAATAGAAACATAACCTCCAGCACAAAAACCTACAACTAAATTCTCATAAAATGCCATCAATATTTTCATAAGATTCCTTAAGAAACAATCATGTGCCTGTTAGAATTTCATCATTTAAGCTAGCATTATGTTAGGATCTTTACTGAGTGAATAACATGCATAGCAATAAAACATAAGCACAACACAAGAGACAATGAACACAGTGTTTATCCTCGGGGAAACCATAAATGGTGAAAACCCTGCAACTTCCTCAGAGATAGAATCAACACCAAAATAGAAAAGCCCCAAAATAGTAAGTGATCTCCCGACAGCAGCAGTCTCTCTCTCTCACGCTGAGAGAGCTTCTCCTCTCTCACTCATGCGCCCCAATGAGTGAGTGTGTATGAGTACTGCAAGTGAGATAAATAGAGAGGCTCACTCTCTATTTATATTCTTTCGATCACTTGAAGTACACTCCAACATGTCGGCCTCACTTAACAATTACTTACTAGAGCCGACATCTCTAGGAGTGTCTAATAACCCTAGTGCCCCACCACTTGTGGGGACTTTGCCTCCTCCGACCAATAGGAGGGTAACATAATGGTAGGGACTATTGCCCTGACTTACAATGACTCACCTAGGGTCGACTTCACTAGGATAGTCTAATAACCCAAGGGCCCCACAACTGTGGGGACTTTAACCCTTGACCAATAGGAGGGTTACCCACAATGACTTGACATGAATTTCTCATTATAGAAACTTCCCGGAATAAACATCGAGGTATGACATGACTCAAATACATTACAATACATCCCGGAATAAACATCGGGTTACAATATATAAGAAATACGGATGAATACATTCCGAAGTTACAAATACATCAACACTCCCTCTTAACTAGGAAGGTATTCTCTCAACACAATTTATCAGCACAAGTCTTATTCTCTGTATCATCTGGATCATCATTGAGTTCTCATCATCTTCATCTTCAAGTCATCTTCATCATCGGATATGGATCATCACTCTATCTAGATCATCATCACTGAATCTAGATCATCACTCGATTTGGATCATCATCATCACTGGATCTGGATCATCTCTGGGCATCATCACTGGATCTAGATCATTACTTGATCTGGATCATCTCTGGGCATGATCACTAGATCTGGATCATCACTTGATCTGGATTATCTCTGTTGGATCATCATCATTGGATCTGGATCATCATCACTCGGTCTGGATCATCACTGGGCATCATCACAGGTGCTATCTCTTGATTCTTCTCGTCATCGGAACCTCTACAGAGCCAGTCCTTTTTCATACTGGATGTATCATCTCAGAGCTGGTCCTTTTTCATACCAGATGAGGTAGCTACTCAGAGCTAGTCCTTTTTCATACTAGATGAGCCTTCCCAGAGCTAGTCCTTTTTCATACTAGGTAGGGCATCACAGAGCTGGTCCTTTTTCATACCAGATGAGGCATCACAGAGCTGGTCCTTTTTCATACCAGATGTGGCAGCTACTCAAAGCTAGTCCTTTTTCATACTAGATGATCCTTCCCAGAGCTAGTCCTTTTTCATGCTAGGTAGGGCATCATAGAGCTGGTCCTTTTTCATACCAGATGATGCATCATAGAACTGGTCCTTTTTCATACCAGATGAGGCATCACAGAGCTGGTCCTCTTTCATACCAGATGTGGCAGCTACTCAGAGCTAGTCCTTTTTCATACTAGATGAGCCTCCACAGAGCCAGCCCTTTTTCATGCTGGATGTGTCATCTACACTGAGCTAGTCCTTTTTCATACTAGATGTGTCTTCACAGAGCCATCCCTTTTTCATGCTGGATGTGTCATCTACACAGAGCTAGTCCTTTTTTCATACTAGATGTGTCTTCACAGAGCCAGCCCTTTTTCATGCTGATGTGTCATCTACACAGAGCTAGTCCTTTTTTCATACTAGATGTGTCTTCACAGAGCCAGCCGTTTTTCATGCTGGATGTGGCATCCTGGCAATGGAAGGAACCAATCCTCTCACCATGTCACAGCTCTTACATCCAACCATGGAAGGAACCAATCCTCTCACCATGTCAGAATGGCACAACACTTATATCTGACCATGGAAGGAACCAATCCTCTCACCATGTCGGAATGGCACAGCACTTACATCTGACCATGGAAGGAACCAATCCTCTCACCATGTCAGAATGGCACAGCACTTACATCTGACCATGGAAGGAACCAATCCTTTCACCATGTCAGAATGGCACAACACTTACATCTAGCCATGGAAGGAACTAATCCTCTCACCATGTCAGAAGGGCATAGCACAGACACATCACTTCCTCTTGGGAGGAACCTCGATCTGGAGAACACCAAGCTTCTCCCTGAAGTACTCAAACTTCACTCTGGCCATTTCTAGCATAGAATCACATCAGGGTTGATTACATCCAAGGATAACCCGCGAGCTTCGCCAGGACCAATTTCATTTGAGGACAACCTACAAGACTGTTTACATCTGAGCAACCTACGAGCTTCGCCAGGATTTATGCTCGGACAACCTGTCTCACTAGCTATGCTAGAAATCCCTCTTTCGAGAGATCTCGATCTGCATCACAAACTAGAGCTTCATTGCTCCTCTCTGCATCGTACTAAAATGCAAGTCAGATCAATCAAATCAAATAGTAGTTTTCAAAAGAAACATACTACCTCCCAAATCACAAGTAGCAACATCTTTTGCCTCGGCTGTACTCAGCGCCATGCAGGACTCCATCCTGTCGAACCAAGAGATCACACCTGATCTCATACTGAAGTAGCACCTCGAAGTGCTCTTCCTATCAATGGCACTGCCTACCCAATACGAATCCACATATCCCTCTAGGTTAATCTTCTAATTCGTATCATACTTGAGCCCATACTCAACTGTACCCTTCAGGTACCTCAATGCATGCTTTGCAACCATCAAGTGAACATGTCTCAATGTGTTCACAGCAAAGCAAATATCTAGTCTTGTATTTGTCAGGTACATCAAGAAATAAATCATCTGACAATACATCGTGGCATCAACTGACTCTGATGAAGCAACACTCAATAGCTTCAGGTTCGATGCCATAGGTGTGGTCATGGCCTTGCAGTCATCATCCTGAACCTCTTCAAGATCTTTACTGCATACTTCTCTTGTCCACACCTCCATGCCTAGAACGTAGTGCATCGACACATAACAGGAGCATTACTGGTCTTCCGCCTTCAACCTTGAAGCAAAGGTTGGAATCCTCTTTACTCTCAGTAAAGCCTAGAGTCATTAGTAATCTGTCCATCCTGTCGTACCATGTCGAACCTCAGGATCTTCTGCAGTCACTCCCTTTGAAGCATCATACTCCCTCTGTCTTCCATACTCTATGCACTGAAACATTCTGTACTGGAGTGACAAGTAGCTTCCTATGCTACTAATATTCTATGAATCCATCTAGGATCACTGGATACCAAGATCCTCTATCTTGAACCTTTTCAAAAGTTCCTCTTGCACCCATCTGTGAGCTTGTCATCCTTTATCCACCTTGTAGCAAAGGTTCATATATTCATCAAGCTCCTCATGTATTTGTTATCCCATGGGTATTCACTGAGCACGTACAAGGTCTTATTTCATTTGCACACATGATTCTATCTGTCATGTGTCTTCACTTGCAATGGCTACAAATGACTCTTCGTAGTTTATGCCTTCTTTTCATGAGAAGCCTCATGCTACGAATCTTGCCTTGTATCCCACGATGTTTCCATCTACTGCATGATGGAACTACAAACTTCCCTTCATGTATCGATACTGCATCCTAGACATCATTCTTCTTGAACTGATCTTCCCTTTGTTCTTGGAAGGTTCTGCATCAATGATGCCGTTGCATTCATCATATTATTTTTCATTTTGAAATGCCGTCACTTGTTCTTCGAAACAAGTCTCATTCTTCTTTGCTTGTAGGTGATTATGTATGCGATCTTTCCTACAAGTCAAATGCATTTGTATGGTTAGAAACGTTTCATAAGGAATATTCAAATTGGCAAATTCTTATGCATAAATATATGATCATGCAACTACTTTAGCCAATAAAACATTCATCCATATCTCACTGAAACTTTCTAGATGCCTTCCATCTCTACCAGGACAACATTGAGATTGGGCACTAATCCAATATGTCAGCAAAGAGGTTTCATTCTAGATAATAATTAGCAATGGAGAGTTGTATAGCACCATCAGCTACTTACCCATCACATGCATATTAGTAGTATACTGTCATTAATGCAAACATTCTATCATGCATAATACATTAACTGAATATAAACAAATGTATAACAAAACAATGAAATGACAATTGAATACTTATCTTTATTTGTTTCGTGGGTATACTCCTTCTTGAGTCTTCAGCTTCATCCTCTTCTTCATTCATAATAGCATCGTTTCTTGTCCAAATACTAAGGTGGATAAGAAGTTCTTCAAGAGTTGAGTTCTTCATATTCCTCATCGCTTGAGGGATCTTCTTTGGATGGTGAGAGCTTGATCTTCAATTTCTCCCATCTTCTCTTCTCTTCTTATGAGTCCAGCTTCTTCTTCTTCCCAGAGTCTACTGAAAGTAATCACTTCCTTCTGGCACACATTCCTTGCATGAATGAATCCCATGATCCTGGGAGGTCATTCAAGGTGGCCATCACCGCTTCTGCATTCTTCACTTACCACTTCAAGTTGTTCTTTGAATTGAGAGACCCTTATGACTGCATGGTCTCTGCATTTCGGATCTTCACATTCTCCAACTGGTTTCTTAAGGTCATCTTCTGATGTATGTTCTTCCCTTCAAATAGCTTGGTCAAGGAATCAAACATATTTGGTGTCTTTAAGGAAGACACTTGTAGTACAAGTTGATTCGTGACTGAATCAGCAATGATCTTCTTGGCCTTGACCAAGTTCTTCTTGTGTAAGGCTTCTAGCCTCATCTCCCTCTGGAACTGGAACCTCTCAACTCATGTAGGTGTCCAATTCATTTTCTTTAGAGAGATCAAATACTTCCATGCTTGGAAGTTGTCAACTTCACCAAGCTTATCATCAAGCTGATGTGATAGATCACTTTGAAATGAGAACCTCAAATGAAAATAGCAAAGGATTAGATCTTACCGATTTGAGGTGTCCATCTTGGTTCTGGAGCTGGCTGATCTAGGGTTTGTCACAGAAACCCTAATTTTTAAAACTTGGAATCTTTCATATCTGATTGTATAGATAGATATATCTCTTCAAATGGATTTGTCCAATGTACTCCTTTTCTGAAAACAGTGGAGGGAAGCTCCCAGAACAGGAAGCCCTAGATTTCTAATTTCTTTTGCAGAAATGCATGTTACTGTTTTTGTGATATCTCCGAAATTACTGCTTCTCTGTGTCTGAAATTTTGCACTAAGGTAACCTTGGCTATCCCTGATCTAACACCATAGGTTTCATCAGAATTGGTTTCACCATTTTGTATTTATGATCCTTTTCCCAAGGTGACATTTTACAGGACTGTTCAAAATAGTGAAGTTGTATGGCATTCCACGTGTCACTGGTTGATCTTCTGAGTCTGATATTCGGACCACCGAAATTACATTCTGTTCCATTTTTGGAACATCTTCAGGAATTCCATTTGGACCTCTGTATCCCAAGATATTGCAATTCTCCCCAGGTGTCCTGTTTAGGGATGATTTCTGGAAGAGGCTGGAACCCTACCTTTGAGAGATCATATCGCTTGGAATACAACGAATCTAAGGATGAATTTTGGACACATTGTTCTTCAGGATTTTATCTTCAGCCCCTGCAATTTTCAGCACTTGAGACTTCACAAATCTCAGGATATAGCAAATGTACCAAAACTTATCATTTTTAGTATTTAGGGTTTTTCTAGCTCGGGGTCAAACTAGGGTTTGACTTTCCCGGAGTTTCACCCAACCAAATTTATTGATCCAGGTCTCTAAAATTCGGTTTTTATGAGGAGAACAATCCTATGGTGGTCTCACTCAAAAATTCCTCTTTTGTAGAAATCCCTAATTTTCGCATCGAAAACTGAAAATGCTCGGAATCGAATTCTGCTTCGACAGAAAGATGCGCCCTTCAATGGAGAGTCAGCCTAGCATGCTTTTGCTTATGGATTGTGGAGAGAGACCCAAAAAGTAAGAAGCCCTAGCTTCTACAGCTGCACAATGCCTTCTTCCCAAGTTAGCTATGATACCATGTTATAATTTCATCATTTAAGCTAGCATTATGTTAGGATCTTTACTGAGTGAATAAGTACATGCACAGCAATAAAACATAAGCACAACACAAGAGACAATGAACATAGTGTTTATCCTCGGGGAAACCATAAATGGTGAAAATCCCGCAACTTCCTCAGAGATAGAATCAGCACCAAAATAGAAAAGCCCCAAAATAGTAAGTGATCTCCCGACAGCAGCAGTCTCTCTCTCTCTCACGCTGAGAGAGCTTCTCCTCTCTCACTCATGCGCCCCAATGAGTGAGTGTGTATGAGTATTGCAAGTGAGATAAATAGAGAGGATCACTCTCTATTTATATTCTTTCGATCACTTGAAGTACACTCCAACATGTCGGCCTCACTTAACAATTACTTACTAGAGTAGACATCTCTAGGAGTGTCTAATAACCCTAGTGCCCCACCACTTGTGGGGACTTTGCCTCCTCTGACCAATAGGAGGGAAACACAATGGTAGGGACTATTGCCCCGACTTATAATGACTCACCTAGGGTCGACTTCACTAGGATATTCTAATAACCCAAGGGCCCCACAACTGTGGGGACTTTAACCCTTGACCAATAGGAGGGTTACCCACAATGACTTGACATGACTTTCTCATTATAGAAACTTCCCGGAATAAACATCGGGGTATGACATGACTCAAATACATTACAATACATCCCGGAATAAACATCAGGTTACAATATATAAGAAATACGGATGAATACATTCCGAAGTTACAAATACATCAACAGTGCCCAATTGAAGAATATGGACTGTATGCAGACCTGTTGATTGATCATCAATGAGGAAGTATCCCATGTCAAATTGAAGGAAATAGCAACATCGATTTATTAGAGTAGAATAATCCCATGACATACCTACTAGTAACTATGACTCATACAAAGAACATTGTATGCATGTGTTTATCCTTAAATACAATCAATCTTAAACCTGGAAAACTAACATGATTCTATTACATACCTTCCAGTAACCCTTTCAAGTAACAGGAGCATATTGATGTTTACCCTTGAAGTGATTAGGATCAACACCACCAAATATTATCTCTCCTCCTTCTTGAATCACCAGGACCACCCTGCTTGAATCCCCAACGATTGGGTCTATATGAGAAAAAAAAATCAAGGATGGTAATTATGGATTCAATGAAGTGCCACCTAATCATCATATTGTAGGAAAATAGGCTAACAAAATGTATGAAGCAATGACTACTCTATACTAGAGTGTCAACAATTCCCAGAAGATTCTCCTGAAGAACAAACTCAACAATACATGGATCACTGACTACTCTAGAGTCTGTACTAGAATGTGAAAATTTCCTAGAAGGTGATCTTGAATAACAACCTCACCAATACATGCATGACTGACATAAGCATAGTGGTGAGATACCTTATGACACATATCTAAGAGATCAATTCTTTTTTAATGGTATGAATATTAAAGAGAAGTTGTTAGTGCACATTGCACTAATTGGTTTGTTACATCCTAGGGAGATTTAGAAAGGTGTATATTCCCACGGTCATATTCCAAAACTAACAGTTTTGATATCCATGTTCATACCAAAAGAATGTTTCAATTGATATAATGAATGACCTATTCAAAACTCAGTAATCATGCTCTCCAATGTATTTCAAAAAAGTATTTCATTTGAAAGCTTTCCATTCACCAGTTAGTTTACCCTTTGATTTCAAATGTTTTTGGCTAATAAGTTCAATGTCTTATTGCGAGGCTCTGAAAAAATGTGACATTCAACCTTAGATAACCTAAGTTTTAACTATTACATTATTGAATCTCTTATATTAATGTTAGGTCTTTTACTATGTCAATATTTAAATAGACTAATTTGATGAATGAATTGAATGATCTTAACTCAAACAACTCAACATAACTCAACATAACTCAAATAACTCAACACTAACTTGAACATGATTTCTAGGTTCTAAAATGGTAGTTCAAAAGGTCTTAGGACTAGGAAGCAAATAATATCAGAATTTTTAAATGTTATGCATGCATGATTGCTAACCATTCTCAGTCAGTGACTGTGTAGTTACGCCTTTTGTGGATGTTAAATTTCAACTTGAAAAATACACATGATTACTAATATTGTCATCTCTAAGTAGATCACAACCAATGACATAACCTTAGAGTAATCCAGGGTAGGAGCACAGTTTACCTCATGTTCTTAGGATTTCAACACAAATTATAAGGTGTTGAAAATTATGAAATCCCTTTCTTTACCTAATACCAACATTTAGAATAGTCATGAAATTATACACAAAGGAAAAACATTGGCTAAGATAACTTGCTTCTCGGCATTATTGTATTGTAGACTGATTGGATGTTACTCTATGTTACAAGTATATAATGTTCAAAAGTTCAAAATAATACATTATAATTTTAATTTACAATCACAAACAAGGATAAAAATATTGTTACCAGTATAGAGTCTAGACAACATAGCTGAAACAGGCAGTTCTAAAAACCATCACACTAGAATAAATTTCACTTCCTGCAGATACCCATACTGAGAGATTTCACAAACAGTGTCTTATGTTTAGTGTATATTATTGTCATCTTCCAGGTAACTACCTAGATGAACAATTAGTCAGAAACCTCAAGAAAGGATTGTTTGATGAGAATCCATGTAACCTTCTTAGTCTTTCCTAAGCCTGCGAAACGGAACGCAGATAAACTCATAAGGATATCAAAACCGACCAAATAAGGAATTAATTCAGACTACAATTCTATTTAAATAGATGTACAACATCAAAATTTCAGCTAATTGCCTATTATAGCTAACAGCATTATCAAAAGTCATGGCTGCAAATGGGATTTCTTCAATAAAAACATTTTTTCCTTGGGAAAGAACCTCGAAGCCAGGCTATTTGCATCAGACACTAAAACCCATCTAATTCTATACATGTGAAGAATAGCTAGGAGGTATAAAATGGAATTCTTAAAATCCACTGTAGGCAGAAGACGAGAAACGACCTAAACAAATGGTACCCAAGCATTATGTTTATGATTGATCAAGGAATTGATTTACCAAGGGGTACATGTCACTGAGGGAGTTTGAAAGTTATTTTAAGGCCTCTGGAATTATATGAATCTTGGGAATCTGTGAACATTGTTCTCATATTTCAAAGATATACTACATATAACCTAAGCAGGCACTTGGGCAACTACGAATAAAGGTGATGAGCACACTTGATCACCAAAAGGATAGCAATGAAGCACTTGAAGTATGCTCATGGTGATGAACTCTACCCAATTTACCTTTTCCAGTATCAAATTTAAATAAAAATACCAACAATGGATTATGGGTCTAAAAAGGGGATGAAAATAGAGCTCAACTCATCACAAGCACAACAATAAATCTGCAATAAGAATGAAGATCTTCAATACCCTTACCATTCTGAGGTTTTCCATTGGTTGAGAGTGGTTCTTGTCTTTAACTATGATAGCTTCAAAACTTCTCACTATAATATTTAGTCAAATGGAAGACTTGGCATGTGGAATCCGAATGATGATTGGGAAAGAATACAAAAATGCCCAGTTTTGAACGGAAATTGATCGGTAGGATCTATGGAGGATGAGGCTTGTAAGACTGTATATTTAGCTAGCATGAGGTCTTGACACAAATATTTATAGTCCGAAGCATAAAATATCAAAGTTTTGTAGGGGTTATAATATTATAGTTTAATCAAGCTTGCAGTATTCATGAAAACTCATTTCACTCTTGAGTCCCTTCAATTCATTCAATTGGGCCATTCAGTTCATAGGTTTTTCATTGGATGGACCGTGACTGAGGTGACCAACCAACTGCCTTTGACCATGCATACAAACTGTAACCCTAATAAGAGAGTGATATGAGACTGAAGAGAACTTGCATATAGGAAATTAAGAGTACAGTTTCTGGCATAAATGCAAGATACAATAGAGGAAACTCAAGGTCCTATCTTGAAGCTTCATATGCATGACTAACCGCTTAGTAACTTGAAATGGTGTTTGTTAATTAAATAAATAGTAAAGAATCACTTCCTAATCAAGCCTACCAATAATACCTTTGAAACAAGTAGGGCACATACTCAGTATAGTGTTTACATACAAACACTTATTGTCAAAAATATTAAGTTTGGACTAACAAGCACAGGATTACATATACATCTAGACAAAGTAGTTTCATAGTGTTTGAGAGGGTATTCGGAAAATGGATTGAAATGCTACATGAGAGGTAGATGGTTTCCTACTCAGAGAGTCTACCATGGCATGCAAATGGTAGGTCTCAAGGTTGAGACTACTAATTAAGATAAATGAAGATAAGGAAATGGGAGATCTCAAGGAAGAGAAAGGCACTTAATATGTTAATTTATGTTAATTTAGCACTTCCGTTGCTGCGTTGGTACCAAAGCCATTCTAGCTAATAGGTTTTTCCCTTAAATTTCCATTTGATGCTAAGCTTAATTTATTGACTTTTAAATTAATTCTAATTAATTATATTTATGTTTGTAGAATTACCACGGTTGGAAACATACATAAAGTGGCTAAAACTTAGACCTGGGAAATTTTTATAATAAGTATCAGTAGTAAACAATGATATCTAGAAAGTCTAATATGACTTTGAGCTTGCTCTCGGCAGAGTTTGTGGATATTAGACAAGTAAATCTATGTTTATGGGAAGTCTAGTGTAATGAACAACAATAATTACCCCATCCATGTTGTTGGGCACATATTGGTCCTTAAATAATTTCTCAACCCTATTTGACCTCCTAGTGAGAGGTAATCCAGTTTTGGGAAGATGTATTGATGAGAATGGATCTAAACCTTGAAATCTAGGGAAAATTAATGGGTATAACACAACAATAGATTTCAAAATACCATGTTTGGGTGAGATATGTATAAAGAACAAAAGTATAAAAGTGTCCCTGGCCATATTGTAGCAGCAAAGAACTATCTCTTGGCGTCGAATCAACAGTAGCACTTCAACATTATCATTTCTAGGAAGCTCACATGGGATATTATGTTGATGTTTAAGCACTGTAGGGTGAATTTTTCAGAGGTGTTGGCCCTACTGGCTTGTCTTCACTTTCATTGAGCGCTAATCCACCTTTGACTCATGTTTCAAGAGTTTTGTGCACCTTTCCTAGCATAATGAAGGTACAATCTAGGCAAAAAAAACTCAGCAATGAAGAAGTATGGCAACATTGATGTGTTATAAAGGCTCCTCTATATATCACATGAGGCTTAAAAATGTTTATCCAATCCAAATAAGTCATCCTTAGAGGAATCCAGTTCCATTTATGAGGTATTTCAACTATGTCTACATAGGATTGAGGACACCATTGAAAGTCTTCTTTCAGCAAGTGCTCAGCCTTAGAGGATACTTTTCACTGAAGGAAGGCCTTGTTTCAGTGAAAAGTATTGGATCACTCCATTGGATATATAGAGACCGATATCTCTTAGAAGTTGTTTTTTGTTACTATATGAATATTATTGGAGGGGCATCTTTCTTGAAGGTGACTTAGGGGAGACACAACATAAGTTTAGGTTTCCTTCCAGTTTGGAGAGGCCTTCTCTTGGACACTTTTGTGGAGAAGGTGAAACATTGCATCTTATGGGATTTTGGAGGTTGGGGTTTGCTTCTACTTGTCATCATCCATCATTGCTTTATGGAGGACGTGGGTACAAGTGGAAGATATCGTGGTGTAATTTGAAATGCAAAAATAAGTCCTTATTTAGAATTTAGATTTAAAATAAAAGAAAGAAAACAGGACTCACCCACAAAGAAAATAGTGTGCCCTCTTATGATCCTTCAATTCAATGTCATGCACATGCATATAAGTTTTACTTGGGTGATTCAATGTTCAAACAATATGATGAATGAATAAAATGTAATTCGTAGCCATATGTCCGATGACAAATGGCCATTTCCCATATATTTTCATGTACATATGGAATTCATAGCTATATGGAATTGGTAAAGTATTACCAAGGGGCCAGTTATCCTGATAAATCAAACTATTTAAGGTAATTGTTTAGATTAGATAGAACAAAGTTTGCCTCAATGTATGGTAATCATCATCGTCAACTAAATGTATTTCACAATCCAAATAACAATGCATCTACAATGCAAATAACAATGCATCTACTGCAAATTATTTCACTCAATAGTTGAAAGATGCTTTCATTAAATCATTCATTAAACCATTCAATCATTCAACTGCTGAAAAAAACATTTACTAAACCATTCATTTAGTCAATGGCAGAAAAAAAAAAAATCAGTAAACATTCATTAAAGCATTCATTTAAACATTCATTCATGAATAAAGGAAAAAACCATGAAATTTTTTATTATAAATAAGAATTACTCAAAATTTGTTTAGTCGCTTCCTTTTTACTTTTATTCTCTTTAACTATTTAGTTAGAGTCACATCTTCTAGAATCTGATCCTTGGTCTCCCTACTAGTCTGCTCGCAAGGTTGAACTTCCGACGAGGGGCGATGAATTTCTGCAATAATGTCAAAATCTTTCATTAATATATTTATATTTTGATAAAAGAGGAGTAATTCATTTAGAAAAACATTACGAATGTGTGTTTTTACCTGCCATGGGCACATCAACATGTTCAACATTATCTTGTACAGGCCCGACCTATTTAGTGTTATCTACATCTACATGCTCTGTAGTTGAATTATGTAGAATTAGAATTAATGTTCATCATCTGCAATGGTCTATAAAAAACAGTAGCACATTAATAAAGTCATTACTAGGAATCGAAGCATGATCTTCGTCTAGTTGGTCATGTACATCCTCGACATGAATGGGATCATTACTTTCCTGCTCAAAAAGGAATAAATAATTTATGTTAATTTATTTATAAGGAATAAATTGTATGAGCATTAATAAATTATCATTAAACTATACAGTTTTTACATACTTACGCACCAGATGGATCAGCAGAAGATCGTGCAGTATGCTCAGATAAGCTTCTCCAGTGTTCAACAATGGTGTCAAATCCCTGTTCGAAGCCAAGCTTCATGTAATCCGCACTAGGCAATTCTTTGAACTGGTCATCCTTCATATTTGCATGATGTCATTAATTTTACATTTTTTTCCAGAACAAAATGAAAATAATTATCTGTATGATATTTGGATGCGGATTCGGGTTTTTCGATACTTACATATCGGGCTGCCAAGTTCGAGTAACCACCAGGCCCAAGCTTGTGTTGGCCAATTTTTTCAATTCTTTCCTTGGTGGCCTTAGATGTGTCTGAGAGCCTAATCAAGTTTTTAAATACGTTAGTCAATGTACCAAATTTGATATAAAAACTAGTAATAATAAGGCTTACCACTACATTTTGGAATGTATTGCATACCTCCCCGTTCCAGCTGGTGGCATCTTTCCTGATTTTCTTAGGCCCTTCTCTTTTCCATCTTCCACCAAGGCTTTCCACTCCATAGATGGAATCATTGGAGGGCGCTCATACCTAGGGTTATTTTCTAGGTGAACCCTATACTGGTCTCAGACAATCTTCAGATGTTTTCCAGCCTTATGTAGGACCTTCAATGTATCAAAGGTATCTTTTCCAAATAGACCAACCAAGCGATTAGTCAGATCATCCTTTAAATATTTTGGTTGCTTGTTCCACTTTATGCAGATGGTGGGCCCGAAGATCTCCAAGGAAAAATCATTCATATGTTTATAAAATATATCATTTCCTGCAAAACATTAATGCCATCATTAGTCAACATTAAAAAATAATATCGGTATATTAGACACAAATTATAAAAACTAAATTGAATAATCTATAATCAACATGAATCCTCTCTATATTTATTGGAACCAGTTTTTCATTCACCAAAAATGTACACACTATTGAACCAGTGCTAGTGACATGAGAATATCCAGGGAATGCATCCACATCTCTATCTAACCCTGCATCCACCCCTTCTTCTGCAACATCTGTTGTGGGTGGGGCAGCATCGGCTGCACCCTTTGCTGGCCTCGAGGGTGTTGCAAAGCATGTTTCCTACTATTCATTGGACAATATGGGAGCAGTATGTGGAGTACGTGGAGTGGTTTGGTCACTGGGACCAACATTGCCTTGACCAGCACTGATAATCTCCATAACATGTTGTAAATTCAAACCATTGTATTATAAGTTAAATAGCATATAAAATTAAATATTAGAAAGTTCTTATAAATTAATTTACATTATTATTCGAGAGCTTACTTCCAATTTTTTACGTTTCTGTAACAACAATTGAATCCTTTTTTCGATCTCTTCTGATTGTGGAACTGTCAATGTCAGAAGAATCCGGTCCTCATTTTGTTTTTCCCTGGTCTTTTGTAGCACCCTCAACGGGTCTACAGACCCTCTAATTTCACTATCTCTCATCAACTGGGAGACCTCATTCTGTAAAGAGCACTGAGGCGGTGTTTCATAAATCAAATCCCCTGTCTGGAACAAAAATATATATAAAATTGCTTAGTCTTTGAAGCAATAGTGTGCGCAAACAATTATATTAACAAAAATTGTCTATCATGATATATTCATAGGATTGCATGTAGGATTACTTGATGCCTAGACGAGGGTGTGATCTGATCAACAGCTGGGGACTTACCTCGATCAACCACCTGCAAAAAAAGTAGAGAACGTGATCACAATGAACGCAATATGTAAAAGCTAACAAATACATAACAAAAATAAACACTATGCTACATGTTTTATATGTGTGCATTTTTTAAGTATTTAGAATGTGGAATTACATTTAGGTTTACTGGTTGCCTCGAGGCTCCATTCCTCTAATCAACAGTTGCAGACTTTCACCGATCAACCTGCAAAAAAGGTAGACAACATTATCATCGTGAACGCAAAAATAAAAACGAAAGAATACATAACAAAATAAACATTATGCTACATGATATACATGTTTACGATTTTAAAGTATTTGAAATGGAGAATTACATTCATGTTTGCATGTTGCCTCGATGTTGTAGTCGGCTGATCAATAGCCAGTTGGCTTCCCTGATCAACACTCTGCATGGAAAATAGATAAGATTATATAAACGAACCGAATATACTAATGAAAATACATAACAACATATTTGTATGTCCATCCTAAATTTAATACATTGGTAATATCGATGTATACCTGTCGCCTTGACTCAGGTCGACAAACATCTACGTAGAGAGAGGTGCCCCTGAGAGAACCCTGCATTAAAAACATACTAAAAATTACCTAACGAAACCAGAAAAGTAGAAAATTACAATTATATGCTAATAAAAAATCCTATAGATGTTAAAATAATTAATAAAAGGTTGTTTAAATTGTTGGATGTACCACAACCATACTAACCGTGTTTGTATCTACACGATTCAAATTGTAATTAATAAGCAGTTCTTCGCCAGCAGCTATTGATTTAATTGCAAATACAAAGACATGTTTTCCTTCACGCGACTCGAATATGCAATTGGGTTGCTTAAGTGTAGACCCTGGTTGTGTACTGTTTATAAACCCCACAATATTACCAGTTGTTTTTGGCCTTCCTTCCATGTACAACGTTGCTCCTTTATTTTGAGCTTTGTCTTTCAGTTGTATATAATTCGCTGACAACCCATATCTACGCATATTTCATGTATATTGGACCAGGTGCATCCAATCACTATAGTTGTAAGAGGGTCCAACATACTCCATCAATTCTGTACATCTACCATATCCAACCTTTATGCCGTCCATGCAAAACAACCCCAATCCATGCAATGACGATGGTGCAATTCTATATATCATTTCATTCACACAAAAATCAGTGTTTACTTGAGGAAGATCCCTAGGCACCCACTGTTTCACTAGGTGTTTGTACCTTAAGGGCACGTCGATGTCTCCCACCGTCTCATCATCATAGGAACATGACCCCCCTCCTTCGAGAAAAAATTTCATGCGTTTATTGAATTTTCTTCTGATCTTCTGACATCTAGTTGATCTAGCCCTTGTAGACCTACTAGATGTCTCACTTTCCTCTAGCCTTTCCAAACTCCCCTCGTTAGAGGAATACAGGTCTGAAAAATACCTGTTTGGTTCTACCTCCACCATGGCCGGGAAAAAAAATTGGCAAAAACATAGCAAAAAACTTGGAAAGACTTATAAGCAAAAAACTTGTTAAAGTTTCCTACTTCCTAAAGAAAAAGCTTTTCAAGAATGAATTTGGGTAATAGGTGTGGGCATTTGGTCGCCCTAAAAATTCTAATGTATGCCCCTCTTTTAGTTACATACAGGTTTCCATTCTCACTTATTTCTTGCATTGCCTTTTCCTAACATGTATTGGGTAGGCTCACAAAATATCATGTTATACTTGGGCACTATGATATGCTCACAAATATTTTTATAGTGTATTATAAATGTGTGTTCCTAAAGGATTTGGCAATATACATGGATGGGCACTATGCTTGGTCACCAATGCTTTCACGTCTCTGGAAATATGTTAGAAACATACATCACATATAGCAAGTATGATGACATGTAGAATGTTGGAGCGATTATGGTGGTTGTGTATTTCGATATGCAGGTGTCCTTATTACTGGCCTAACCCCCTTTCAACAATAATATTTACAGATTTAATGAGTCTATGTCTAATGCTCTTGGTCCTCATTACATTCAAGGATCCAATGCATAGGTCTTTGTAATCCATAACAACAAACACTACACAAACTTAATTCAAAGGAGTTCCAAATGCCCTTTGTCCATTCACAAGCTTCATATGTATGCTTGTGCCCATTGGACTTTGGCCTTTCTACGTTTTCAAGCTTGAGACGAATTGTTATTTATATGCAGCAAATATAACACTATAATTTATGCTAATATATGTCTGTACAGGGCCTGGAGGTTCTTCTTTAATGGACTATCTCCTTGATAGAACATATCTTCGCATTCATCTATATTTACTTCGGATAGAAGTGATACGAAGTTGTTATGTTGGTCACTTCCCTCAAAAAGCATCTTTGACATGAGTTCCTTTTTCAAGGAATCTTGGTTAATTTCTTCTTCCAAACTTCTAGGTCACTTCTCCACTCTGCATTGGCCCGATTATTCATTTTCTTGGCCACTCCTCTCTTCTTAATCTACACTCGTTGTTGTTGTAACCCTTACTTTTGATGGTTGTAAGTGGTTTTTAGTTTTCCCATGAATGTTGTTGTGATGTTGTAGATGATTATCCATTTTATCTAATATGTTTTATGATCTTTTCCATCATTTCTAGGGTGCACATACCTGTTGTTTATGGCTTCTTAAGCTTGAAAGCTCAAGGGCCTAAAAGTGCTCAGATCTCATGTAGGACCCTTTAAGAGTCATAATAACAACTATTGTTAGAGGATGTTATTATCCAAATGATACACCAAAACCATACTTATCGGTTAATATTTGTGTAGGGATGTTTTTCTCTCTCCCATAATTTATCATACTAATGGGATTGTGACTATCAAGTCAATTCCTTGTTTGTATATTGGCAATCCTACAATAGTACACTGGAAATTCTAAAAAATTCTAATGTATGCCCTAAAAATTCTAATGTATGCCCCTCTTTTAGTTACATACAAGTCTCCATCCTCACTTATTGCTTGCATTTCCTTTTCCTAACATGTATTGGGTAGGCTCACAAAATATCATGTTATACATGGGCACTATGATATGCTCACATATATTTATATAATGTATTATAAATGTGTGCTCCTAAAGGATTTTGCAATATACATGGATGGGCACTATGCTTGGTCACCAATGCTTTCACGTCTCTGGAAATATGTTAGAAACATACACCACATATAGCAAGTATGATGACATGTAGAATGTTGGAGCGATTATGGTGGTTGTGTATTTGGATATGCAGGTGTTCTTATTACTGGCCTAACCCCCTTTCAACAATAATATTTGCATATTTAATGAGTCTATGTCTAATGCTCTTGGTCCTCATTACATTCAAGGAGCCAATGCATATGTATCTATAATCCATAACAACAAACACTACACAAACTTAATTAAGAGGAGTTCCAAATGCGCTTAGTCCATTCACAAGCTTCATATGTATGCTTGTGCCCATTGGACTTTGGCCTTTCAACGTTGTCAAGCTTGAGATGAATTGTTATGCATATGCACCAAATATAACACTACAATTTATGCTAATATATGTCTGTATAGGGCCTGGAGGTTCTCCTTTAATGGACTATCTCCTTGAAAGAACATATCTTCGCATTCATCTACATTTACTTCAGATAGAAGTGATACGGAGTTGTTATGTTAGTCACTTCCCTAAAAAAGCATCTTTGCCATGAGTTCATTTTTCAAGGAATCTTGTTTATTCTCTTCTTCCAAAATTCTAGGTCACTTCTCCACTCTACATTGGCCCGATTATTCATTTTCTTGGCCACTCCTCTCTCCTTACTCTACACTCATTGTCGTTGTAACCCTTACTTTTGATGGTTGTAAGTGGTTTTTAGTTTTCCCATGAATGTTGTTGTGATGTTGTAGATGATTATCCATTTTACCTAATATGTTTTATGATCTTTTCCATCATTGCTAAGGTGCACATACCTATTGTTTATGGCTTCTTAGGCTTGAAATCTCAAGGGCCTAAAAGTGCCCAGATCTCATGTAGGACCCTTTAAGAGTCATAATAACAACTATTGTTAGAGGATGTTATTCTCCAAATGATACACCAAAACCATACTTATCGGTTAATATTTGTGTAGGGATGTTTTTCTCTCTCCCATAATTTATCATACTAATGGGATTGTGACTATCAAGTCAATGCCTTATTTGTACATTGGCAATCCTACAACAGTACACTATAAATTCTAAAAATTTCTAATGTATGCCCTAAAAATTCTAATGTATGCGCCTCTTTTAGTTACACACAAGTCTCCATTCTCACTTATTGCTTGCATTGCCTTTTCCTAACATGTATTGGGTAGGCTCACAAAATATCATGTTATACATGGGAACCATGATATTCTCACAAATATTTATATAATGTATTATAAATGCGTGTTCTTAAAGGATTTGGCAATATACATGGATGGGCACTATGCTTGGTCACCGATGCTTTCACGTCTCCGGAAATATGTTAGAAACATGCACCACATATAGCAAGTATGATGACATGTAGAATGTTGGAGCGATTATGGTGGTTGTGTATTTGGATATGCAGGTGTTCTTATTGCTGGCCTAACCCCCTTTCAACAATAATATTTGCAGATTTAATGAGTCTATGTCTAATGCTCTTGGTCCTCAATGCATTCAAGGAGCCAATGCATAGGTCTCTATAATCCATAACAACAAACACTACACAAAATTAATTCAGAGGAGTTCCAAATGCCCTTAGTCCATTCACAAGCTTCATATGTATGCTTGTGCCCATTGGACTTTGGCCTTTCAACGTTGTCAAGCTTGAGACGAACTATTATTCGTATGCAGCAAATATAACACTGCAATTTATGCTAATATATGTTTGTATAGGGCCTGGAGGTTCTCCTTTAATGGAATATCTCCTTGAAAGAACATATCTTCACATTCATCTACATTTACTTCGGATAGAAGTGATATGGAGTTGTTATGTTGGTCACTTCCCTCAAAAAGCATCTTTGACATGAGTTCCTTTTTCAAGGAATCTTGGTTAATCTCTTCTTCCAAACTTCTAGGTCACTTCTCCACTGTACATTGGCCCGATTATTCATTTTCTTGGCCACTCCTATCTCCTTACTCTACACTCGTTGTTGTTGTAACCCTTACTTTTGATGGTTGTAAGTGGTTTTTAGTTTTCCCATGAATGATGTTGTGATGTTGTAGATGATTATCCATTTTAGCTAATATGTTTTATGATCGTTTCCATCATTTCTAGGGTGCACATACCTGTTGTTTATGGCTTCTTAAGCTTGAAAGCTCAAGGGCCTAAAAGTGCCCAGATCTCATGTAGGACCCTTTAAGAGTCATAATAACAACTATTGTTAGAGGATGTTATTCTCCAAATGATACACCAAAACCATACTTATCGGTTAATATTTGTGTAGGGATGTTTGTCTCTCTCCCATGATTTATCACACTAATGGGATTGTGACTATCAATTCAATGCCTTATTTGCATAGTGGCAATCCTACAACAGTACACTGGAAATTCTAAAAAATTCTAATGTATGCCCCTCTTTTAGTTACATACAAGTCTCCATTCTCATGTATTACTTGCATTGCCTTTTCCTAACATGTATTGGGTAGGCTCACAAAATATCATGTTGTACATGGGCACTATGATATGCTCACAAATATTTATATAATGTATTATAAATGTGTGTTCCTAAAGGATTTGGCAATATACATGGATGGGCACTATGCTTGGTCACCAACGCTTTCACATCTCTAGAAATATGTTAGAAACATACATCACATATAGCAAGTATGATGACATGTAGAATGTTGGAGCGATTATGGTGGATGTGTATTTGGATATGCAGGTGTTCTTATTACTGGCCTAACCCCCTTTCAACAATAATGTTTGCAGATTTAATCAACAGTACATTGGAATGTCTTATGACTAACTCATGAATCTTCCCATGGTTATTAAATATCCATCTATAAACCACTATTGTGGTTTCATCATTGCTCCCATTCAAGAACAAAAAAGTAGACATGACTTCTCTCCCTACATTAAGTCCACATGCACATAATGAATAGCTTTGGTACTTCCTAACTTTTCAATATTCCTTTTGACAACAAAAGTGAAACATGAAACAATATCCTTACTTTCAGCATCTTTCACAGCTTATGGCTTTGATCGAACTGTATAAGTACTTTGTTCCCAAAGTAAATATTTTGAGACCTACGAACGAAGGGGAGAGAGATGAATGGTTGAAGGACTCCAATGGAGGATGAATTGATGCCCTATTCTGCCTACCCAAAGGTCCTTTTATAATGAATATTATCCCTAACTTATCATTGATTTGTAGGCTTCTATTTTTCACCCATACTGCTCAAAGCAACACAGTTTTATGCTGATCTACTATGTATCTTCATGTCACAAGTTCTACCTTGTAGATGAATATGGAACCCTAGAAGGTAGTGTTGATTTGGAAATATGATTTTACAATGTTCCATCCCATCTTTAAGACAATATTGGAGATTAATTTATTATATAACATTAACATATTAATTTTCAACCCTAAGGCAACGCTAACTTGAACAGAGTTGGGAGATTTCAAATAGGTACCACCACAATAATGGAAGAAATCAGACCAGCTGCTACAAGCATTCTTGGAGGCATATTTTCCAGTGGTAACCTACAACAATCATATATATATATAATCCATGGTGGTGAAGAGCAAACATTTCCAGATCTGCTACTTGGCACATTCAGGAATGAAAACAATGTTTTAAATACATTTATATCAGTCTGTAATATTTGTTGATTTATCCTTTTAGCTGGTCATGATGATGCTTGTTTTCCCATATTAATTTTCAACCCTAAGGCAATGCTAACGTGTTTTCCCATACTAATTTTCAACCCTAAGGCAACCCTAAGGCAATCCCATAGTAGAAAGAACCAAAAAATACTATTCCACACAATTCAAAAGGCTCTTAAATTAACTGTATCATGCCTTCCTCAATGATTTGATGAATCCTTTGAAATTGTCTTCTAAATATAGTGAGACAAGGCTCAAAACACTTACATAAAGAGATTGTTGCCTTTTCTCTTTATCATTAATTTCTATGATATGTGTTTCAAGTGATGCTAATGTTGTTCATCCTGTGCTATTCTCATGTCAATTTCCTAATAGGGTGGCATTAAATGGCTTGCATTCTACTTTGATCAATCTGACAAAGTCTTTTTCTCCAACCAACCATATTAAACTTGAATGGATTTTGGACCTTTCCTCTCTTTCCACTTGGAGAAAAAATAGCAAATGGTTTGGTTCACCTCCAACTTTGACCCAAGTTCTTATCCTTTTGTGATCACTCATCAAGGAGGCATAGATTAACCTAATGTTGTCAATAAGAAAACCATCGTCTTCTTTATCATTAGATTCTATGCTCAATTGGTTTGTGTTGAGATTATTAAGCATATACATAAGGCTTCAAGAAGAGAAGCTCGAATTTGTCCTTCTCTACTCCATCATCAAATAGGTTGAGGTTAGCTTCTTCAACACCACATATAGGTTCACTATAATTTTCTGGGGATAAATTAAACCTTTTTAATCTTCAACAGTCTCTACCAACATAACAATCTATTATATGTACTAGGAGCTTCAGTCAAATCAAGAGAAATCTTCTACAAACATATGAAGAACAATTTGATTTTGTAAACCAAGGGGATGGAAAAAGGGCAAGGAAACATCAAAGATCACTCACACCATGGAATAATTCTAAAGGTAACCAACTGTCTAAACCACAAAGGTCATCTTCTCGTGTTAAATGTAAGAGGGGAAAACAAAAATCAGACACGGTGACAATTGACATAAAATTTTCAAATAACAAATGGAGGACATCAAAATACCCAGTACTTGCTTCAAGACCCAAAGCATAAACCATAAGATTCATGATTGTCCATTAATGGCCAAGTATTACATAGCCCAATCTCCAATGAACTAAGCACCTCATCGTCGAATTAGGATATTGGGCCAAGTTTATTATAAATTCCAAGAAGCAACCGATAGAGCAACCAAGCATCCACTCTACAGGATCTTCAAGAAATAACATAATTAAACTGATGGATGTATGCATACTGCTGCAGACATTATATCTCTACTCATTCGATTTCCTACAAAGTGTTGTAGCTTGCTTAGTGCTCCTCTCTGTTTATCATTTAGGTTCAACTTAACGGTGAAATCAACAAGTCCAGGCAAATCTTCTAGTACATCTTATTTATAGTAATGTACAAATAATTATGTTAGTTCTTGGAGATCCTGTAGAGTGGATGTTTCAACCTCTTCAGTGCTACTCTGTAGTGCATAACCCAACACTTCAGAGAAGATTCTAATGGTTTTGTTGGACATCTTGGGGTATCCTAATCAATTTCATAATGATAGATGGGAGGAATGCATTCCAAAATTCCATGGGCAATCAAAATCTGCTAAGTATCATGTGGAATTACATATTGAATCTCTTCCAAGGTTGAATGTGGCCCTGAGGATATTAACATGGATATGTTCAATATATATCTTAACTTGCAAAAATGTGACATAATAAATTGGTATATATGGATTCCTAGTAAGGGTGTATACTCAATTGTATATATTCTCAAGTTGTTATACAAGATATGGGATCTTATTCTTGATGAGGAATCTGTTGAGGATCCAGTTTACCCTCCACAAAATCAAGCCCTTGAAAAACTCCATGAATATTCCTTCGAAGAAGGCCCTATTTATGAAAGAACGCATTCTCCTGTTATATTACCTCATCCCAAGAATCTGAATTAGATGGTCCATATTGTTGAGATTCTGATGAGGAATATTTTGCAGGCAAACCCTTGTTTGATGATGAGATGGAAAATTCATGCATTTATCCATTTCATGAAGAGTTGGATGTTATATTTGAAATCAATAACCATAGTTTTGGGGACCCCATACATGATTCATATAGTGAAGCATCTAATGAGGAACCTAAATATTTGGAACCTATAGAGCAACCAAGCATCCACTCTATAGGATCTCCATGAACTAACATCATTATATCTCTACTCATTCAATTTCCTACAAAGTGTTGTAGCTTGCTTAGTGCTCCTCTTTGTTTATCATTTAGGTTCAACTTAACGGTGAAATCAACAAGTCCAGGAAAATATTCTAGTACATCTCCTTTATAGTAATGGACAAATAATGATGTTAGTTCTTGGAGATCCTGTGGAGTGGATGTTTTGACCTCTTCAGTGCTACTCCGTAGTGCATAACCCAACACTTCAGAGAAGATTCTAATGGTTTTCTTGGACATCTTGGGGTATCCTAATCAATTTCATAATGATAGTTGGGAGGAATGCATTCCGAAATTCCATGGGCAATAGGATTCTGCTAAGTTTCATGTTGAATTACATATTGAATCTCTTCCAAGGTTGAATGTGGCCCTGAGGATATTAAGATGAATATGTTCAATATATATCTTAACTTGCAAAAACGTGACATAAGAAATTGGTATATATGGATTCCTAGTAAGGGCGTATACTCAATTGTAAATATTCTCGGGTTGTTATACAAGATATGGGATCCTATTCTTAATGAGGAATCTTTTGAGGATCCAGTTTACCCTCCACAAAATCAAGACCTTGAAAAAATCCATGAAGATTCCTTTGAAGAAGGCCCTATTTAAGAAAGAACCCATTCTCCTATTATATTACCTCATCCCAAGAATCTGAATTAGATGGTCCATATTGTTGAGATTTTGATGAGGAATATTTTGTAGGAAAACCCTTGTTTGATGATGAGATGGAAAATGCATCCATTTATCCATTTCATGAAGAGTTGGATGTTATATTTGAAATCAATAATCATATTTTTGGGGACCCCATATATGATTCATATAGTGAAGCATCTAATGAGGAACCTAAATAATTGGAACCTATGGAGCAACCAAGCATCCACTCTACAAGATCTCCAAAAACTAACATCATTCAAGTGAAGGATGTATGCAGACTGATGCAGACATTATATCTCTACCCATTCGATTTCTTAACGAGTGTTGTAGCTTGTTTAGTGCTCCTCTTTGTTTATCATTTAGGTTCAACTTAACGGTGAAATCGAATGGGCAAATCTAGACAAATCTTCTAGTACATCTCCTTTATAGTAATGGACAAATAATAATGTTAGTTCTTGGAGATCCTGTAGAGTGGATGTTTTAACCTCTTCAGTGCTACTCTGTAGTGCATAACCCAACACTTCAAAGAAGATTCTAATGGTTTTCTTGGACATCTTGGGGTATCCTAATCAATTTCATAATGATAGTTGGGAGGAATGCATTCCGAAATTCCATGGGTAATAGGATTCTGCTAGGTTTCATGTTGAATTACATATTGAATCTCTTCCAAGGTTGAATGTGGCCTTGAGGATATTAAGATGAATATGTTCAATATATATCTTAACTTGCAAAAACGTGACATAAGAAATTGGTATATATGGATTCCTAGTAAGGATTGTATACTCAATTGTAAATGTTTTAACCTCTTCAGTGCTTAACTTGCAAAAACATGACATAAGAAATTGGTATTTATGGATTCCTAGTAAGGATTGTATACTCAATTGTAAATTTTTTAACCTCTTCAGTGCTACTATGTAGTGCATAACCCAGCACTTCAGAGAATATTCTCTCCACAGTATCTTGAACATGCCCCCGGTACATTAATTTTGGATGCCTCTCAGTTGTAGTAATGATACTGATCAACCGGCTGAAGAAGGCTTGAAAAGAGTTCAAATCTAAAATATTAGGCCTTACCAACCTCAAAAGATTGAAAAGCTCTTTAAAATTGTTCTGAAAAAGGGTGCATGACAATAACACCCGTCTCCTCGTATGTATTTGGGAAAGAGCATGGAGTATGTTGGTGTCCTTATTGCGTGGGAAATTCCCTTCATCTAAAACCAACAGTCCTAGTCCTAAAGTAGAATTTGTTGGCAAAATTCACCCAATGGTTCAAATTAAACACTTCATATTCTAAGGGTTTATTAAACATGATAAGATGAAAGGCACTAGGGAATTGATTCAACATCTATACTTACAAATTTGGAAGATGCAAATGGTGGATGGACCACCACTCCTTAATGAAGTCATTCTTTAAATAGAAATGATTATGGCTAGTAAACCCTAGCCATTTTAATTGTCTTTCAAATCTTTGTGTTTGAGGGGCCTAAGTAATTTTTTCTAAAAAAACATCTCAACCACCCCTGAATGTAATCTTGCATCAATACTACAATTACATCTTGTCAAACCCTTATTTTGAATAACCCTTCTAAATTTTTTTAGAGATCCTAGTGTTGCTTCCATGAGCTAGTCACTTGATCTTCATTATCATTCACATATATTACTACTAGCCAAATTCTCTTTTTTTCTTTCAGAAAAAATGGTAAGGTTATAAAATTGATGCCTCCACAAGGTTCTAAGCTTACAAATATTCCTCTATTTTCTCCCTTTTTATAAGCATTGAATCTCTTATGAAAGGTGCCCCCCCAAGTTTCTTTTTTACTTCAGTGGCTTTCAGGAAAGTTGTGTTCTTTCTCTCCTACAGAATACTGCAAGTGGTGATCATTTATGATAGGATGTCTATATGCCCTATCCATCCAACCTCTATTTTATTTCATTTGTTTTGAGGGGGGAACACATACTTCTTTCTTCTCACCACAATGATGCCTAATACCTGGGACAAAAAGGTACTAACTGTGCCCTAAACCTAAAAACATGACATAAGAGTTATTTAAAGTTGATATGGATTATATTCATTAATTAATATAGGTGGCAGCAGGCAAAGAGAAAAAATCAATGATAGTTGTGTCATTTCCAACATTTAATCTTCTTAATCTTCCAGTTGTTGCTTTTCTGTGTTTTTCTTATATTTTAACAGCCAAACAAAATAGCTTCTGGAAAAAATCTGTTATCGCTAAAATTTGGAAATTATTGGGTTAGGTTCGAGTTGATTTCTAATAAAAGGTTTTTATAATAAAAAAACCTAAAAGAAGAAATCCATAACATTTGGCAGACTTCTGGCAAATCTTTGTTGTCGATACAATTTGGAAAATACTAGGTTAGGTTCGAGTTGCTTTCTAACCTAGGGATTTTATAATGATATTGAATTATATTCTAAGTTTTCTATAAATCCCTAGTAGTTAGGGTACGTGTGCCTTCCCCTCGATTTCACACTTGGGTGCATCTAATATACACCCAAGGGTAGGATGTCACACCCCCAAACTCGGTTTACCCCTATTACCTCTATTTCCGTGGGTGTTGAATGAGGGTAACCCGCTCTAATAGCCTCTTCCTTTCCTCTATTGGCCTCTAATAGCCTTTGACTTTCCTTGATTGTCCTTTCCTCTATGAGGATGACGATGAATTTCCTTTATTGTCCACGTAGCCCATAATATATCTCGGTCATCACTACAATAGCAATCTCACTCAGTTATAATAACAGTGCAGTATAACAACTAATAAACCTGAGCCTACAAGCTATTTGGAGCAGGACATGAAATAAAGTAAAGGGAAGAACGAGGATGTAGGGAAGGCGTTAGGGCAATATGGAAAAAACAATAAAGGGACAAGAAGGGCGAGACATCATGTAGGAGTGATACTACCATGATCCTGGACCATGAGGGAAATCTTATCATTCTATTATCACTAAGCTAAAATCAAACTCGTTGAATGAACTGCTCTAATAGATTGAATTAGTAATGAACCCCTGGAGATTTGCAAAATATTTTAAAAATCGAAATGAAGTAGGGAATTGTTCTTGTTGTTGTCTGATTATGCAGTCCCTTGGGCATAAATATCCCTAAAATCAAGTCTAAAATATATTTGAAGGAACTCTGTGCATCAAAAAAGGAAATGAGGTCCGTTTTGAAGTGATTCTGGACATGGACAATGGTGGAAAGCAACACATTTCACAAATATAGGCATGTAAACAGTGATGAAGAGGGTTATTTATAAGGTATGGACCCAACTAGTGATTTTCCAAACATATCTCAGACCCAAACTCAGCCCTGAAATGGCATTCTGGACCAACCCAAAACCATCAAGCAACAACCCTTTCTTAATTTTGGGTGCATAAGAAGCAATTAAGGGTTGATTATGAAAGCTGAAAATAATTTTTTTCCCACTAAGACTGAAGTCCTATGAATTATTTCCATAGTAACAACCCTAAGCCATGAAATCAATGCTTCATTTTCTAGGTTCTAAGAATGAATAACCTTCAAACATCTGGGGTACCTTCATTTTCTTCATCGTCGGAGGGTCGAAGGATGGACACAAACGCGCAACAATATCCCTCTTGAAACAAACGCGCAACAATTTCCGCAGGGGTGAGAGTTCTAAACGCTATAATGGCAATTTCCGCAATTGCGAGAATTCTAAAGGTTGTAATGGAAATTTCCGTAGGTGCCAGAGTTCTAAAAGCTGTAATGGCAATTTCTAGATTATTGGGCATTAAACTACATAAACCACCAACCTCTAATGTGGTCATCATTGAGTTGTCTTTTCCTAATTAAGACAGGATTAACTCAGTCCTTCATATTATTGATTCTATGTAATTATTGCATATGATATTTTTCCAACATCATTTCATTTCCTAATAAGTTGTGGCAAATCATTTGTGAGAGATCTAAAGCATTAGACTCATTAACCATTAAAGTGTAAACTCTATATTATAACAAAATCATTTAATAAACTATATAGAGATTTGCATTAAGATCAAAAGTGTTTATTGGCATAAAAAGGACTTGCTTTCATAATCAATCATTGTTTAATATTTTGTATATATTTAAGTACAATTAACTAGGAGTTTCCATATAAAGATTATAATAATAAAATTGAGAGTTGTGACATCTTTTTATCTAAACATACCAAGTATAAGAAAATGAATTATAGTGTTTGTATATTGTTATCTCATAATAATTAATCAAGGTCATAATTTCAATTTATTTGAAATCATTATCTCTTGATTATAAAAATCAAACATCTACTTGTGGAACTATTTACATTAAAACCTTTCCAAAATAATTAAACATCAAATAATTTCCATTTACCTTTATGCATTAAAGGTGATGGTAAACTATAATCCTTGTCTTCCATTCTTGGGCATATAAATCTTGCACGTACCTATGTTCAATAAGATTGAGTATTTTTCTAATGAATTTAGATAAATCATAGTATTTATGTTATGATACTTTACCATTCATATGAAAAGGTTGTTAATAATAAAAAATCCCCAAATTTTTTATGAGAGGCCTCACTACTTTGGGATGTGTAATTAACTATTTAATGATCTATTCAACTACTTTTATGCACAATAATATATATGTTGAAGAATATATGTAACTTTTTTCATTAACTGAAATTCTGACACTGTTGTATGTGTCATGTACATTTGGTCATGGGTTTTGAATTTGGATGGGGACAAATACAACATACTTCCCCAACCACCCAACCTACAAGAGGAACCCTCATCGTCATCATCATCATCATCATCATCTTCATCGTCATCATCATCATTGTCGTTGTCGACGTCTTCATCATCGTCGTCGTTGTCTTCATGATGATGATGATGTTGTTGATGATGATGATGACGGTTTTGGTTATTCAGTTTCCTTTCTTCCATCAATAAGAGGATGACGATGATGATGATGGCGATGATGATGAAGATGATGATTATGGTGATGATGATGATGATGATGATCATGGGGATAACGATGATGAGGAGGAGGAGGAGGATGAAGATGATGATGATGGTGATGATGATGTTGACGAGGATGATGATGATTATCATCACCATGAGGATGACGATGATGATGATGAAGATGATGATGTGTGATGACGACGACGATGATGATGTTGATGAAATATATGAAGATGATGATGATGATGATGATGATGATGATGATGGTGATGATGATGATGATGATGTTGATGACGACGATGACAATGACGATGATGATGATGATGATGATGATTATCATTATCATGAGGATGACGATGATGATGATGATAACGATGAAGATGATGATGACGTTGATGGTGACGACTATGCTGATGATGACGATGATCATGAGGATGCAGATGTTGATGATGACGATGATGATGATGGTGGTGATGATGATGTTGATGATGATTATCATCATCATGAGGATGACGATGATGATGATGATGGCGATGATGATGAAGATGATGATGATGATGATCATGGGGATAACAATGATGATGATGAGGATGATGATGGAGATGATGATGATGGTGATGATGATGTTGATGATGATTATCATCATCATGAGGATGACGATGACAATGACAATGATGATGATGTTGATGACGATGATTATCATCATCATGAGGATGACGACGATGATGATGACGACGACGATGAAGATGGTGATGATGATGTTGATGATGATTATCATCATCAGATGACGCTTTTGATGATGATGATGATGATGTTCATGATAATGTTGATGATGATCATGATGACGCTCTTAATGATGACGACGACAATGATGACGACGATGATAATGATGATGATGATGACGACGACGATGTTGATGATGATGACTATAGCCTTATGATGATGACGATGACGATGAAGATGATGATGTGTGATGATGACGGCGATGATGATGAAGATGTTGATGTGTGATGATGATGACGATGATGATAAAGATGATGATGACGATGAAGACGACTATGATGAAGATGACGACGACGATGATGATGTTGATGATGTTGATGTTGATGACGATGATGACAATGATGATGTTGATGACATGGGACAAACAATTTCAAATATGACATTATTTTATTTCCAAAAACCTATGAACTAGTGTTGAAAATCCGACTACACACCCATCGAAAAACCCCACAAACTATTGCCCCACATCCGACACATAGCCATCGAATATCCTACACATAAGCGTCGAATATCCTACACATAACCATCGAAGACGACGACGACGACGACGACGATGATCATGATGATGATGTTGATGATGATGATGATGTGTGATGATGATGATGACGATGATGAATATGATGAGGTGTGATGATGACGACGATGATGATGAAGATGACGACGATGACGATGAAGACGACGACGACGACGATGACGATGATAATTATGATTTTGATGACGACGATGACAATGTGGATGATGATGACGATGATGATGAGGATAACAATGATGATGATGGTGATTATGATGAAGATGATGATGATGGTGATGATTATGTTGATGAGGATGACGATGATGATGATGGTCATGATGATGAAGACGATGATGACGACGACGACGATGATGAAGATGATGGTGATGGTGATTATGATGATGATGATTATGATGATGATGATGATTATATATGATGATGATGATAGTGATGATGTTAATTGTAACTCTTTTTAAAAAAAAAGATAAAAGAATAGGTTTATGATGATGATGATGATGATGATGACGATGAAGATGATGATGACAACGATGATGATGATAATAAGATGATGATGATGATGATGATGATGACGATGATGAAGATGATGATGATGGTGATGATGATGATGATGAACTAGATGATGGTGATGGCGATGATAATGAAGATGACGATGATGAAGATGATGACGATGATCATGATCATGATAATGATGTTGATGATGATGATGATGTGTGACGATGACAACGATTATGATGAAGATGATGATGTGTGATGATAAAGATGATGATGATGAAGATGATGATGATGACGATGACGATGATGATAATTATGATTTCGATGACGACGATGACAATGATGATGATGATGACGATGATGATGATGACGACGATGATTATGACAATGATGATGATGACGATGAAGATGATGATGATGGTGATGATGAAGATGATGATGATGATGATGAATACGATGATGACGACGACGATGATGATGAAGATGATGGTGATGGTGATTATGATGATGATGATTATGATGAGGGTGATGATTATATATGATGGTGATGATGTTAGTTGTAACTCTTTTAAAAAAAATGAGATAAAAGAATAGGTCTATGATGATGATGATGATGATGACGACGATGAAGATGATGATGATGGCGATGATGATGATAATAAGATGATGATTACTAATGATGATGATGATGATGACAATGATGAAGATGATGATAATAATAAGATGATGATGATGATGATGATAAGATGATGATGAACTAGATGATGGTGATGATGATGAAGATGACGATGATGATGATGTTGATGATGATGATGATGTGTGATGATGACGACGATGATGATGAAGATGATGATGTGTGATGATGATGACGATGATGATGAAGATGATGATGATGACGATGAAGACGACGACGACGATGATGATAATTATGATTTTGACGACAACGATGACAATGATGATGATGATGACGATGATCATGAGGATAACGATGATGATGATGACGATTATGATGAAGATGATGATGATGGTGATGATTATGTTGATGAGGATGACGATGATGATGATGGTCATGATGATGAAGATGACAATGACGATGACGATGACGATGAAGATGATGATGATGGTGATTTTGATGATGATGATTATGATGATGATGATGATTATGATGACGATGATGATTATACATGATGATGATGATGGTGGTGATGTTAGTTGTAACTCTTTTTAAAAAAAGAGAGATAAAAGAATAGGTCTATGACGACGATGATGATGATGACGACGATGAATATGATGATGATGGCGATGATGATGATAATAAGATGATGATGACGACGACGATGAAGATGATGGTGATTGTGATGATGATGATAACGATGATGATAAGATGATGATGATGAACTAGATGATGGTGATGGTGATGATGATGAAGACGATGATGATGAAGACGACGACGACGACGATGATGATCATGATGACGACGTTGATGATGATGATGATGTGTGATGATGACGATGATGATGTGTGATGATGACGACGATGATGATGATGTTGATGATGATGTGTGATGATGACGATGATGATGATGAAGATGACGACAACGATGATGAAGACGATGATGAGGATGACGATGATGATCATGATGAAGACGATGATGATCATGATGAAGACGATGATGATGATGACGATGATGATCAACATGATGATGATGGTGATGGTGATGATGTTAGTAACTCTTTTTAAAAAAAATAAGATAAAAGAATAGGTCTAATTAAATATTTACTTTTCAATATATTTCATCGTCTTCTTCATCCATGTCATCGTCTTATTCATCCAAGTCATCATCTATATCATCAAATCCAGAGTCAACATTGTAAGGGTTGGCCATATCATCATTATCATCATCATCAGTTACGCTCATCGTGTCATCGTCGATATAATCTTCATCGACATTGTCTGCTACATCATCTGATTCAACTATTTCTTGGAGTACATCTTCTGCTGGATCATCATTATCACCTAACTCATGTTTATCATGTTATTCGTCATCGTCTTCTTCTTCCAGAGAACCATATTCATTAGCATTGTCTAGGTTATACTTTACCAGCCTTCCCCTTGGATCGTGTCTCACAACAAATGACCAACTCGCTTTACCTGGAAACTCTGAGTAAAATACATGTTCACATTGGCTTGGAAGAACATAGGGCTCTGTTCCTGGCTCAAACAACCTTGTATTTACCATGGTAAATCCATTATCATGTTCAATAATAGTTCTATCGGAATCATGTTGATTCAATCGTAGCCTGTACCATTTGACAACGAATAGAACTACCTTAAAGGATTTAAATTCACAATGTATAATATATTCCAAATACCCATAGTATCAATTTTCTGATACTTCTAGATGTCTGTCACTTCTAGATGAAACATTGGTCACCTCAAAGACAATAAATATCCTAGAATCTGATGTTTTCTTTGTTTCATTCAATTTTTTGATCCGATATCTACCTCCATTGTAGACCATAGCCATTGTGTTGAATGACTTTATCCCTCATGGTAATGTTGATTGGTTCAAAAATATGATCTTGGCTCTGGACATATTCAAAGAAGGTAATATGGCCAACATCTCTCCCACTATTCAGATGGACATTTCAGTCAAACCAAGTGTCACCAAGAACACTCTCTTAGGTGCTTCTTGTACTCCTAAAGAGATTGTCTCCTATAAGCCTATCTTTCAAGAGTTTTGTGATGTTTTTTCTTGGTCCTATGTTGAAATTCCCAGGATTGACCCTACCATTGTAGAACACCATATTGATACATGGCCTGGTATCACACCAGTGCATAAAAAATATAGACCTATTCACCCATCTAAAGCATTGGTTGTAAAAGCTGAGATCAATAAGTTGCATAAAGTTGAATTCATTTATCTGATTGTGTACACCACATGGGTATTTGGTCTCGTTCTAGTCAACAAAAAGCAAGGCACCATACATGTTTGCACTAACTTTCAAGATCTAAATTAGGCATGTTCCAAAAGACAATTATCCCACCCCCTTCATCGACTAGGTTATTGATCCATGCAGTGGGCATGAGGTTCTCTCCTTTATGGATGGATTCTTGAAGTATAACTAGATTCAAATTCGTTAATAGGTCAAGTATAAAACCACCTTCACAACCCCATGGGGAACCTTTGCTTACATAGTCATGCATTCCGGGCTCAAGAACACTAGAGCCACTTTCTAGCATGCCATATCATATTATTTTCATGATATGGTCCACATTATTCTCACATACTTGGACGACCTCACGCCACGTTACAAGAAATGCTTGTAACATCTCGAGGACCTTCAAGTTTTCCTCTGATGTCATATATATAACATTTGCTTGAACCCTCTCAAGATTGTGTTCCTATTGGCCGATTGATAGGATTCATTGTTCCCCAAAATGGATCACTATTGACCCTTTGAAGGTTCAATCAATCATTTACCTTCCCCCTCTAAGGGCTTTGCATCAATTGCAAAGTCTTCAAGGCAAGGGGAACTTTTTACACCACTTCATACGAGATTATGCCACGACAATTCATGGATTCTTGTGTTTGCTTCTTTCCAACATTCCTTTCTTTTGGGATGAACATGCACATGTTTAAATATATTTTTATAATTGAATTGATGATTTTTACAAAGCAATGACAAAATGTTTTATATGACCATAAGTCGAAAATAGATAAATAAATATATTTTTATAATTGAATTGATGATTTTTACAATGCAATGGTTAAATGTTTTATATGACCATAAGTCTAATAGTTGTGTCTCCTCATTATGAGACACGAAATTTAAATAATCATTCCCTAAACTAATAATTAATAATATATTAATAAATGTAATATATGTTTGGTATATTACTAGCATAGATCCAAATCCTGGGCTCTATCAAGCGCCGAGAGGGATCAAATCTCTCGAGGTGCAAACCTCTTATTAAGTATTGCACTCAAGGAGCTATTTATTTGATTCAAACCAAAAGACACATCTTTTTATTTAAGGTCGACATATAATATTTTTATTATTAATATTTAATATTATTTATGGTCGACGTATAATACTTTTTATTATTAATATTTTATATTAGTTATGGCCGCCATATAATATTTTTTATTTTGCTAGGAATGAACATTACAACATCTCCCCCATACAAGGTTTTAAAACCATGTTCAAGGCCCTCCTAAACCCATGGGTTGTTTAGGACAAGGCCAACATTTTTTTTGAGGATAATTCAATTTTTATGACCAACATTTTTTTTTGGCGGATAATTAAATTTTTAATTTTTTATTGTTTTGTTAGGTAGGAACATTACAACATCTCCCCCATAATAGGTTGTTTTTGTGCTCGACATTTATTTTGGCGGATAATTAAAATTTTATTTTTTATTATTTTGTTAGTAACAAACGTTACAACATAATATCGACAAACGTTACAAGATCTTCCACATAATGTTACAATATCTCCCTCATACTAGGCTGTAGAGCACCTCTCGGCACAACAAGTTATCATACTCTGAAAAGATTCGTCCACGAAACTTCTATGAGAGTGTTGCAACTAGAATTTTGCCACGAAGAAATCTACGTCAAATGGTGCCACGATTTAGTAGTTCTTGAAAGAATTGGTCACATTTCCATTCAAATCTTTTCATGCATATGATTGTGTAGATAAACAAATAACAATTATATAGAATATTCTTTTGAGCTTATAATCTGATGGTGTTCTTTTGATCTTCTAATTTGACGTAGATTTCTAATATTTCTGCATACTTTGATATGGTTTTCTTATATGTAGCGGCAACTACTAATAATGGACTAACTTCCTTATCTGACGAGCTTGTCTTTAGTTATTCCCGGGGAAACTTTTGATGTTGAGATTCTATAACATATTGAGTTTTTTTTTTTAACATAAGCCACAGAAAATTTTTATATATAAAAAAGGCTGAGCACAACCATCCTTACAAAGTTTGAAACCAAAGTTTGAAACCAAAATTCATGAGAAACTATAGAAGGGAAAACAAAGATATCTAGACTATGCACATAAAAGTAGATGATTCTAGACTTATTGCCGAAACAGATTAGCCCCATAGAAGGGTATTGTCTTACAAATTGGTTTTTTAGCAGTATACAAAAAAACACATATAACCAGGAGAGAAGAACCTAATACTTCTGAGCTTCCTACCCATGGGTTGGTTATCCAACCAAGGGCTCTTCCCTCTGCAAATCTCCAACAACAGGGGAGTCCTAGAAGTGGCTGCACTGGGTCATGCTAGTAAGCTTTTGAACATCTTCCTTGGCAATGCCAAATTTCCCCATTAGTTCATGCAGGTCCCTTGTGTTATCTTCAATTTTGGAGGCATGGCAATCAAGTTGGTTGGAGATGTATTTGGATTCAACAATGACAGTCTTGTTACCATTGAAACTAGTGCCAACCATTTTGTAAATCCAACGCATTCCACTCTGCAAGTCTGCAAGTGAAGACTTGATTTCTGCAATTTCCCTAGGAGTCGCCATTCTTTCCTGAGTATGCACTGCCAAGTTAGGCCACAAAGGAGACTCAAAACTACTGCAAGAAATTATACCTAAGCTGAGCGAGTCCTAAGTGAAGGAAAGTTGATCCTGGATTAACCACGACGGCACTGGATTCTCTTCAACGGCTTGGTGAACTAGTTCATAATCGTTCTGCGAGCTGAGCAAACCTGCGAAAAGAGCAGAGATATCTTCTTCCGAAGGAACGAGGAGAAGAGGGCACATATTCAGATCGAATGCGTGCCTAGAGGAATAAGACCTGGAGTTCATGATGGTCGTAAATCCTGTGAAGCGTGTGGGAAGATTGATGGGGATTTCAATGGGCAAGGGGAAGAGACGTCCCATAAAGGCCTTCACATGGACCCAACCACCATCTATAAGATCCTGTCGCATCAAAGGATGTGTGTTCTCTATGCAAGGAGGGGAGGCAATGAGGGTGGTAGGATAGAAAGGCCTAAGGAACATGTTTATGATGGTGTTGATCTCTAATTGAGACAATACCCAACTTGTTCTTTACTCCATGGTTTGCCATTTTATCTGCAAGTCCATTGTTCTTCCTTAAGATGTGATAGTAAGTGACATGAAGATTCAAGAGTGGTGCTTAGTCTGCTAATGCACTCATACAACCTTTTGCAGTTGGCTGCACCTAAGTTGTATCCTTTTCTCATTTTCTGGATGATCTGCTTAGAGTCTCCGAAGATGATGACCTTTCTGATGTTTTCCTTTTTGACAAGTTCCATACCAAGGTAAAGGGTGAGCCATTCAGCTTAGTTATTGGTTTTTCGTCCAATCCCCTAAGCATAGGTTGTTACAGTATTTCCTTCAGGATCTATGATAATCCCACCCGCACCTGCCTCCCCATAGAACATCTTGAGTTATGACCACTGGTAGAATGTTCATTTCTTCGTTTGTCACATCATCTTCTGGGTTTCGTTCTTCTATGTTATCTTGATTAAGGTCATCCTGGACACTTTTATTTTAATCAATACATTCTTCTACGACTTTAATTTTTTTATAATTGTTGTTAACAAACTTCATTTTTAACCGTATTTTGTGTTTTATTGTTATTACAATCTACATGATCGTCGTTTTCTTTACAATTGATATTGACATTGTGATTGTCAATATCATCTTGATCTTTCATATCATTGTCTTCTACCTCTTATGTTTCATTGCTTTGTTATTGTCTTCCTTAAAAAGTCCTTGTTTTGTAGTATCACTAGACAATTTTATAGATTTTTCAGTTGGCGTATTAATGTGCCTTATTTCCCTACCTCGTAAGAAGATGCAACGAAATTCTGGTAGACGTACATATTTTTGACTGAGTATTGTATTTTGAGGTTTGTAGCTGGGGTGTCTTTTGTTATCCCTCTCGGAGTCTGGTGGCCTGAATCTTTTATGAGGAGGAATATAAGGAGGTGGTCGTTGTGGCCTCCCTTCCTTTCTGGTTGAAGTAGCGATTTCAGATTCTTCCCTACTTGAAAATTTAGGAGTTGTCATTGTACCTTGTTCCTCTTTACTTAGGAACTTGGGAGTTGCAGTTGCTTCTTCTATTGTGTGTGCAAATGCAGTTTCTAGCTTTCCCTTGCTTGAGACTTTGGAGACCGTAACCACTTCTTCATAGGATTTTTCATCATTTTTCTCAACCTTGGCTCAGTTTGATCAATAAACTTTTTGGGGTCCGATCTTGCTACAATTTCTTCCTTGATTCCATCTTCTTCTATCGTGGGTGAAAAATCAGTTTCCAACTCTTCCTTATTTGGAAATTCAGGGGACGTAACCGCTTCTGCTATCGTAGGTGCCATAGTAGTTATTTGCTTTCCCTCGCTTGAGAAGTAAGATGTTGTAGCCACTTCTTCGTAGGATTCTTCATCATTTTCTCTCAACATTAGCTCAATTTGAGCAATAAATTATTCAAGGTCTGATATTGCTACAAGTTCTTCCTTGATTCCATATTCTTTTGCGTGGGTGCAAAATTGGTTTCTAGCTCTTCGTTATTTGGAAATTTAGGGGCCGTGACCGCTTATGCTATTATAGGTGTCATAACAATTTTCCGCTTTCCCTCGCTTGAGAAGTGAGATGTCGTAGCCACTTCTTCTTCATAGGATTTTTCATCATTTTCTCTCAACATTAGCTCGGTTTGAACAAAACATTATTCAGGGTCTAATCTTACTATGAGTTCATCCTTGATTCCAATTGTGTCATTCGTTTCTTCTTGGTTGATTTCTTATGTATTTTCATTTTCATTTTCTGTTTCACATTCTTGCTTCAAATAATTTTTTATCATTTCCTTCAGAATTTTAAAGTCTTCTTCCTATTTTTCCCACTCTTTGTTTACTTTCTCGATTCCTTCAAAAAATTTATCTCATGATGAGGACATTTCTATCTTCGAAGTCTTTGAGAATTTGATTTTTTTTGAATAATTATTTATTATTTATTTATTATTATTATTATTATTTTATAAACTATATATATAGTTTTTTTTGAGATTTTGAAATGTTATAATTTTGTTTTTAAATAATGAGATTTAGGGTTAAAGGTGGAAAGTAATGGTATGGAAGAGGAGTAAANCTACAACAATTTATCTTACCGCAGAAATCTACAAACTGATATTGATAACAATATTATTATAATAATAATATTATTATTATATAGGTTTTTCTTTTAGGTGGGGGGATTATAATATTAGAATAATAATTATTATCAATAATAATAATAATAATAATATATTTTCTAATATTTGTATTGTTTTGGATGTGAATATGGGGATGGGAGATATTTGCGAAGATATTTAGGCTAGTTTTATAAAATCATGAATTGCTTCTTTTTTACTTTTTACTTTTTTTATGTTTCTTTCTTTTTTCCTTTTCCCCTTTTCCTTCTTATTTCCCCTTTTCCTTCTCTACTAGAGGAGCTTCCTTTATTTATTCAAATATTTAGTAATTGAATGTAACCACTAGTTTGTAACAATTTTTTTTCACCCAAAAAAAGTTTTGTTTGTTTGTTTTTTTACTACATGTAACACTCCACACACATACACCTTCTACCTGCTCCTTTATATTAATAAATGTAATATACGTTTGGTATATTATAGACCTTGTCCTTGTTTATGACCAAGCCCATGATAAACGCAGAAAATGAAAGTTTGAATCTATGAGATGTCAAATTGCTTAAGTGGTTAGGCATAGTGAGTTTGATAGACATCTTGAATCCAAATAATTGTAGCTTCACAAAAAATTTTGCATTCACCACTTTTGCTCCAAACAATGAATTTAGATTATCCCATATTTCATTAGATGATTTTTCCTTATCTATATGATTTACTTTTGAATCCAAGAGGCAAGGATAATAATGACTTTGGGTATATCATCTATGCTTTGCTATCCTAGCAATTTGTTGGGATCCATACGTGGTTACTCAATCCCTTTTACTATTCCCCATATGCTTTTTTACATCAGTTGCATTTGAATTTTTATTTTCAATACGTACAAATTAAAACCTTAATGTTTTCTAATGCACATCCATGTATATTACTTTAATAAAAAGTTACGAAACTACTCTTTGGTTGATCTAAAAACTCAAATCAACTAAACAAAAAATCTGCTAGCACAATTCACACCATTACAATGTCCCCCACATTGAGCTATACAATTTACCTCTCAATGTAATTGTGAGACATCTAAAGTTCTACAACCTTCAAACATTTTAGTAAATTAAACACATCCCTTACGAGAAAGGCTAAACACATAACTATATATCACGAGTTTATATATGCTTAAACATGATTACTATAAAAACCGTAAAAACCATTTAATTTAATCAAATTTATTTATATTTTAATTTAAAAATTTAATTACTACTTATTTAACTTAATAAATAGAATTACTATTCATGTAAACTTAAAAAACTTTATTTAATTTTTATAAAATTTTAAATTTTAAACTATATTATTACATTTATTTTTTATTTTAAATAATTTTAAAAATCTAGTTACTCATTATCACAAATTAATACAATAATATAAATTTTTTATATTTCCAATTTTAACAACTTCCCATTATCTTAAATATAAATTAGCATTTTATTTATTTATTTTTATACCAAACATGTCAACTCAATACATAATATATCTTGAAGCTTATTCTATTATTAAGTACTTATTCCACACACAATTCTCATTTGGCCAAGGGGCCAAGGTTTATTAGTTTTCATTCAAAGCAATGCTTTATGCTTATTCTCTTTCAACAACTATTCATATTATATCACTTGGTCCCATTGAATGTGGCTAAAAGAGACGAGACCATTTGATCATTTTTATATAGGGTAGATGTCATATCAAAAGGATTTTGTTTTGAAAATTGGTTTTAAATTCTAAGTATATTCATTGATATGATAGGCATCCTTAATAAAGTTTTGAGGTATTTTTTTTAAGATGTCATGTAGCACTAAGCAATTCGAATGTGAATCGAAAGAGCCACAACCAAGTTTTTTAATCACTCTATTTATAACTGTCATGTTATATTTTATTATTGGATTATTGGAGTAGATGATTGGCATATTTTTGGTATTTTTTTTTTGAATTTGATAATAGAAAAATTGTTGAAATTATTATTTGAGTGGTTGAAATTGCAATTTTGATTATAAAACTGGATTCATCAATTTCGATTCTCTTTAAAGTAAGCCAATTATATAATTCCAACAACCCAAAACTACTATTTTAAACAATTCCGACTAAATTTTTGTCAAAAAAATCAAGCTGTAAATCATCTAAAATTTTTAATCGTTCATTTGTTTTTTATTTTTAATTAAAATAATATTAATTCCTAAATAATTTAAAAATATCACAATCTAAATTTTAATTAAAAATCAACCTTTAAAGTTGCATAAAATTTTGTGCCTAGAACTACAAAACAGTCAAAATTCCATTAAAACTTGACCACATAAAACCACTTAGTTTGACCTGTAATACTTAGGAGAAAACCACGACAAAGTGCTCATATTACATTAGGTGATAATAATTGCTACCCTCACCATCAACCTATATGGATCCTTATCATCATTCGAACAAAATCCAAACGAGAGTTTTGTGTAGCTGGAATGCTTCACATTCTCACACAACATTTGGCTCGACGTTCGCTGTCGGATCATGTGACCACGGAGGGGTTTGCGTGACTGTCGACGGTCGTCATAAATTTAGACTTTGAACGATACAACAGTCAGGTCAATGCATCGTGGTCACTGAAATTGCCATATATAGACGATCTGAAGCCGTTAATTGCAGGATTACGAAGCCTTCATGGTATATATACAGATTTCTCTCTCGCTATTGCGGGAAATTGGTAAAGGGCTCTTTGTTCAGTTGATTGCAGTGCTGTCTGCTTCTCTTTAAAGCGGTGAGTATTATAATCTTCATTTCATTAGTCTGCCAACTTGCATGGCATGGCTGGTTTTATGACCTAGCTTTAGCTTTAGCTTTGGTTTATTTGATTTTACCCACCAAACACTCATAGAAACATTTTGTCTTCTTAAATCCTCGTTTTTGAGCATAATTGTGATTTTGTATATGGCAAACACCTCTGGGTTTCTCTTCTTTCAATAAAATTGTCAGGCAAACACGCGCGCAGATCAATCCAATGCATTGTATTGGAGGGTTGAGAGGTGGGTACTCTCTGTTTGAGCTTAATTTTGGACATTCAGCTATTTTTATGGTAAACCACTTTGCTTTGTAAAGCCATCTGGTTTTTTCTTTATGGTAGCTGCTTAGCTTAAGACCGCCTGTTATACTCTTATGTCAAGGGAAAGTTTACACTGCATGGAGCGATGGAGATCTCCTTGCTACCACTCCGCCCCAAATGACGGCTTTTCGTTTCATTTTGTTTATATTATTGTTGTAGTCAGCTTCTAAGATGAACAAGATATGTGCATACAGAGGGCATTTCATATAGAAAAGCAGTGGGGTGTAGATGCTGCCACCACAAGGTAGTAACCTCGGACTTCCAATAAACAAATAACCCATTTCAAAATACAAAATTGCCTTATAGGCTGAATTAGCAAGTACATCCAAAGCATAAATATTAGAAGAATAACCCTGGGCCAATTGGCGCACACAGTCCAAACAGAAACATTCATAAACTACTTCCCTTCTGGAATCATGCTTGTATATTAAATCAATCTTGATTTCAGAATCTATAGAAATAGGCCCTTACTTTTATGATAGTGGCGTGTTATAACTTTTTACTGAAATTAACCTCAATGTATTGGTTGGATTCCTTTCCTGGCAGATTATAATGGACATTTAATTTAAACTACTTAGCTGATCCCCCTTTTGGGATACAATGAATTGTTAGTGGAAAAATGGCCTTTAGAATCCCGGGACTAGAATATAGTTGTTCTTAATATGGTGTGTCACGCTTGGTAGTTGGTGTGGATGGAGCTTCCTCAGGACTTTGAAGGTCTTAGGAGCGGTTGGGATTTGGTTGCAAGATCAATTTGGACACATTCCTCTCGGACATGGGACTTGGTGTTTTAACCTTTTCTTTTGCAGGAAGGATATTTGAGAAGAAAGGCTTTTGTATATGGTGTGACTTGTGTGATTATTATTCAGATAGTTTGCTGTAATTACTCCCAAAGAGTACAGCAATGGACAAACAAGTCTTCACAACAGTTTGTATAATCATTCAAGATGCTATCTTTTCCAAAATGAATTTGGATGCACATGGTCCCACATGTAAAGATTTGGAATGGCCATATGGAAAACCTTTCTTTGATTACAGAAGCAAAGAGCTTTATGCTGAGGACCCGACGGAGCATCTGATTTGCAGATCAAATGAACAAAAGATGGGTTGTTCAGGACAATGAAGCTAGAAAGCTTCAAAGGTTTTAGGATAACTGGAAAGGCCACTAGCTTTTTAAGTCTAGAGTGCTTGGGTGAACTACCTCAAACGTCTATGGGGATTCTACTCTGGCAATGGCATTTTTCCCTCATGTTTACAACTTAATTGTATTTGCATCCTAATTGCCAACATATGTCATCGTGGGGCAGTTTTCTGTGATTATGCAAGCAATGCCTGCCTGGTATTAATCTTTAATCACTGGGAATAGCTTCGTTTCTCCTGCTACATATGTGGGCATCTTTATTTCTTTCATGTGTTGGTTTTCTTTTGCCTGACCTTAATGGCAACATTTGGTATGGGTTCACGAGAACATAAACAAGCATTTTTGTTGGCTTTTGTAACTTTTCTAAACGTTGACATCCTGTCTGACCTTTTTTTTGTGCATGGCTGGTGTCTCTAACCACTGCAGTGCCTCTTCTCATCTGCTGTAAATCATCTACCTATAGTTTCTGATTTTGAATCTGTCTCTCCTTACAGTTATAATCTCAACACTGGTTCTCTTTGTATTTTTCTTTGGAATCCAAATTTTTATATTTTGTGATCTTCTACTATTTTAAAGTTTCTACTTCAGCAACTTTATTAAGTTATTTTGTATTTTTAGTTTGGAATAAGATGCCTTTTAATAGCAACATGGATATGCAGCTTGATATTTTGCAATGGAATTTGATGCTAACTTCCTCATTGTTGTGGAGATTCTTAACAACTTTCAGAAACACTTCTTTGGTCTTTGTCCTCGAACCATAGCCTCTGTTCCCTTATCACTTTGATTTGTTCCCTTATCACTTTGGTTTGATGTTGGTTTTTAGGGTGTTCACATACATACAAGGACATACAGGTGGAGAGGAAATAAAAAGATAATATTCTATTACTGATGTTTCACTGGATACCTCTCTCTTTCACATGTCACATATCAACATACAGTGCATATTTAATAATTTATAGCTTGATCAACATACAATGTATATTTATAGCACCACAAGGAAGTTACAATGGTTTAATGGCATAACATTTACATATAACATTTTATATCTGATCACATTTCATAACACTTAACATTAACATGAAATATTAAATAATAACCAGATGTGATTCTATGCATATTTATGTGTTGACATTATCTGAACATTAGGTAGGCAACTAGAAGCATACGGGACACCATATGGTTGACTAACATCTCCTTTTGTGGAAGGGATGATGTTGAGCAACATCTCATGAAAAATCAATGCCGCTAAATGTGGGGGAAATAAAGAGAAAGACGTGGTTCAACTCTAATTCAAATTACATGTTTAATTGTTATGGTCAAATAGAAACGGCAGGAGGCAGTTGAAGCATTAGTGTAGAATGCCGTGCTTCCTTGTTTGGTGAAACATAATGTTGAGGAATTTGTGGAACTACACAAGGATCATTGTGTTACTTCCCAATCTTGCACTTGAAATGTTACAAAGTCTCTTAACCAAGTGCAACCCTAGGGGAACTTAGGAAGGTTGCTGATTTTCACAACATCAACTCTTCATCTCTCTTTAGGCTGGTTCTTTTCCAGCACAAGGTGGAAGGCCCCCTAGAAAATGTTGTTTTTATGATGTTCTTCAGAATAAAGGGATGGTGGATTTTACCAAGAGTAGTGTTTATCCATTTAGGTCATGTAGTCAAGATCAAAGAACAAGAGGGTTTGAATATGACAGAGAAGACATAAATAAGTCATCATGGTTGTGCCATAATTAGTCCAAAACAGATTTTCAGATTATTCAAGAATAAAGTGAGAGCCCTTAAACAATATGCATCATCATAACCATGAAATTACAGCCAAGTAATAACATGCCATCATGAACAAGATATGGACAACCATAATATGAAACCCTAGATGAAATAGAAATGTAGGACAGCCTGCTTATTGGATGAACAACCAACATTACATCATTTCTTCAAATTTGATTTCACAACAGGATCAGGAGGACCAAGTAGGTCACACCTAACCTTTTTCCGTTGCTAAGACAATCCACAAAAATGGAGTGAAACAGCCCTAACCAGAATTACAGCAGCAAAATCCTTCAACAGTTCAATGTTACATCAAGGATTAGGGGGGGTTTAACACCTAGTCTCTTCTTTTGTCACCAATTTGCGCTTCTACAAAATTATTTCAGCAGCAAAATAATGACTATTCTTGCAAAACCCCTAATCTCCAAAGAATAAAGAGATGGAGAAGCCTCACATAACCTGTCTTTCTTCCAATCTTTCCAAAGTTATTCAACTAAATACTTTGAGGGGAACTCCCTATCTTCCAACCATGCCTCTAGCAAATGAATCCTCTTCTATTTATACCTTTCAAACCAAACCCTAATCAATAAAATAATACTAAGAAAAAGCTGGAAACCCTAGAGTTAAGGTGCTCTTGTTAGAGTAGCTTTTAAGGTTTGTTTCAACCACAAATTGACATGTGTCAACTTCTTCTTGTAACTGTTCCTCCAAATATGTGAACAACATGCCTCGAGTAATATGTATGGCCCACAAAGACACTTTAGATTGCCTCAAATCCCTTCTTGAAGAGGATCTCCCTTTTTGAAGGATAGTTTAATGATCAAGCAAGCTAAAGTACAATTCTTTTCACCTTTGGAGTGGAATGCTCCACTTCAAAAGTTTCCTTTTGACTATGCAAATGTTTCTACTGCCATATGGTATCATTTTAAGGAAGAGCATTCCTCCTCTGCCCATTTCCATGCCACATGTCATGTTTTGGGCATTCTCCAAGGTGGGACATTTTGCTTCTTTTGCCTTTGGGTGAGTAAAATGGGTCCATAATGGTATTTGTCATCTTCATAAGCAAAGCACCTTTAACTTGAGGGATTAACCATGTCAATGATGCCACAGGACATCTCCTCATGCAAAGAAATTGCCTCCAAATATGTAGAAAAGGCCTCGAATGATGTGTCCTTGCTCCCATATATTTTAGAAGGTGAAATATGCTTTCAAATATGTGGAAGCTACTCCATTAGGGTTATTTTTTATCTCTTCTTGTTGTCAACATGCTCTAGCCAATTCCTTGAAGAGGGTTTTTCTCCTTTTATGCTCATTGACCCCTTTTTCTTACCACATGTTATGCTGTGGACCTCCAATATGTAGGGCATTTTCTCCTTTGGACAATGTTTGACCCTACCGTGCCATAAATCATGCCTTGGACGTCTCCTGAGGTAGAATTTTCATCTTTAAGGCTTCCTTCTCACTCACATCCTCCATCCATGTGGTCTTGAGTCTTGGTTCAACCTAGGAACAAGATTCTCCTTCAATGTTGCAACAAAGAAATGTGGGCCATGTAACTAGGCCTCTAAATTTCTGTAAAGTGTGCCTCAAATGGGAACTCATGATGCCATGTGCCTTCGGAGAAGCATCCATCAAGCCAACCATGCTCCTTCTACACCCTTGTTCTTCACTTGGATGAGGAAATGTGCTCAGGCAATATAGAACAAGACGCATGGCTTCCAAATATCTCACCGCTACCTATAGTTGCCAATGAACTCCAAGGATTTCTGTTGTGTTGGAGAGAGAAGAAAGCCATGAATATACAAAATAAGTCATGCATTTTTAGGTGGTAACAATTTGGTTCCATATTGGGACTGCATTCTCTTGTGTGGTGCAAGAGAACTCCATAATCTTTGCTGAATCTACACCTTCATGGTGAATGAAAGGGTTGGCTATTCGTGACAGGATGGATCCAAAACTTCACATCCTCATCACATGCTACATAATTTTTTCAATCCCAATTTATACACAAGACTTGAGAATGTTTATCTAACTAATTCTCAAGGGGATCTACAGATAAGGCATGAGCTCAAAATGCCAAAGAGAGTATAAATGAAATCTGTTGCTCGTAAACATTGAGCTTACTCTCCTTACCCTACTCTACTAGAGGAAGATACAAATGCTAAGTGAAATCGAAGAGTAAATGAAGCTGCCATATCATTTCAACAAAAACATGAGATCTCCCCTTCTGTTTGGCAACAAACCAAAGCTAGGCTACATTAAACATCTTGCAAGAATAGGCTGGAATCTTTGTCATTGAATGGACGAATATTGAGGTGGGCTGCTGAAGATGGAAGAAAACACCAAGATCACAACAAGGCTGGTGTGTAATGCTACATGCCTTATCTATCCAATTTTGGATAAGGGTGATGTAATCATCACATCCAGCATATGAATAGAGAAGCACATCATTCAACCACTAATTACCTCCATGCACTACAATATGCCTCTCCAAACGCTGATATACATGCTCTGTTGGAACATAGGTTGTAATTGATGACACCCATTAATGACAAAGGAGTGATAAGGGGACAAAGGAGTGACAAGGAGACAAAGGTAAGATAAAGGTTGATGAAATGGCATGAAGGACATGATAGTTTGGCAAGAAGGACCAAATGACCCACTTTGTGGTCATTTGTGGGTTAATGGACTCATCAAACTCTTGGAGATGGTGATAATGCCTAAGAAGGTTTTTGCACTCACATTCATGGTGGTATGGTAAGCGCTTGGACACACTTGTTGTTGTAATTGACATCTTGTGGCTATTTGGATATTGATGAAGGTAGAGTCATGGCATACCTCGATGCGTTGAATTGACATGGGCTTGAAGTCCATAAAAAGGCATTTTGATCAATTATTAAATGACATCTTGAAAGAGACTTTGAATGTCTTGCATATGGCAGCCTGTTGATGATTATGAACATTCTGGTTGCGGTAAGATGGCCATTGGGGTATGGATTTAACATAAATTTAAAACAAGAATTAAAGCCTAAATATATTGAAGTCGACCCCAAATAAAAATATGAACAAGCCTAAATATATCTTAGTCTTGAAGTCGGCCCCGAATAAAAATATGAACAGGATAATAAATTACTTTTTGACAGGTTGGCTCCATCATGAATATTTCTGGTTCACAGTGGATATAAATACAAAAGTTAAAAGCTTGAACTAAGTACAAAGCACGATGTGGTGTTAGAGAGCATCAGCAGGTATGAGACTGTAGCAGTCTGTCACTCACGTAGGTACAAAAAATTGGCACCAGTTTGTGTATGTGTTTGTGGTACAACAGCCTTGGGATGTGAGCTTAAGTACATATATAACTGCTGTAAGTGTTGGTGCAGCGAATTGAGGGCAGACCCAGATTGTGTCAATTTCAGTCTGCAAATCATGGTTTGAAGATTGGTGTCTGAATACACATTGAAGTGCTGAGGTTGGATCAACCTGGAAGTACAAAGTTCAATTAGTTTGAAGACTGATAGCAAACTTCATTAAACATCTAAGCATTTGGAAGGTAGGGTGGAGCAAAGGAACATCAAACATTCTTGGGTTGCAGCCTAACCCGTTAATCTCAGTTGGCCCTGTTAGTCTAACAGAGGTTGAAGCCTCATAAGCAACAGTTGTAGCTGGTGTATGAAATCTGTGTTGAAGCACAGTCCTTGAATTGAAACTTATCATATATAAAAATATATTCTGACTTGAAGATTTTCATCAATTCATTCTTATATCAGTTGTTGTGTATTTTTGAGTTATTTGCTGAAGAATTAAGTCTGTATGTCTGATCATTGAAAAATTAAGAAAAACACTGATTCAGCCCCCCTCTCACTGTTGTGAGTGTGTTTTTCACCAACAGCCTTCCTATTTGCTGCCATATATATCAACAGTCATAGCCTCAAGCAACAAGGGTTTAGAAGGTGGTTTCAAGATAAACCTGCAAAATATCTCCTGCCCTCCATCAAACCTCCATATGATGCATGTCATAAAATATCAGATCTGGAAAAACAAATCAGTGCATGATTTAGGGCTTCTTGCTCTCTTTTGGAATGCTGAAAAATGAAACCGTATATCAAAAAATGTGCATGCTGCCATCATAAATATATGCTGCCCCGAAAACACACCTCCCTGCTGATTTTTTGCACACATAAAAGGCCACGAGCTGAAGTCATTGATGTCTAGAAAGTTTCTGCATCTGTAATGTGATGATATTGCTTCTTATGATGCAAGAGACCCATTGATAAGTACAAATGGATGTTGATCAATAATAAAAGATGCATCCATACCTCAACATCTTTTGGTTGTCCAAGATCAATGGAAATATGATCTGCAATGACCACTTCATGCACCATGAAATGACTCTCAATGCTGATTGAAAATGGTACATGCAAATTCATATCTTTCTCCTTCAAGTTCTTATCATCTGTGTCATATATAGGATCTCCATCTATAAACCAGCAGTCCATATCCCATATATGTCTCCCAATCACAAAAAGAGTGCCCACATCATCATCATCCTCTTGGCCACCATGATTTTCATCAAATGAGCTAGTGGAAGCTCTTGCAACTTTTTGTTCTTCCAAGGGTTTCTCTACAACATGTATCCTCTTCAAATCATCAAGGGATTCATCATCAAATTTAGAAATTCGAAATGGAAATTCACCGTAACTTACCAAACCCCTGCCCTCCTTGGAGATGACGAGGGTTGTTAAAATGTCCTCATGTAAGTGTACATCATCTTCGCAAGTTGATTTTTTTTGAGAACAAAACGAGATCCATAGTCTTCAATGGAATCTTCACCATCAAGATCTTCATGAGATGATGCAATATAGTCTTTAGGAACTTCATCAAACTTCTCTTCATTTGGATCTGAAATCTCATGTACATGTGGCTCATCAAATAAAAGAGAACGCTGTCCCTCCAGGGACTCATGAAACTCATCTCTAAGCCGCATATTGATTGATCCATAACTTTCTTCTTCTAGGGAGACAAGAAGGGCATTCTATGCTCCAACCTTTTCCTTTATTTGTTGAAGAATTACCAAGGAAGTGTTTGTTCACCTTGTGATGCCTTGGGGTGGATATGAACACTTAAAAGTTGTGGTCCCTAGTATTTTTAAAGTGAGAATGACTTTATGTTTATAAAGTGACTTTAAAAAGTGAGTTTGAGTTATTACATATTTTAAATGTGACTTTATGAGAATTGAAAAAGGTGGGTGAGTAATAATGTCTCATTTATTTTTTAAAAGTGAATTTAATGCTTTTAATGAGAAAAGTGATATTTAACATGAGCCTTAGATCTCATCTAGTTATGTTTTAATCTAGGCCATTGATTTCAAAGTGGTGGTTACTCGAACAAAAAGGCTAGGGAAAAGACATTTTCATTCATTATTGTGATCTGAGAGTTTTGGAGAGCAAGAGAAAGAGAATTTGAGAGAGAAGGAGATCTTGCACAAAAATCGAGAAGATTGAATGTGGCACGATTCCCAAGGAGAACAGGCACAAACTTCAAGGTAAATTCAGACATTAAATGCTGGGCATGATTTCCAAGATTTTATTGCTGTAATTAATGTAGACTGTACAACATTAAGTGAGGTCATACATGCACATTTTCCAAGGTAGCAGGTACAACATTAAATTAGGCTGTACATGCACGATTTCCAAGGCAACAGGGTCAGAATTTAATGCAGATTGTACATGCACAGATATCGAGGAAAAACAACAGAATGAAGATCAAGGAAATAATCCGTATAGTTCACATGTGTGGGTCCATACTGTTGTGTAAAATTTATAATTTGTCTATGAAAAGTAATAAAATCTCTTTCTGAGAACAGGTTTTTGTTGGAACATTGGTCAATATTGAGAGGGGGTGGGGGTGAATCAGTATTCTTAACTTTTTGTCATTCTAACCACTTATTAAACTTTAATCAAAACATAGAATCAACAAGATACACAAAACACAGATTTTTATCGTGGAACCCCAATTGTGTAAACCACCAATTCTTTCTATACTGCAAAATTATATTTACAATACGTTTTGCAAGCTCCAACTTGCTGGATGCACCAACACCCAAATTCTCAGTTACAACTGAAGGATGCACCAACACCCTGTTTTGTCAGCTACAATTGATAGGATGCACCAACACCCTTTTTAACAGCCACTACTAGAAGGAGGCTACGACCCCCTGGTTTATCAGCTTCTACTAAAAGGATGCTACGAAACCTTGTTTACTAGCTACCACTGGAAGGAGGCTACTACCCCCTTGCAGGCCTATAGCCTGCCCTGGCACCACCCTGGCACCCTAGTCTTTTTTTTTCCATAACTTCAATAATATCTTCTATCAACAACTTCTATTCTTTGACATCTACTGCAAATCTTCAATTCAAACTTCATAAACAATCATGTTTTGCTGTTCTTTCTCTGATTTTTTATGCTTCTTCAGATATTCACGTTAAAACACTCAGTAGCCATTATCCGCTCCTCCTTTTATTTCTTTGTCTCTATATAGCTTCAGATCTTCTTTTCTTCAATTCCGTTACTTCATTTTATTTGTGTACAGCTTCAGATCTTCTTTTCTTCAATTCTATTGCTTCATTTTATTTGTCTCTAACTGATCTTTCTTCTTCTTTGATCTAGGCTCTTGAGACATCTTCCTTCCATCTCGAACGCTGGTTTATATATTATCTATCTTATTTTTAATCATTGCATCTTTTCAAAATGGACTTGTGCCTTTTCCCACTCATGCCTCTTCAAAAAGATTAATTTTATGTTTATTAAATAAATAACAAACCCTTCTATCTCATTTTTAATCATTGTATCTTTTCAAAATGGACTTGTGCCTTTTTGCACTCGTGCCTCTTCAAAAAGATTAAATTTATGTTTATTAAATAAATAACAAACCCTTCATTTTAATTAAAAATGAACTATGTTTTTAATTAAATTGAAAACCCTTTTTTAAGGATCAACTCTGTTTTAATTAAATAAAAAGCCTGTTTTATTTAATAAGCTTCTGCCTCATTTAGTTTATTCTTGTAGCTTATCATCATGCATTTTCAGCATCACATCCTTTCCATAATTGTTTCCTTCCAATTCTGGAAATTGCATTTTTATCACACACACCTTTATAAAAAAAATTCTTTTTGGTTTATCTAAATTGCTTTGATAAATAGTTGAGAATTAGTTTCTTCTAATTCATAATCATCTTAATCATTCCTTGTTTTTATTAAATTGACTTAGCAAGCCAATTTAAATAAAAACATGTTAACAAATACTTAATTTTGGCACATTCAGATTTATGTGTAAAACATAAATTTTTCTTCAACTTGGGAACTCACTTTTTCACACATATGACTACCAAATGGAGAACTGAACACAATAAATAAGATCATGTCACCTTTAGATTTTACTGACACACACACATCCATTTGTGGGCATTTGCAAATGGCCTTTTGAATTGGTTTTAACACTAAACCAATTTTCTTTTGTTCTCACTATGCAAAATACTATTTTTCCTATTTTTGGCAGATTGATATTTTTCATATAAGACCATCATAAGACAACTTGAAGGTATGGCTTGATAGTCAGTTCACCAAGAAACATGGCTATGCTTTTTGATTGATTTTATCACCTCATGATCACCTCCTTGTGGGCATTTCTAAATGACCTTTCAGACTATGTAAACACACTTTTTCCCAACTTGGCAGGCTTGTCTTTCGCACGTGTGACCTCCAGAATAGTATCTGATACTATGGATGGATAGCCAGTTCACCAAGGAACAAGACCATGCTACCTGATGAATTTTATCATCAAAATAACCCCTCCTTACCGGCATTTCAAAATGCCTTTTCAATTTCCTGATTTCGTTTTCAGGACTTTCTCAAAGTTTATCCTGAAACCCTAATTTGGCAGATTCATAACTTTTCTCCAGACATGCTCAAGGAGAACTAAGACTATGGTTAGATAGACAAGCCAACACACTACAAGACCCCCGTGTGCTTCTAGAATTTACTTTAACCCATAATTTAGGGCAGGCATATTTCTTAGGCTACTTAGCCATTTTTGCTTGCTCTGGCACAAACCCCTGTTTTGGCAGACCTAGAACTTTCTCCTCAGAAGTGATGAAGGAAACCTGAGACCATTAATAGATAGCCACTATAACAAGCTATATCCTAGTACCATGGTGCAGGCATTTTAGTCAAACCATGAATTATGGCAGGCATTCTCTTAGACACTCTTAGACTAGTTTTGACTATTTATTCCATACTTAGTCAATTTCGTCAATTTCACCAATTTGCCATGTTTCTCCAGAATGATGTCATAATGCAACAATGGTTTCAACTTCATGCCACACCATCATATATATGCCATGCCATGCCATCATATCTACCATACCATCATCCATGCCATGCCATGTCATCATATCTGCCATATCATCATCCATGCCATGTTATCACTACCTTTGTCTTTCACTGAGTTTGTCCTGCCATCGTATCCTTGGCTATTCCTTTGTCATTACTGAACTCCTTTAACATCAATGACAACCACATTTAACATTCTCCCCCTTTGGCATTGATGGCAACCTCTAAACAGTTTTCCTTTCGAAGTTTTCCTTGGACCTTTTCGGTCAAAATATTGAGTCTAAATTTCATGTTTGTGTTGGCTGTCATAATTGAATGAGTGTGAAAAAGTAGGCTGCCATATAAATTTCTCAGTTGTTTCATGTTGGAAAATTCCATGTGTTTCAAGCAAAAAGTGAAAATATTAAATGTAATGTGTTTTTACATGCTGGGGTTTGGGCTTTAAACTTCATGCTACAAAACTGAACTTGAAACTGGGTTGGGATTAACACAATTTTTCATGGTATCAGAGCTGTGTCAAGGGCTGAAAAACACAAACTTAGAAAGAAATTTCAGACTTGGAGAAATAAGGGAAAATAGGGTTTTGTGAAGAAATATGTTCTTGGGCTGATTTGAGGTTATGGCTACCGGACTTAGGATAGAAGATAGGTTGGATGGGGTAGTGAATTTTAGACCATGAAAGGCTAGAATAGTATTGATACTGCAGGAGAATGAACTATGGGACATAGTGAACAGTACCTCTGCCAATCCAGTCACAGTTCCTACAGTTGCTGCTGATAAGGTCATATTTGACAAGAAAGATATTAAAGCAAAAATAAATCATTCTTGATGCCATAAAAGACCATGTGATGATACCATATATGTCTAGGAAAGACAATGCTCCTTAGATGTGGACAACTTTGACCAATCAATGCCAGAGCTTGAATGAAAACAAGAAAATGGTGTTGAGGGAGAAGCTGAAGGGTCTTTAGATGAACAAGGGGGAGAACATGGTTGCCTACGTTACCGGGATTACACAGGTTCAAGATGAGCTTGGATCGGTAGGGGAGAGAGTATTGGATGCTGAGTTGGTTCGCACAACTCTGAATGGCGTTACAAAGCCATGGGCTGTATTTGTGGAGTCTATGGTTGCTTGTGAGCATATGCCTTCATGGGATCATCTTTGGGACGGTTTCATCTAGGAGGAGACTTGAAGAGGGTATGTATAGGTGAGTACATCTCGCAACAAGGATGAAGAGGAGAATGTGGCTTTAGCAACGAAGTGTAAGAAGAAGTCTAAGAAGGGTCCTAAGAGTGGGACCAAGTAGTAGATAGGTGAGCAGAAGAAGGACATGAGCAAACTGAAATGCTTTGCCTACCAGAAGTTTGGGTACTATGCTGGGCAGTGTTCAAACAAGAAGAAGAAGAAACAACAGAAAGCAACATCGACGAAGATTGATGAGTATGCTACTAGATTTGAGAGAGATTTTTCTCTCTTTGCTGGTGGTTGTGTAGGGAGAGCATCATTTATCACCAGTGATGATATGGAGGACTAGATGGAGCATTCCATGATAGTTGGGCATTCACCGAGTGCTTCCACCACTCCTTCCATGTGGTATATTGGTAGTGGGGCTTCGAGCCATATGACAGGAACATGTGATGTGTTTACTGAGATGATTGAGACACGCTTGTATTTGGAGGTGGTGTTGGGTGATGATACGGTGGTGAGGGCAGTTGGGCGTGGGACTTGTTATCTCACAACTTGTTGTTGCCCCACAAATGATATCCTATATAGGACGGTATGGGGACAAGCAACCAAAGAGGTGAACTACAATTATCCTAACCCCCAGATATGGATTTGTTGTCACGCTGGTTAGGACACCCTTCGGTTTATGCCACTGATACGCCAAGTGACAAAGGGGGAGACCTTGATCTAACCTAGAAGGAAAGACCTAAAGTTAATCCACTCGATCAAACTGCAGCAACATTGTACATAAGGTGAGTAGCGAGAGAAACTCTAGATCTGAGTAAGATAGCCATCGATAAGGATGTTTTGGACTATAAAGATTTAGATAATGGAAATGTGGCCCAAAATGTTCATATTCGGTGACCGTATGATTATTGTGTAGATCTAGGTAGTAAGTGCTAGTGTAAATGATCAAATTCACTACTGTGGGGGGATTAAAGGTGGAAAATGAGAGTATGCCCAAAATGATGAGTTTGATGAACAATTAAGGAAATCTAACACTTGATTATAATGGCTTGGGGATGGATTTAACAATATCTAAAAGCACAAACCAAAAAATAAATCATAAAACAAGAAAATTAGCTGAAAACCCTAGGAGGGCGATTTGCCCAAAGACCAGTGCCTTTCCCACGAGGAAGATGGAGTCCCTAATGATGACATTTTTGAAAACCCACCTAGCTCTAGGGAAGATTGAAATAACCCATAAAAGTTTTGCCAAAAATCCTAACAAAATGACCCAGAGAATTTTTTGAAGGTTTTAATTAGGGTTTTAATTATATGTCGGGTGGATTGGAAATTAACACAAAAGAAATATTGACAGAAATACCTGGAAATCTTTTAGATGCCAAGTGCAATGACACTTTACCCCGGTTTGACGCAATTCCGAGTGAATTTGATGAAATTCCAAGCTAAATTGATTTGCCCAAGTTGAGCTAGTGCGCCCCTCTTCCTGCAAGAGCAACCTATGCCACGTTAGAAATGATCCACAGAAAAAGAAACTACAAATGCAAGATAAATCAAGAAACATAACCAAGATCAAAGACACATTAGAAAAACTCCCTGATTGCCAACGTCTTCAGATGGAGAGAGTTGGATCTCTCACAAAAACACCCCAAGAGAAAACGCCTTCCTGCAGACAACATGACCCTCACAAAAGTATATTCGGAACAAGCATACATTAACTAGAACACCTCCGGGAATAATTTTGCAATCAAGCATAAGAACAATCTATGACAAAGAAGACAAGATTTCTCTGAAAGTATTTTCTCTATTCCAATAGCCAAGTGCCAAATTTCTCGATGCCATACAATGAGGGGGGTCTCTCCTTTATATAGCTTTTGAGAGACGCAAACCCTAACTTACTTTTTCATCCAACGATTGAGGTTATAATATCATCAACGGTGGAGATTACTTTTACATGGATCAAGATGACTAAGTGAAGAGGGGGGTGAATTACCTCATAAGGCCCATTTTTACAACATGATAAATCATTATTTTTGTAAGTTTGACACTTAGGGGACATGGGGGGGTCCCCACATACATATTTCTAAAGATACAACTTGATTTATACACTTTTATTTTGGCCATTTTGTTTAATTTCACCCTATGGGTGGACGTTCTCCCTATGAGAGCCCAAAAAATAATCCGGAACATCAAACTGGATGAAACTGGTATAGATATGTTCGGAGAGCCATAATAAATCTTCTGGAAGCATTCCCTTGCCATTCCTTGACCACACAAGCCAAATCAATTTCCTTAATGATTTTTCCTAGTTCATTTTTTAATGGTACATCCTCTGAAAATAATAAAAATCATCATAACTTCATTCAGGCTTAGATCTAGGGCAAACTGACTGTACTGGATGATCTGAAGATATAGAAGAATGGTATATGTGACTACTAATACCCCCTAGAACACTACAATGCTATAGAACCAAAATCACTGCCATAATAATAAAATCTGGCCAATAATAAAGTGATAATAATCACTGAATGTGCAATCTGAGGCCAAACTCTGAAAACTGGAACCGTAGTATTGGTCTTGGGCATGTCTGGAGCAAATATAACCACTGTTGATTTTTGTAGTCACTGCATTGGGAAACATGTTTGACATTAGTGTTATCGGAACCGGCAAAACCGGCTAGTCTGACCGGTTTATAGGGTTGGCCGGTCCGGTCAGCAAAAGAAATTCATGGAACCGGATTTTTTTCCAAACCGGGTATGGAATCGGCCGAAACCGACCAAAATCAGTCGGAACCGGCCAAAACCAGCCGAACTGGTCAAAACCAAACGAATCGGCTGGTCTGCACTGGGGACTCACGAAACTCAATTTAAAAAAAAAAAAAAAAACTTTGCTGATGTACTTTGGAGCCTCTTTGTTAATGTACTTTGGTTCAGAACCTCAGAGATGTATTGCATTAGGTGCTATTTTGGATATTTGCACCCATATTTGCTATATATATGAGAAACTTTGCATATTTCTGTTTTAATGGTTTGGATTCATATGTATGCACATGAATATATATGTTTTTTTACAAAATATGAATATTTTATGTATTTTTTAGTCAGCCGGTTTTTTACCCGGTTTTTTGCCGGTTCTGGTCTGGTTCACATTTTGGGCTTCGCCGGTTCGATGACTGGTCCAGTTTCGATAACATTGGTTTGACTTGGTCAACTGGGTTGACCAAGAAAACATATCCAAACTGAAGGTGAGATACTGAACTAAGCTGAACCTGCATACATCCAAGGTAAGAGCTGGTCGAAGATGTATATCAAAACCCAACTTAAATCATGCTAATCAGAATCATGGTGACAATATTAATAATAATCAGTAAAATATACCTGTGCCGTTGAACAATCTTTGAATCTTCTGGAAGCCCCTTGTATATGCCATACTTATAAAGTTTAATCAATTTGTTAATGCTGGGTGAAGGTGGGAAACAGGGCCAAGGTAAAAGGGAAATGACTTATAATTGACTTTAACCATATGATCTCTCTGAATGTTGACAAATACACACAACCACAGTGACATATGCATGATAAATAAACAATAGGGAATGGTGATGTCTCACAAGTGGATGAATTGATATGAAAATAGTCCATTCAACTTTAACAACCTGTCTACAACTCACATCCAAGCTAACAATCAAGCTCCGTGAGGATCTTTTCTAGGATCCTTGCATTGAGTACACAAGAAACTGTAGGGAAGAGATCCTAGGGGACATTTAGAATTAGCTATCCCTTACTCCATCTCACATCAAAACCCGTAGGCTTCGTGAGGAATTAATCATTACATTTCAATAAGATGGCCAACAGTGTTTAGATTTAGCATTTATTTATCCACTGCTTTATTTGGGCCTTTCTCAATTTCATTTCATAGCCCTTTTTGAGTTGTGTCTAAAGACACAGTTTGCATTTATTTGAGGGCTTTGCATTTCAATAGATAGAACTTATATTACATAATGCATGTATTGATGGTAGACATATTGCTTCGAGTTTTAAATGACACTCTTGGGGCAATTAGGGGGGAATATCCATAGTCAGGACCAAACATTGGGGGAAACATACCAGAGAGGTCAAGGCTTCAAAACCGAACTCGCCTAAGCTCAGGAACGAACACCAGAGGGTTCTCCCGGCCTAGAAGGATTAAGGCGTTGACAAGTTTTGTTGCACAACTTAGAGCTGAGACACAAATCAAGATGGGATCCGTCATGCATAGGGGTCAAAGTGGGGAAAGTGATCTTTAATCTCACATGTCTCAATCAAGCCAAAGTCATGCAATGAGAATCAATCACGAATGAACTGGATGGATGTGGACAAATGACACATGGAACCAACATAGTGCTAAGGTTTAACATTTGTATAAAGCATGTCATAAGCAATAGTCTTCTACATCAGATTCTTTAATCATTCTCAACACAAGTTTAAGCATCAGTTTACATATAATATAGGCATAGGTCACCATAATCATCATAACACAACAAGTCCAAGGTGTTAGTATACATCAGAGAGCAAAATCCTACCAAAGAGCCCATATACCTGTCTCTATCTGGTATGCCCATCTGTAAACTGTGTACCATATATGTTACTCTACTCGAATGAACTAGGTCACCACTGAAGTCATCTCAAAGGACAAGGAAATCTCAGTCCTGGCAAGGAAATACTTTGTTTTTGCTGCTGAACAAAGGCTCTGAATGGCTCATGCTACAAAAATGATCCATGCTGTATCCCCATCAATAAGTATGGCTCAGAGGAAAAGAGAAAATCTAAATGCTGCATCATGGTAGCCCAACTACAATATATGTGATAACATGACTGTTAGTTTTCAGAGGGAGTCCATGGAGCCCACGACTCTGAGGGACGTCTTGTACATCCCTGGGTTGAAGAAGAATCTTGTGTAGTTTCTACTATTGAGGACAGGAGTATCTTGTGTCCTTGATGGGAAATTTCTTGTCTTTCCCGTGGCAGTAGGACCATCTGCTTCATATGCTTTTGGAGTTAGATGCGGGAAACTATACAAGCTTCTCTTCCAGCCTCATCACACATTGACACACAGCAACAACATTGAGTTGTGTGAGTTGTGGTACAGGAGGATGGCCCTTCTTCATCATTCAACTTTGAGGATGTTGAGAGACATGACTACAGGTTTGTCGGATTTCAGTACAGAGCAGAGTGATGTGTGTAGGGGGTGTGCTTTGGGAAAGTACACCAAGACTGCTTTTCCAAGTAGTGACACCAGATCAGAGGGAGTGCTTGACTTGATTCATTCAGATTTGTGTGGTCCCATGTCATTTGCCTCTTTGATAGGATTTGAGTAATACATCACATTCATTATGATTATTCCAGGAAGACCTGGATCTACTTCCTAAGGAGCAAGAAATCAGAAGAAGTCTTGAAGAGGTTCCAAGAGTTCAAAGCTCTTATGGAGAACCAAATAGGGAGGAGGATCAGAGTACTTAGACCAGACAATGGGGGTGAGTATACCTCCAAGGAATTTGATGAGTATTGCAGATAGGAGGGAATAAAGAGGCAGTTGACAATACCTTACACTTCACAACAGAATGGAGTTGTTGAAAGGAAGAACCGTGTGATAGTGGGAGCAACGAGAGCTATGCTGCATGACCAGAGTCTTCCTTTCTTTCTATGGGCCGAGGCCTGTAGCGTTATTGTTTATGTCCAGAACAGGAGTCCTCACCATGCATTGGGGAGTAAAATTCCTGAGGTTATTTTTCCTGGGAAGAAGCCCGAAATAGGCCACTTCTGTATTCTTGGATTCCTTACATATTCACATGTCCCTTCTGAAAATAGGACAAAGTTGGAGGCTACTGCAGAGAAAGGCATCTTTGTTGGATATGATGAGACTTCAAAGGCCTTCAACATATGCCTTTCTGCACAAAGGAAAGTTGTAGTGAGAAGAAAGGCGAGATTTGAGGAGGAGCGGGCCTTTAGGAGATCTCATGAGTCAGAGATGGAGAAGCAACAGGTTTCTACTCCACAGGTGACAGCATCTCAGAGTACAGGGTCATAGGTCACAAGTGTGACTGGTCCACAGGTGTTAGGATCATCAGTTTTAGGGACGCAGTCTACAGGGACTTCTGGTATAGGGACAGGTTCGCGGATGTCAACATTGAGAAGTATAAGGCTCGGTTTGTAGCGTGGGTTTCTCACAAGTTGAGAGAGTTGACTATGAGGATACTTTTGCGTCGGTTGCTCATTATTCTTCCCTTAGATCAGTATTATCCGTAGTTGCAGAGATGGGTTGGAAGATCCACCAGATGGATGTGAAGATCACATTTTTGAATGGTCTTTTGTAGGAGGAGGTGTATTTGGAGCACCACAGGGCTTTGAGGTGCATGGGAGAGAGCCTCATGTATGCAGGCCAAAAAATTCCTTGTATGGGTTGAAGCAAGCTCCTCGAGCTTGGTATTCGAGGATTGACTCATACTTGCTTTCAATTGGGTTCCAGAAGAGTGAGGCTAATCCCAACATGTATTTCATTGTGGTTGGAGGTGATTCGCTCATTCTTCTGCTATATGTTGATGACTTGTTTATCACAGGGGAGGGGGGTGATTGCAGCTTGCAAAAGAGATCTTGCTTAAAAGTTTGAGATGATTGACCTTGGGTTGATGCATTATTATTTGGGTATGGAGGTATTGCAGGAGGATGGGCATGTTTTCCTAGGGCAAGGAAAATATGCAGCTGATGTTTTGAAGAGATTTTGGATGGAGGGTTGCAGACTGATGTCCACACCCATGATCACCAACTGGAAGAAGCTTCATGCTTCTGATGGAGAGTTGGTTGATCCTACCTTATGCAGACAACTCATTGGTTCGTTGATGTATTTGGTTAACACCAGACCAGATATATGTTTTGCAGTTAACACTAGACCAGATATATGTTCATGATGGATCCCAGGAGAGTGCACTGAGTAGTTGCAAAACATGTTTTTAGGTACCTTGCTGGGACAATAGACTATGGTTTGGAATTCAAGAGGTTAGATGGAGTAAATTTGATTGGCTTCACAGATCCAGATTGGGTAGGAAGTGCATTTTGCTGGAAGAGCACTTCCGGTTGTTGCTTTAGTTTGGGCCCGGTAGCAGTGTCGTGGTTCAGCAAAAAGCAAAAGTCCATTGCTTTGAGTTCTGAGTATATGGCAACCGGTAATGCTAGTTGCGAGGCATTGTGGCTTCGCAAATGGTTGGTTGACTTGTTTGATCAGGAATTGAGGCCTACAGTTATATACTGTGACAATTAGAGTTGCATCAGTCTGTTTGAGAATCCAGTATTCCATGACAGGCCTAAACATATAGAGATCATATATCACTTCATCAGAGATTATATTTAGAGCAGAGCTGTTGAGTTGCAGTACATATCTACCGAGGAGCAGGTGGCTGACAATCTCATGAAGTATTCGGGAAGAGGAAAGCATATTCATTTCAGAGACAAGTAGGGAGTGGTGAAGAACAACTTCCTCAATAAGAGGGAGTGTTGAAGAATTACCAAGGAAGTGTTTGTTCACCTTGTGATGCCTTGGGGTGGACATGAACACTTAATAGTTGCGGTCCCTAGTATTTTTAAAGTGGGAATGACTTTATGTTTATAAAGTGACTTTAAAAAGTGAGTTTGAGTTATTAAATATTTTAAATGTGACTTTATGAGAATTGAAAAAGTGGGTGAGTAATAATGTCTCATTCATTATTTAAAAGTGAATTAAATGTTTTTAATGAGAAAACTAAGATTTAACATGAGCCCTAGATTTCATCTAGTAATGTTTTAATCTAGGCCATTAATTTCAAACTGGTGGTTACTCAAACAAAAAAAGATAGGGAAAATACATTTTCATTCATTATTGTGATAATGAGAGTTTTGGAGAGCAAGAAAAAGAGAATTTGAGAGAGAAGAGAAATTGAACCCTTGAGAGAGAGAAGGAGATTTTGCACAAAAATCGAGAAGATTGAATGTGGCACGATTCTCAAGGAGAAAGGGCACAAACTTCAAGGTAAATTCAGACATTAAATGTTGGGCATGATATCCAAGACTTTATTGTTGTAATTAATGTAGACCGTACAACATTAAGTGAGGACAGGCACATTTTCCAAGGTAAAAGGTACAACATAAAATGAGGCCGTACATGCACGATTTCCAAGGTAGCGAGGACAAAATTTAATGCAGATTGTACAAGCACAGATATCGAGGAAAAACAACAGCACAAAGATTAAGGAATAGTCCGTACAATTCACACATGTGGGTCTGTACAGTCCTAAATTTGACATGTTTTTCGAGATAGTTGTACAACAGTTTGTCAGTGAGGTACTGGCACAATTTTTGAAGTAGAAAAGAGATAAGTACTGTTGTGTAAAAATTTATATTGTCTCTGAAAAATAATAAAATTTTGCTGTGAGGTTTTCCCTTCGGGGTTTTTCCTGGACCTTTTCGGTCAAAATACTGAGTCTAAATTTCATGTGTGTGTTGGCTATCATAATTTTCTGAGTGTGAAAAAGTAGGCTGCCATATAAATTTCTGAGTTGTTTCATGTTGGAAAATTCCATGTGTTTCAAGCAAAAAGTGATTTTTTTATTATTGTAATGTGCTTTTACATGTTGGGGTTTGGGCATTAAACTTCATGCTACAAAACTGAACTTGAAATCGGGTCGGGGTTAACAAATATTTTCATATTTCAATCACTAATGCCTCTTGTTACCCCTCATATTGTATGAGTCGTAATCCAATAGATGACTGTGATGACTTATTCAGATTCTAGATCACGACACAACAATCTGCTGCACATGGCTTAGAATGCCTTGGAATAATTATCATGTATTTCATAATGTTTCATCGTGGGCATATGTTTAGAGTTAGTTAGGGTCCCTAGAGGTGATTAAATTGTCAAAATATTGTTAAGTATTATTAAATGTGGGATGTAAACCCCATTTCGACCCCCTTTAGACCCTCAAATCAAGCCTAGAGCACCTCTTGGGGACATTACCCCCTATTTTGCGGATTATGGGGACAAATTTCCCTAATTTAAGGGAATTTTGTCTGATTTATGGATTCTCGGGACATAATTCCCTAATTATGTGGCCTAGATTCCTTGTTTGATGGATTTTTGTTGGGGAATATGCTCTTTTTAAGGGGGGCTAACCTCTATTGGTCTTTTAAACTACTAGAGGTGGCACATTCTCATGAGGAGAGTTTGACAAATGGCTAAAGACTCCTAGAGGTGGTGCACTTCCCCATGCACGAGCTTTGACACATAGAAGGCCTCCGCTTTTGCTCCTAAAGCCATAAAAGGAGCGCTCCTTGCTCATTGTAACTCATGGTTGGATTTTGGAGAGTTCCTTCTTGGAGCCTTAATAGATATATCATTCTTGGAGCTTTTGTGACATGTATGGAGGTGCTTTCCAACTAAATGTGTGGTGTTACCGCTCAAATTAGCACCGTGATTAAGGTCACGAATTCCGATGCTATGATTGGTAAGCATGGGAGAAGCTAGTGCCCAATGCAGTGTTATCGAAACCAGTCCGATTTAGGAAAAACCGACCAGTTCGACTGGTTTACAGGGTTTGTCGGTCTGGTCAGGGCCTTGAACCACTTGAGCTGGATTTTGAGCATGAACCGCTACTTAGCTAGCCGATTCATATGGAACCAGCCCAAAACCCTCAAACCGATCGGTTTTGACCGGTTCCGTACAAAATCGGTTTGGTCCATATAGTGCCGTACGACAGTCGTCCAACGACCCACAAAACTCAAATTAAAAAAAAAAAAACATAAAATTCCTAATCTAAAGGATCTAATCCAACCCCAGTTTTCATTTTATCAGTTTATAGTTATTCATTAGTAGTAGTACTACGCTTATTTTTTGGATTGTAGGGGCCGTTTAGAGCCTCTTTGTTGATGTATTTTGGTTCAAAACTTCAGTGACGTATTGCACTTGGCGTTATTTTGGTTATTTGCACTTGTACTTGCTATATATATGAGAAAACTTTGCATCTCTATGTATTAATGGTTTGGATTCATATGTATGCACATGAATATATGTTTTTTTTACAAAATATGAATATTTTATGTATTTTTTAGTCTACCAATTTTTTTTTTCAGTTTTTGTTTGGTTTCGGTCTGGTTCACATTTTGGGCTCTGCTGGTTCGATGACTGGTCTGGTTCTGATAACATTGGTCCAATGTCACCACAGTTCAGCTTCTCAACATTGTAGGTCAACTCCTAAGACCAAGGGGGAATCCCTTCTTTGGTGAACGATATCTGCAAATCACTCAAATACAGGACAAATACCTATCAAAAACAACCTCTTGACTAAGACTAGTGCCTTATGGGGTCAAAACAATAAAGCAAAAATGACACTAGGAGAGGATGGGAGTTTATGACACTTTATTATCAATTTCAAGATCAACAACTTCAATATTGTACTGCTGTTATGATAGAACAACAGCCAATCACACTTCAGAAAGAGATGAGAAACCAACTAAAACTTGACCAACTTACCATACAAGATGTACCTTGAGTATAAGGGTAAGGATTTACCTTAAGAAGGTAAAGGGGAGGCACTAAAGCAGATCTGGAAGTGAATAACCAGATCTGGTTTAAGCCCCAACCATCCCTCAAAATAGATGGTGTACCCGGTTAAATTCTTCCAGTTGATGCTCAACCCTCTAGGGTGAAACTAGATCTTTTTCTGATCTTTTAGGTCTTCAAAATTTGCTGATTATACTTTTGTACCTGCTACATCAGATCTGAAAATTGCACAAGAGTTAGCACAATGGCAGTAAATATCACAAATCAACCACAAGAAAGTGATGCCCTCAAATAATCACCAAGAAACCTAGGGGGGTACACTTTTCTAGTGGAATAGAATCTTTTAACGTTGCAATATTTTTGAGATATGATTTTTCTATATTTTAAGGGTTTTCACAAAATTATATTTTTTGTATTTTCAAAAATATAAATGACAGAAATTTGATAAAAAATTGAAGAAGAGAAGGGGTTAAATCATAGTCTTTACCCTAGGGCAACAAGAAATCAAGGTTCTTGTCCCTTCTTGATTTGGCAATTCAATATTTTTAAACTAGGTCGACTGCTAACCATAGATAGATCATAAGTCAAAGTAGTCCTAGGTTTAGTTAATGCAAATAGTAAATTTGAAGGCCCACTAGAGAGCTCCTTTAAAAGGAAGGTCTCCTCAAACAAGATTAACAAGATGCAAGCAAAAGTCCTAATTTGCCTTGCTTAGGTACACAAGAGCAATGCCAAACAAGAAAATTGAAAGATCTTACCACCAAGAAAAGAACAAGAAAAATATTAAGTCCATCCTTAGATTTGAGTTATAACAACCACTCACATGTATCAACCTTGAGAGAGATAGCAAACCCTAGAAATTTACCATTCATCCTTCATCATAATAGAAACATGCCAAAAAGAGAAGTGCACTAGCCTTGGAGACTCAATTTTACCGAAAGAAAAAGTAAAATGATCATATTTGAACCCTTGTCTTGTTACAAAATGAGAGTAGGAGGGGTTATTTATATGAGGCGCCCTAGTCTTTTTGAGTTTTTAGAGCTTGGCTTACTAAAAGATAAAATAGTGGAAAATTAGGGTTTGTCACCCACAAGCCAGGGACTAAACCACAAAATGACATAAAATAACAATAAAATGATGAAAATGGCTTCAACCAAGTGAGATGTTGGGCCTAAAGGAGGATGCCATACCCCAACTAAACCTGACAAAGTGCTCTTTCCTCAATGTCCTTTTTAACAAGATAAGGCCTTCTTCAAAGGATGACACCATCATTATTTTTGCACGTGGAGACCAAGAGGAGGAGTAATACATCAAAATAGGTGTCCAAGTGGGCATCAACGAGGTGTGCTATAGTGGATATGACAACCCTTACAATCACAATCACCTTTACATAGCATAAACACAAGTGTGGCTAGGAGTCCCTGAGCCATGTGTCCTAATGGGTTCATCCCAATGTACATCATACACCTACCCAAGGCATAATGCCCAACATGATGGGGGACTTCCGCCCCTCAAGGGGTAGTCAGCAGAGCCACTAGGCTAACACTTCTTGAAATGAGAACCAAGAGGACCTGCCATGACCAAACCAAAGGTCTTGAGCCCTGCTAGACCAACACTTTTACATAAGAATTCCTAGACTTGGCCTTTTACAATGGCAAAAGACCCCTTCGCTCTGGTACATCCTGAAGGGCACACTTTATTCAATTTGAGGTGTAACGACCGACTCCAACTACGGGACATGGGGCTCATATTGGGAGTGTATGAGAACTTGTTAGAATCTCCTGGAACCTATAGACCTACACACAGTGCAAGCATCAACTTCGTCAAATCCATTGGAGGCGGACACTCTCGTCTTGCCTTGTTCAAATCAAATTGAAATGCAATAAACAAGTGCAATGCATGGGTAAAAGTAAATGATGAAATCAAATGAAGTTAAATCTACCACAGTACAAGGGATGTCTTAAAGACATCAGAATCACTTGAGTAAATTTCCTTATGGACAACATTCAAATCTGAAATGAAATCAATGAAAGATGTAACATGTTGTGCAACTAGATGAGGATGTCCATGGAATTTTGGAACACGTTTGAATAACTTTAGAGGAGGTATCTTATTTGGATATCTAGGAATACCCGAGAAATCCATAGGCTAAACCCAATGGCTTCTAACTCTTGCTGGGGTATTGCCATATTTCTTCACCTCATACTCAACATGAAAAAATGTAAGTAGCATGGTACTCGTACCCGGGGTAGGGTATGCGTATCCGTACCCACGTTCCGGATACCCCTTACCCATGTATTGGATATCCCGTACCCTTGTACACTGTCGTACCCTACCGTACTTGAAACTTGGTCGAAGTACTTGAGACGTTTGCTATGGATTTAGGGGACGTTGATTGTAGAGAGGATGGAGTACTTTTGGGAATGCTCAGGGACCAGTTTTGTACGGGGTACCTGTGTTTATTTAAATTTTCTATGGGGTAACCTGACGTATCCAAGTCCCTTGTTTCAAAAAGTGGCGTCCCTGCCCTTGCACCCGTTCTTGCACCTGTACCGTTACCCAAGTTTCCTGGCAACTTAGGAAAACATGATGTGAAATTTTTAAACATATTGCAATCATACCTTCTTTGCATATCATTGGAGTCACCATGCAAGTCTTCAAATGCCTTCAAGCCTTCTGGATGTCCTCACCTTTACAAATGCCACATCACTTCAAAATCTTTTGGAATAGGGCATTGTTCCATTATTGAGTGACTAGATGAGTGTAAGATCTCCAAAGAAATGCCCTCATCAGATCATTGTAGCCTATCTATTGAATCTTGAGAACTGGACTTGTCCTTAACAATGGTGCCAATTTTTTAGTTTCCAAACCTGCACTTCAAATGTTACAAAGTCCCTTTTAGAATAGAACACCCCAATATGAGTCAATGCAATAAAATATAATAAAATGACCACAGAAGTAGGTCAATTTATTAAATTTCCAACAAATGACCACAGAAGTAGGTCAATGGAACTGTGTGATACCATGACGTCAATACAAAGTGGGAGCACTAAGGTGGCTCCTATAAAAGCAAGAAGTATGACTCTAACCTTAAAATAAAAAAGGGCCAACTCCAAAGATGGAGAGCCGATCCAGAAGAGAAATGTACAAAGAGAGTGGACCTAGAATCTATGATACAAAAGTGCTAAATCTCTCATGGTGCAGTGAAAGCATCTCTCCTAACATCTGAGATCGAATGAAGGAATCTGCAAATAGTACTCTGTCTGGAGGAAGAATTGGAAGAGGAGCTATGATGGGTAATGTTCTGTTGTTTGGAGTGGGGGGCCTGCTGCTGTGACCCGGGTGAAATCGTCTGGTTGCTGGGATGGGGCCAAGACTGGCCACGCTGTTGGTGTCTGGTGGAAGTGGAGATGGTTCTCAACGTCCTAATTGATTTGTGGTCAGAAGCAGTACTGCCATCGGTATGTCTCTTGGTGCTCCTAGAAGACATGAACACTAGGAAGAAGGAAGTGATCTGCTAAGTGGAGGCTGTTCCGGATTGCAAATGTCCCTGAAGGACGAGGGAGCGAAGCCGGAGGGCCTCCTGCAAGTATAAGGCCAGACATCTCTTATTGGGATATCTGAAGAAAAATTCAAAGTCCGAAAAGCTGACAAAAATGCAATACCCATTACAAGAACTAATAGAAAGCTGCCATACCTGTTTGTTGAGTTTATCAAAGGATTGAAGTTGCCATATAGCACAGAGTGCTGTCACAGTATCAAATAAAAAGAGAGGTGCTATATCTAATAGAGAGTTGCTATATCTAATAGAGAGAGTGACCTGTCATTTCTAATAGAGAGATGTTGCTATGAGAAAGTGGGAGCTGTTGTATCAAATAAAGAAGAGAACAGTTGTTGTCACTAATAGAGAAAGTTGCTAAGGAAGAGAGGGTAGTGGAAGTGGAGAGAGGCCCGATTTGTAGAGGAGAGTTTGAATATTTGTAGATAAATTTTAAAGCAGCAGAAAATTTTGGCCTAGAATTTCAGCCTAGCACCTTCAGAAAAGTTGACAGAGGTATTTCCTCAATTACTGTGTAGTTTTGTAAAAGGCAAGTATAAGCAGAACTTTCATTCCCAAAATACAGAGTTTTTCTGTTTGTTTTCAGAAAAGTTTAGATAGAAATTTCTGAGAATAGAAACCCCTCTAGAAAAATTCAATGGCTATAATTTTCATTTAAGGAAAGTAAAGATTCAAATGCTTTTAATGAGTAAAAATTTATGGGGAATTTGTGAAGGCATTGAACTAGAACCTACACAACATAGTAAATTGATTGAGTGGCAAAACATAGATAACAATGCCAAGTTAATCATTGACCTTGCTCTTTCAGATTTAAAATTACATCATGTTGATCTGGACAAATCTTCCAAAGATATATGGGAGGAATTACAAAAGTTGTTTGGTGCAAAAGTGGTAAATGCAAAATTTTCTTTAAAATTACAACTCTTTAGATCAAAATAGTTCTTGAAACTACTATGCCCAGTCATATACTTGATTTGAAGTCGCTTATAAAGGAGTTAGCTGAAGTTAGTGCAAAAGTTGAAAAAGATGATGCAATAGTCATGTTGTTAAATAGTTTACCTTCAACTTACGACAATGCTATTTTTACATTAAGTCAATTGGCTTCACAATTTTTAGATGATATGATATTTTCTGTTTTAGGTTAAGATAAAAGGCTAAATGAAAGGTTAAAAACTTAAATGAAATAGATTAAGCAGGTGTAAATCGAATGAGTAGAAACACAGGGAAACACAAATAGTTAAAATATCTTGAGTGTTACTATTGCAGAAAAATAGGTCACACAACATGAATTGTGAAATTCAAGCCGATGATCTTCTAAAAGGAAAGCTTAAAGACAAAGGAAAACAAAATATAGCTTTGACAGCAGAAGATTTCATAATTGAAGAATCATCTGAGCCTGAGTACGAAGTTGAGAAATGTGAAAATGGAACAGGGGGGATCACTTGTTTTGAGCGGTCGAATCTTTAGTATGGGAGGGAATTTGTCCATGTAATTCTAGAATTTGGGAATTTCAATAATTCGAGAGTTTGTGAATTTGAGGGTTTCAAGAACTTGAGAATTCAAGATAATTTAGGAGTTTGGGATTTCAAGTATTTTAAAAAATCCAAGAATTTTGGAATTCTACCCTTATGAGGCATGGTTGAGGGAGAGTAATTTCATTGATCCTTGATCCAAGAATTAAGGAGTGGGGTGGGAGTTGTTGAGGGCACAACAAGAGGGAGAATTTATCCTTCAAGAAGCCGCTACAAGACAACAAAGTGCAGGAAACCCACCACCCCCCAAATGATTCTTTACATGCAGAGATTCTCGACCTTAAATCTAAATAGGAAGAGATCCGATCCCCAACATGATACCTTTAAACAAGTAACTGAAACACACATCAAATCATGGGCACAGATGGTCAGCGTGAAGGATAGTGCTCCCCCCCCTCTTATAGCAATTGAAGAAATGGTGCAAGATAAACTCCTAGAGAAGCATAGCAAAGGGACAAGGGAATTGAACCTTAAGGCGAGGGGTCTCCCCTTGCCTCATCCATCTTTGGATCCTATGGAGGTTGGGACCATGGTTCTTTGGGATACCCTTGGCCTTCTTGATGTGGCCCTTGACAGAGCTTGGCTTGGCTACAACTCCACTTTCTTCCTTTGTTTTAGGACTGCTACTGAGTGACCTCGAGCCCTCAGAGCTAGGAAGAAGCTGTTCTCTGTTCCCAACATGATCTTCTTATACGGAGATCTCATTAGATCACAGGGTGCAGAGCTCAAATGTTCCAAGGTTGTGTAAGCACAATAGGTAGGGAAATTGCAATAGGTAGGGAAATTGGCAATCATTATGAACCTCAGGGCACAAGCATCTTGATCAATTGTTGGAATGATAATGGATCTTTCTTGTCATTGTTAGGCCTCATGTACGATGTTCTTGGGTCGTCAAACATCTTCTTCGTCATTGAGACTCATGTGAGCCTTGTTTGGCCTTTCCTGGACATGGCAGGTTACCATTGGTTTTTAGTTTTTAGATAGGAGATGAGGAGCTCGAGTGGTGTTGGAGGTTTAGGTGGATTCACTTCTTTGACTAGGGACTCCCTCTAGAATAAGGCTTCTTTGGTGGCCGCAGATGAGTTTGTCAGGTTTATGTGGGTTTGAGATGGAGCCCCCCTCCTAGGGACATTTACATTGCAGTTTATTACTTTTCTTGAGGCTCTTTGTCATATTCGCTATCCATAATGGTCTTGAAGGAGACCCCTTTATAGACTTGTATATTGGCATTACCCAGTTCTCAATGGTTGGGGAGGTAATCCGCTTAGGTGACTTCAATGCCCGTATTAGAGCTCTCTAGATTCCTCTTTATGATTGGTTCGACGACCTACTTTGCACCCAGGAGATAGATTTAGAGTTAGTGGGGCTTCACCGAATGTTCGACGATGCTTTGGGGTCTCCTACAGCTTATGGTCAGTACCTTTTGCAATTGGGGGAATATGAGCTACTAATCTTGATTGGGATCCCCTGTTTCCCAAACTCTTGCTTCTCCACTTGTCGACCTCATGGCGGGGGCACGAGTATTGCTGATTATGTCCTCTCTAGCATGATCTTACTCCCCTTTATTAGTCACCTTTCAGTTTCCCCCATCCCCTGTGTTGACCATGCTCTTCTCTCCTCCTCTCTTTGGGTTGACACCCCTCTTCTCATCGCACCCCTTTCCTTGGGACGTCCTCATACTACTATCTTTTTTGACGAGGGGGATCCAGACATATTATCCTCCCACCTTTGTTAGATGCTCACCTTTGAGTCCCAGTTCTCTTTACTTGATTCAACCTCTTCCAAGCAATGTTATCAGAACCGGACCGGTCATCGAACCGGCGAAGCCCAAAATGTGAACCGGACCNACAAAGCAGTAAGTATGTTTAGGAATAAAGTCTGAAACAAAGTCTTAAGTGATCATTAACAGGTGTACAACAATATTTCAGAATTTAAACATTATCATCATATGAAAACAATGTATGTATTTTCAGTCTGATATATGAGTGCAAAATAAGGTTGTTATCAGGCCATTATTTAATTGCAATCCAAACCAACGAAATCTAACCTTCTAACCAGTGTTTTGTTTCGTTTCTTGGGGGTCTATAAATAGTGTTAGGATAGGCTTAGGGTTAGGTTAGGAGTAGTAGTTTAGATGTTTTTTTGTTTTTTTTTTTTAAAATTTGCAAAACCGGCCTTTGGACCAAACCGGCCTCTGAACCGGCCGGTTCCGTACGGAACCGGCCGGTTTGGTCCAGAGGCCGGTTTTGCAAATTTTTTTATTGAACCGGACCGGTTGACCCTGTGAACCGGTCAGACCGGCCGGTTTTGCCGGTTCCGGGCCGGTTCCGATAACACTGCTTCCAAGTATGCATGCCTGTCATCCACCGTTTGGAAGTAGCCTTAAAGTCCTATCGTCATTCCACCAAATCCACTCCCACCGCCCCAAAGCCTGGGTCCTGTCCTATGAACCAGTGGTACAACAAGGATTGCAATGCTCTTCACCACCAATTTCAACATGCTTTTACCCATGCTCGCCCCTCCTACCCCAACCTTAAATTTTCCTATCTCTACCTCCTACGTTGCAAGAAATGCCTCTTCATCTCTCCGAGGAGGCAAGACATATTTGCTACCTGCATACACTCTCCCAAAACCTTCTTGCACACCATCTTCCCCTACCAGTCCCTCCTCCCAACTGATCTTAACCTTAGATCCATGTACTCTTATGCCTCCACTCTCTACGATGTCCTTAGGCAACCCTAGATTTAATTTACCTCTTTGCCCCCCTTCATGCTACTTATTCTCACACCAGGACATCAGAGAGGCTGTTTGGATGATGATCACCCTTGTAAAGCATGGTATTCTTGCTCTAGATAATTACTTGGCTGATCTCTTCAACCATGTGTTTCCTTTAGATTTTCCATTGACTTGGTCACATCTGTTAGATTTTGTAGCTCGGAGAGGTACTTCTACATGGGGGTGTCTAGCATGTAGAAGTTATCCGGAAAAGTGACTCTCTAGACAGACTTTGTAATACTCGATGTAAAAAGATTAGTTGTATTGGTTGGTAGCCCATGGTATTGGGTGTCCCATGCTATAGACCATGGTATTTGCATAAATTGAATGTCATAGAAGAGTCTATGGTGAGATGTAGACATTAGTTCATTTGTCATTTTCAGTAATTTATTTGTTTGTTGCATGTTGCCGCCTTTCACACACTTGGGAGGGAATGTGGCAGAAATCTTCAAGCCGCTTGGTGTGTCCTTGTGGGTAAGTCTGGAGTCAAGGCTGTCACCTTGTTCTTGACTCCTTCGTTTAGGCCAACTCCTAATCCAAGCCAGGGGGGGTAGAACCTATTAATTTCTAAGGTTGTTATGGCTTTTAGTGTGATGATGATTAAGTTACTTAGGAGTTTGATGAAAAGAAATACTGGAACCAGATATTGCAACGATATTTGTAAAACACAACAGCATATAGAATCACTTAACGCATGATATATAAAGCATATAAAAGCAAATCATTGTATGATGATAATACCAGTGCCAAAAATGTAGTTTGCAATAAGAAAATGTTGTTGTATCGCTGGAATGTGTTGCAAATTCTCTTGGTCAATTTTAAATTAATATGGAATTTGAGTGAATTAGATTAGGGGGAAGAGAACTCCAAATATACCCGAAAGTATGAGGAGTATGTCCAGATTCCTTAGGAATTGGCGACAAGATTCCTTAGGACTCAGCGACAAGCTACGTTCTTTAGACAAAAACATAGTGGGCGATACAGACCTTCCATCGGTTCTTCTTTTGGACATCATGCTATTTTGAGTTTCCTTCATTCAAGGTTGGATGTTAGGAGAGATGGGTCTATTCCATGATAGACCTACCCCATTACTTTTAGATTTTCTTGCATCTGGATCTTTTACTCTTGTACATTTCCACCCTCGTGTGGCCTCCCACGCTCGGGGTCAAGGGTTTCTCATGTTTTTCATGCTTTAACATAGACTTCATGCTTTATTCTACTTTATTTTACTTTCTTGCCTGTTGTCATTTATAGTAGACTATTTGCATACCTACTTTGTATTGACATCGTTCTACTTAGGAGTCCCATTGAACTTCTTTTGTGGTCATTAGTTGGACGTTAATAAAATTATCTTATCTTATCTATGGGAAAAAAAAGCATGCAACACAACAATCTACATCCAGAACATGTGTCCTCACACGATTTTGGAGAAGAATACACTAGAGGAGGCATTCATTGGTGTGAAGCCAGAGGCGAGTCATATCTGCATCTTTGGCTATCTAGTTTATATCCATATACCAATAGAGAAGAGGACCAAATTGAAGGACTCTAGTAGGAAGGGATGTAAAGTTTGAGGAAGACTTTGTAGCTAGGAAGTCTCATGAGCCTATTCCAACGATAAAGGATGGGGAATAGGAAGCTCCAAAGGTTTAGCGAGGGTCACTAATGATTTCCAGTTTGGGGTAAAAACTGTTAGGTGCAGAGGAAAAGCCACTGACTCCTACTAGTTTTCTTAGGAGATCTTGATGGTTCACTCAATTATTGAGGGATGCTTGGGAGCGTGTTGAAGCTCCTAGGAGTACATTCAGGGACAGTAGACCTCAAAAGAAGTTTCCAAACTACACGGCGTTGGTGAGCAACATCATAGATTTTGAGCCTTCTAGTTTTTAGGAGGCAACAACTCAATAGGTTTGGAGGGATGCCATGGTGGAGTACACCTCCATCATGAAGAATGATGTATGAGACATAGTGCCAACACTGGAGGGGAAGTTAGTAGTGAGTTCCAGGTGGTTCTACACAAATGGAAACATAACAGGGAAGTACAAAGTGAGGTTTGTGGCGCGATGGTTTTTCTACAAAGAGGGGCTGGACTAAGAGGAGACTTTTGCTCCAGTCTCCAAGTACAGTTCCATTAGAGCAATGATGTCTTTAGTTTTATGTTATGGGATGGAGGATACATCAAATGGATTTAAAGACAACTTTCTGCAATGGGATAAATGAGGAAGAAGTGTACATAGAGCAACTTCAAGGTTTTGAGATCAATGGGAAGGAGTTCCATGTTTGCAAGCTGAAAAGGGTATTTGTATGGACTCAAGTAGGTATCGAGATTCGAGAGCAATAGTATTCCAATATTGATGGATACTTGTAGATACCAACTCATATTTTTACATTTATTGAGGTTGATATGCTTGTATTGGTGTTGTACGCAGATGGCCTATTTCTTATAGGTTTAGAGAAGCTCATTGAAGCTGCGAGGTAGATATGGTAGTTGAGTTCAAGATGAAAGACATTAGCATGATGCATTATTTCTTGGGGTTAGAGGTTTGGCAAAGACCAAGGGAGATTTTCCTTGGGCAAGATAAGCATAATGGGGTATGGTTTGAGATATATTGGAGATGGTGAGGTGAAGTTGTGGGGTATGCAGATTTAAATTGGGCACGCAATGCATTAGATAGGAAGAGCATCTTAAGGTGTCGCTTTAGCTTGGGATTAATGATGATATCCTAGTTCAACAAGAAGCATACTTTTGTGGTAGTCAACTTAGCACAGGCAGAGTATATGGTGGCCAATACTGCTAGTTATGAGGCCATTTGGCTTCGCAAGTTGCTTGTAGGATTTTTGACCAGGAGTTGGATCCTATGGTGATTTGTTATGATAATCAACGTTATATCAAACTTGTTGAGAATCCAATGTTTCGTGATAGGGTCCAAGTACATGAAAATCATATATCACTTCATTTGAGACAAGATTTAGAAGGGAGTAGTAAAGTTATAGTATGTACCCATAGATCAATAGGCTGTTGATATTTTAACCAAGCACTTAGCAAAAGGAAAGTTTGAAGCATTCAAAGACAAACTTGCATTGGTGCAGAATTCCTTCCTCGCTAAGAGGGAGTGTTGAAGAATGTAGCTCATACAAGAACTTCCACATAGGTTCAATGTAAACATGCTAGAAGTAGTTCGAGTTAATTTTATTTTGTAATTCACTTTAGGGATAGGAATAAGGTGAAAGTCTTATATCTAGATGATTGAGTCTAATAAAGTGTATTTATACATTAGGGATTTAGATTAATCTCAATTGTACATCTCACTGTGACATGAGGGTTTTGGTACATTTGGGTTTTAGCTTAAGTTTAAGGCAACAATTGAAAGAGTAGAGTGCATCAGCTAGGAGGAAGGCACTGTATAGTGGTATTATATAGTATAGTCATACTGCATGTTTTTATAGGGTTGTAGAATATTAGCAGCTGGGTTCCTTGTTTTCCGTGCAGGCCATACGCCTTGGGTTGGGGTGATTTTTGTATACGGTGTAGCTGCTGGTTTTGAGCAACTATGGAGGTTGCCTTGTAAGCTTTGATGAGGTTAGTGATAAGCTAATTTGAAGGAGAAAATCTCTATGCATGTGTGAAATTGTTTACGCTTTTGCTATTTGCTTTCTAGTTATTTGTGTGATTGTTGCTATGTGAAGAAGTTAATTTTCTGCAATTAAATAACTTGCTTGTTTAGTTGAGAACATAAGGGCTGCAATCATCTAGGGTTTAGAATTTTCATAGGCCATTCATACATTACCTTTAGTGAGTAGGGCCCCTTTTACAGTGAAGTATCTCCTATAGAGCACAACCAAAACATTTTGCATTAATAAATAATTCAAAGTGGTAGAATTAGTAGTGATGGAAGCCATAACCTAGTAGCTAGATGTCACAAGCAACTCCTCTAGATCAAGACATAAGTTTCTTCTTTATGTGTGTGTGAAGCATAGTAGGTTAATGATGTTCGGGGGTTGAAAACCTTTGAAAGATGAATATGATATTTTTGGATGGATTGGTGTGAAGATAATGGGAATCAAGACCCCCCTCTAGCATAGTTGATTGTGCTTAATGCTTGTCTTTAATGGCTGATTTTGCTTGGCATCCTTTCTTTCATGATAGATCTTATTGTGTTACACGGCGTTTTTGAGAAAACTCCCTTTTTGTGATATCGATTGAAAACTTGAGATTCACAAGAAATAGCAAGAGTATTGAATGGAATGTGAGGAAGCACTTAGTTCCCCCAAGAGAATGAATGGTCATAGACCCACAAATATCACTATGAACCAACCAACTCAGAAGACGTTGAGAAGCACGCCTTGCATCCCAATAACTTGAGGCAACCACTTTAAAAGCATCATTCATGTCCTTAACAAATTGATTTGGCCAAATTCCTTGTGAAGTGGAGGAGGACCAATATGCATAGTGCACTACTAGTTTCGCACTATAAGATGAGTCCATCAAGTTCAACAACAGTGCAAAGAAGAAAGCTTTGTAACATCTTTAGAAGTTTTCCTTGATAGGCACAAGAGAAAGAGAGGTACCAAAGTCTTTCAAAAAAATCTTGGATTGTGCCATCTTTTGCTTCATAACAAAGGAAGGAAGAAAGTGCTAGCCTTTAAGGAGGTTTAACCCTAGGAGACCCTTAAAAGAAATGGTTGGGTTTAAACCCTAGGAAAACCTCTAGAAAAAGAGATCATAAAAAAGCCCTAGTTGTACAGTCACACAGTAGCCTTAAGTGACGCCGCTAGCCAAAAATCTTTAGATCTAGTTGAGTAAATGAGATTCACATTTGCTTTGTTACCATGTTGAGATTCACAAGAAATAATGAAGAATCAAACATAATCAACACAAACCCAAATTTTGCAATGAAGAGAAGAACAAACCAGTTTAACTCTTTAATAGTAATCAACCAAGTGGAGCACAACACTAGGGAGAGAATGAACTATAGCGGAAGCACTGCATAAACAAAAAATTCTGCAATAGAGATTGAATGTATAAAATGATATTTGATACTGAAAAAATGATTTACAATGCTCTCATGATGGTATACCTTTATAGGCATTGACTGGTCATGAAAGTGAATAGGTGTGACCTATAACTCTTAATTAAATGTTTATTAATTCATGTATTAGTTATTAATATTATTTATTATCATTTATTTACATGTTATTTGTTACATTGTCACCCTCTTAAAGAATGCTTTGTCCTCAAAGCATAATAAATTGGATTCTCTCTAGCTGGGCATGTTTTGGTGGTGGCATCATACATATTCATGTTTGGTTTTGGGGTTTGACTTCGTCCTTCTTCTGAGTGTTAGTGATGCTCCTTTTTAATACATGTATCATACCTTGAAGTTGTTTGACTTGGTTGTTTAATGTAAAATCTTGAGCGCTCTTAGCTACATACTTGCCTTGCTTTCATTGTTGTGTGTTTGTGTGGTCTTTCTCTACTTTTGTCATTAATGTTGATTCACCTTTTTTGAGAGCGGTCTCTTCAATACCATATAATTTATAATGTTGGCCTTGCCAGTTGAACTCCATGAACTATTCTTCAAGGTTGGTGGTATAAGTGCCCAATTGTACCAACCATTTTGCACCTAGCACCATATGCATCCCATCGAGTGGTAGCGCATAGAATCCTGATTGCAGTTCTATTTTCTTGTATTTGAATTTTGAACATGTGTTTTATGACATCATCCTATGTTGTTGACCGGATATCCATTAACAACCCTAACAATAAGGTCCTTGCTGGGGTACACAAAAAGATTTATCTGTTTAGTGACATTGATGTCTATACAGTTAAGAGTACTGCCATAATCTATGAGGATTGTTACTTTCCTATTTTTTACAATTCCCTTGAGCTTCAGTGTCTGAGGCTATGAATTTTTTTATCTTGGTTGTAGGTGGAAATGTCATTTTTTGTGCCCCTTTTATTGGAACCTTGATTTCATCCGTCATCTTAAGATGAGGTGGGATATATTTGGTGGTTACTTCTATTTTGTTTTTCTAAGCAATATTTTCCCCTATGACACATCATCATCATTACTATTTGGTAGTATGTATGAAATAGATGGTAGCAATACTTTTGGTGGTGTTTAGTCATTGTTTGAATCTGAGTTGTATGCTACAGTGATTTCATTTTCTAGGTTTAGCATTTCCACTGCTTCCCATCTCCTATTCTATGGGAGCGTAATGACATGTCTTCACATCTATGACCAGGAATCCAGTCTTATCACATTGGCGGCAATTGTTTTCCTTCCTTTTTTCGTTTTCTCTTCCCAAATATTGATTTTGAATGTTGCTGTAGTGATTTGATGCACTATAACTACTTGTCTTTTTCTGGACTTTAGGGGTCACCTCATATCGAGTATTAAACTTTCTTTCAATCATCTTCGCTAAGCTTCTAGCTTCCACAAAATTTCTAGGTTTTGATAGTCTTATCTCACTACGGATGATGGGTTTTAATCGTGAAACATACAACTTTAATAATTGATACTCTATAAGATCCAGAAATCTGGTAGCCAAGACTTCCCATTCATGTGTATACTCATTCACTGTTCTTGTTTGTAGTACATGAGTAAATCTGGCAAAGGTGTCGTCTTCTTCATTGTCATTAAATCTCGTCAGGAAATCCTCTGTGAACGTTTGCTAGTTAATGGCTAAACCACTAGTTTTTTTGGACAACCAAGTGAACGAATTATAAGCATCACCTTATAAATATAAAGATGTCTTGATACCTTTTCTAATTCACTAGCAGGTGGGTTCATAGCAAAAATTCCTTCAATTTTATTAATCCACATGAAGGCTTTTCGGTCGTCCAACCCATTGTATTTAGAGATCTCAATTTCAATACTATTTAAATAATTTGTGTTATCTGGGTATATCTGATAATGTGTTTAGTAGTTATGGGCTGGGTGGCAGTCTTTGGTGGGCTAGGGGTTGCGCAAATAATGCATCTACCCTTTCTGTTAGCTAATCAATCTTCTCGCCATGATCGTTGTTGCCCACCTATTTCAACTAGGTGGCAACCTAATGTACATTGAAGATGTACATTCTGTACAGTTTGTACCATGGAAAAGTCCTAAGGATTTTTCACTTAGCAGGGCAGTTCTGCCCCTTTTGTACGCGGAATGTCCGCTCCCCTGCGTGGGATAATTAATGTAACTTTATATGTCATCATGGGTCATTCCTCTAAGGATGTCACCATGGACTTTATTATCAGGGAAGTCCTCTTCACCGAGTGTTTTTTTTCCCCTTCCAGTTAATTTTGTTAATTAACAATTTTAATTGATTGGGATTTCACTCACAAATCCTCCAAAGTGGTGAATTGGCGTTCTGATAATCAAGCCCATGAGGTGGCTAAGGTTTCAAGTTGTTGTCCATGACCATGTTAGCCATATCTTGTAGTCTTGCGGAATTTCGTTAGGATTTTAATTTCTATTTTGATTTTTTCTTAATTAATTAACTTTACCATTTGGTGGTTGATTAATTAAGTTTCGATGTAATAATGTAATTTCTTGAATCATGGCATTTTGTAATAGGGGCTATGAATGCAAATAAAAAAGCTATGACACCCTCTAAGCCATTGGTTCAAGTCTCATGTCATTCTGACAAGGAGTTGGGAAGTTAGACCAATTTTGGTTAAGACAAGGTATTTTTTCCTAGGAAATTAATTTAACTTCCAAGGGTGAAAAATTAAATTATTTGATTTTGAAGGAAAAAATCAAATAAGGCCATGGTAATTAAGTTTGGGAGGTGGCTAATCATAGTTAATTTTTATTTAAATAAACCCCTCCATGGTCAAAATAAATTTTTGAAGATTTCCCAAGTGGGGTGCCCATCTTGTCTTAATAAAAGATAAAAAATAAAAGATTTAAATAAAAGATTAAAAAATAAAAAATAAAAAATAAAAGATAAGAATAAAAAATCAAAATTTGAGTCAAAGGAAGCCCCAGGTAAAAAAATAAAAAATAAAAGAATAAAAATATAAAATAAAAGATTAATAAATAAAAATAATAAAAATTAAAATTTGAGTCAAAGGAAACCCCAGATAAAAAATAAAATAAAAAAAAGATTTAAAATAAAAGATAAAAAATAAAAGAATAAAAAGATAGAAATTTTAAAAATAAAAAATAAAAAATAAAAGATTAAATAAAATATAAAAAATAAAAGATAAAAACAATAAAAAATTAAAATAATAAAAATTAAAATTTGATTCAAAAGGGGGCCCCACTTGAGTCATGGAAACCCTAGATCTAAGGGTTAAGCTTCATTGTGACATGGATCTATCTTTTTTACCATTGATTTGAAAATGCACCCTTGCTTATGATTGGTGGATGGCTTGCAAAGTCAACAAACCTAGATCTAAGGGTGGAGGAGAGCTAGAGTTTAGATCTATGTTTTGGACCCTTGATTTGGGAGTGGGTTTGAGATCTTTTCAACCATAAAAGAGAGGCCCTCCTCTCATTTTATAATCATTCTTCGGAGTATGTTTATGCTGCCAAAATACTCTCTTCTCCCTCTCTTCTCTATTCTTCTCTCTCAAGTTTTCTTTGGCTATTGTAATGTTGTTGCCCTATTGGGGTTTATAATACATCAATCTTTGGAGGATACATTTGTTGGTGCACCCATTTTGTGGCTTGAAGAGGGAGGGAATTGTTTTTGGGTGGGTATTGTTGCATTATTTATCATAGAAGCTCTCCACAAAGGTTTTTGTGGAGAGACTTGTAGGTAGAAGTTTTTCTATTTGCACTTGTGATTAACATTGTAAGATTTTGCAAAGGTTTTTTGCATGATTTATGGTGTTCTCATCTCTATGTGTGATTTTTGCAGCTTTAGCTAAACCCTTTGCAGGGATCTAAGCTTGGAAAAATTCTCCCTCCAAGGCCCTAATCTCTAATCTTGTTTTCTGTTTTAGGAACTAGTAGTTTTGTTATTGTTTAGTAGCAAAATTTAGTTTCTTTTAATAGATCCATGTTATATTTTTATTATATATTTCAGATCTGATTTCTTACTGTGTTTTAGGTGGCTGGAAATGCAATTTTCAGCCCTCTAATATTCAATTTTCTGATATTTTAAAACCCAGATTTTTTCTGTAAAATTTCTGTATTTTTATACTAACATTTTCTAACTTCCTTTTGAGTTTCCTGTCATCAAAGCTTGCTGGATTTTAGCAGGTTTTATAGTTTACAAGGGGAGGTTATGCCCAAATCACATCTAAAACACCTCAACTTGCAACCGGTTTCAAAAGGGTTCAATCTCTTATCTTCTTACTCTATTTTCTAGCTATTTGTAAGCCTCGGGAGAGTCTCCTCGTGGGTATTCTCTAAAAGCTTTCAAAGTAATTTGTAATCATATTGTAATTAGGTAGGAAGTAGATCTAGGAAGTAGATAAGTAGTTGTGCTTTCATTTTCAAGTAGATCTAATATTTTTCCAGCCTTTTTTTTAACCCACCTTTTCTTTTAGGGAGATTGATGTGTGGTTAGTATATTTTGTTTAGATTAGTTTGCTTTCAAGCATTTATTTTTCAAACAAAGCATTTAGTTAGATCTTTACTTTCTGTCACCTAGTTTACTGTTTTGAAAAGAATATACAACCTAACATCCGTCCATGTATTCTCTGCCCTCCATTATCTCCCTTTAGGGAACTCGGATCAAGGGTATGAAAAACGAAGGGGTTTGGGGGCTTTAGTTTAATAGGCATCCATCTTGCTATTTTTCCGGTTGATTAAAAACAGTGACCTCGGAAGCTAGTTGGAGTAGAAGACCGTGGGGGGTCTTTAGGCGTTCTACGTCCTCCTTGTTGAGCACCGGGGCATTGGGGTTTGACCTGGAAGCTACAGGTGGACTTGTTTCCACTGTTTTGAGCGCACCAGCATTCCCTCTTTGACTTGAGAAATACCAGATTGGGGTAGTCACACCACCGGTTCTAAAACTTAATCAAAGACTTCAACTTTAATAAAATTTATTAAAACAAACCAAGAGACGTTGCAAAACATCTTACCCACATTTCAGTTTCTGTATTTGCTTCAAAGTCCTTACTTTTCAAGGCTTTCATTTTACAAGTACATCTTGCAAGCATCTCAATTTCATTTCAGTACCTTGCACTTTCAAGTATAATATCTTTAAAGTACTGTGGCACGCTTGAGTAAAACATTGTTTAATCTTGTAACTTGAAAGCAATCTGTTGTTTGATCTTTGACATAATAACTTGTTCATCCGGTCTATATCTTGTTTCTTTTCAGGTATCATTGTATATTTGTTTAACCATTCTTTAGTATTTGTTCATATTGTTAATATTGTAGATCTTGCTTAGCTTAGACAACTGTGGATAATCATTCTTAATTCTTTTGTAAGTTTGTAACTTGTAATTTTTTGACTCCATTTAATCGAGGCACTGATTTTGTGATTTTGTAATTTTGTAATCTTAATAAAATAAAATCCCTTTAACTAAATTGTTAATAAACCTTTCTGTAGGGACTATCCCCCTTGGCTCTGTTGAGATTTGGCCTAAATGGAGGAGTTGGTAGATTGTGGTGACAGTGGTCCCCAGCTCTAACTTGCCCCCAAGGACACACAAAGTGGGTTGGAGACTTCCCCGTGTCAGAAAGTGTGTATTAGGCGGCAACAATCGTTAAATGCCTTCATTGCTTCATCCCTATCATTATTTTTTAGTTGTAATATGGTTTTCCATTGAGCGTTGGACTCTTCCATTATATTGTTCATATTCTTTGTAAATGTTTTTGTTATCTTATTAGGACTGTCTCTAAATGTTTTAAATGTATATTCTATTGTCTTGTTAAGATTGTCAATTTTTGCCCCTAATTCACCTTGTCCATCTCCTAACACTTTCTGCCCTTTCTCAACAATTCCAAGATGGTGTCTCATGCTGTTAACTTGATCTCTGCAACGGTTAACCTCAACTTGTAGGTCTTCGTTGCTTGCCATCTTAGGTTTTTCTTTTTTCCTTGTAGAGCCCACTTATTACCGACTCTAAAAAATAAATATTTGAAAATGTAACCCTTTAAAAAAATGAATTTAATGTTTTAACTTGCTTCTAACCAAAGGTTAAAAAAAATTGGGGGATAGTTTTGTACTTGGGGGATAGTGGAAGAGTCCGAAGGGTGTAACCTTTCCCAAAAGCAGCTATAAGAATTAAAAGGTTGTATGATTACGTGGGCTTGATGTACGATGGCTGTACAGATGCACAGATTGCATAGGACGAGTACATAAATAAATTGCATGTGTGGTACAAATTGTTGTGGCGGATAGTAACAAGAAATTGCAGTTGGGAATGTCAGACGATGGCGGCGTATGAAAATCATACAACAGATAGTTGATGGCTGCATGGTACAGAAATCGTATAGCAGACAATTGACGGCTGAGTGGTATGGAAATGAACAACGATGTATGCACTGAGATGTATGGAATCATGGATGTACTGATTTTTGATTTGCTGGTGATGTACAGTCAACAAAAATTGAAGTGTTGTTTGCAACCTGTAAAAAACTAAAAATTAATTGGTTCTATTACCAATTTATAGCAGAAGCGTTGCATAAACAAAAAATTCTGCAATAGAGATTGAATGTATAAAAGGATATTTGATAATGAATGAATGAATTACAATGCTCTCATGACTGTATACCTTTATAAGCATTGACTGATCATGAGAGTGAACAGGTGTGACCTATGACTCTTCAATAAATGTTAGATAATTTATGTATCAGTTACTAATATTATTTATTATTATTATTGTAGTTATTATTTATTTACATGTTTTTATTATATTTGTTACATGAACCCAAGAAAAAGTGCTCTAGAGAGAGATAAACCTGAGCACAAGAGAGTGCAACTGTGCCCTTAGGCAAATCACTTTATTAAAAATGAAAAAGATTCACATGATAATAAAATGCAAATGACAGTTGTGTATTGATACACAAAATAAGAGTAAGGCGCTTTTCCTGAGAGGGGTTATGAGCCTATGTGTACAAGGTCGGCCTTAGACAAACTTAGCAATAAAATGATGATTACAATATAAAGTCAGCTGTGGCCGAAAGTTAAACTTACACTATTTTCAACAATATCTCTGATCTTCCTCTATCGTCACGGAGTGTGACTGGTTAGGATGACCTGGGTTATGTTGTTATCACTATTTATTTTGTCACATGGCCTTTATAGCTACTTGGCATCCTTTCTTCCATGAAGGCCTTATTGTGTTATAAGATGTGGAATTTTAAGAAAACTATATTTGTATAATTTCTTTGATCTTCAACTATCCTCCTTATGGTGACTGTATGACTACTCAGGATGACCTGGGTTATGCTGTTGTCTCTATATCACTATATTATTGAAAGTTGAAACTGTATGCAATTTTTTCCGACATAATGAAATATACTGTCACAGTTAAAAACTAGAAAAGAAAAAGAAGTAACAGTCTGGTATAAGTGTCTAAACATCCAACTAAGTACTGCGCCGAAGCTTTTGCAAGCTTCACACTCACATAGATGAGAGAGAAAATTGACTTGAAAGGAACCTCTATGTAGCAAACAATATCCCCTCTCTCTTTGGTACCTTGAGGCTTGGAGTATATATACCTTCCGTAAACAGGGGTGTGAACTGGCCAGGATGACCTTGGTTATGCCATTGTCACTATTTTTATTGTTGCTTGGCCTTTATAGCTCCTTGGCACCCTTTTTTCCATGAAGGCCTTATTGTGTTATAAGATGTGGAATTTTGAGAAAGCTATATTTGTATGGTATTTTTGATCTTCAAATATTCTAATTATGGTGTATGACTTGTCAGGATGACCTGGGTTATACTGTTGTCACTATATTATTGTAACTGTATGCAATTTTTTCTGACATAATGAAATATACTTTCACAGTTGAAAACTATAAAAGAAAAAGAAGTTACAGTTTGGTATTTGGTATAAGTGTCTAAACATCCAACTAAATACTGTGCTGAAGCTTTTGTAAACTCCACACCCATATAGATGAGAGAGAAAATTGTCCCAAAAGGCACCTCTAGTTAGTGAATAATATCCATATCTTTCATTTGTTGCCAGTGACACTCTCTTTGCTACCTTGGAACATATGTACCTTACCTTTCTTTCCAAGGAAAAGCTTCGCGGGAAACCCTCCAAGTATTTCCCCATGATTCATGGATGGTAAAGGGGGAAACTGTTGGCCTTGATTTCGGAGCCTAACCCCAAGGGGATCAAGACAGTCAAATCCGTGACCTCCCCAACTTTTGGGAAAGAGATCTCACGTCTGGCTCGTGACAACTTGAGCTAACCCTTGGGGCTATATGTACCTTACCTAAACAGGGATGTGGACTAGAATTGGCTGATATTAGAGTACAGGGGCTGTTTTGTCAGCTAATGGATAGTGCAGTGCCTTTGTGGTGATGAACCATGGGAACTGTTTCTGAGATACAAGATCTCTAATGGGAAACATAAACTACAGGATGAAGGGCCTCTTTTTACTTAGTGATGTTGTAGCTGCTCTGGAAGATTTCAGGATTGGCAGTTCTCTTGTGTTACAAAGAATCTGGGGAGCATGGAAAAAGGTAGCCCCTGTGTTCTTCTGGCATTGGAATGGCTTTAGGGGAGGATTTGATCTTACTTGTCACTCAATCTTGTCCTGGACAGCTCAATGTTACTATATATTTTGTGTGGATAGATATCTCCCCAAGGGATTAGCAGAAAGGGGTTTTCAGTTGGAGAGACCTTTAGGATGAGGGTTCTAGATCATGGAAGGCTTGGTCTAGTCTTTCACGTGAATTTGGTCTGTTTCACTTGGAAGTTGGAACCATTAGTTATTCAGGAAATATAGTGGTTGGTCCCACCCATTGAACTATATAAGCTCAATATTCACACTCGTAGGTGCATTTGGCATGATTTGTTATGATGATATAATAAGCCCATTTGGATTTTTAAGCCCAGAAGGTCTGTATCTACTATCAATTCTTTAGTATATCACATTCCTTCCAAGAAAAGATAAGCAGATGTTGGAGTTGCTCGGATTCAGAAGAAAAGCGGGTGAATTTCTTCTGAAGAGTGCGGTCCTTTGGGCTGTGGGTCTTTGCTTGGCTACTTGTCTATTAGGGCTTTCCCTCCGAGGAGCAGCTGTCATGGACAGGACTTATGGATGATTCTTCTCCTCATTGTGGAAAGGTTGAGATCATTCACCACATCTTTTAGAGTTGCAATTGCATTTGGAAAAGCTAGAACTTCTTTTGAGACACCTGGTGAGTTGTGACATATTTTCTTCAGCAAGATTTCTTGGAAAGCTGTTCTGTTAGGTGATGAAGATTCCATTGGCCCTTTTTACTTTAGAGGGACTTGCAATTGTGCTTGAGTTGTCACCTTGTATATTTTGTGGAAGCTGTATTTAGCAGGAGTGTGTTTCCTACTTCTTTAGAGAAGTTTGTTTAATGAACTAAATGTCCTGTTCAATGTCAAGATTCAGAAGCACTCTCTTATGGAGGAGAGATGCAAGTGGTTGCTTGATTGAGGCAGAGTCTGACCTAAGGGTTCTTATCTTGGACTTTAGGTAGACTCCCGCCCACTTTTTAATTTTCTTGTACCATATATTTTTGTTAATATAAGCAGCATTTTTCCAAAATAAACAAAGCAGTCTACACTAAGTGACTAGTCTGATATGATTTATAACTTGTGAACAAAGTTTCAAGCAGGGAGTATATGGATTGGCATGGGTCATGAACAACTACTTTCTTCTGGTACTGGCTTAGTACTTAATTATGGTGCAAGTGTCCAATTGTTTCTTTCAGCAATGGCTTTTAGAATTTGATTTGCCTCTTATGAATGTGCCTGAGTATGTCTGTGCTTAGATTTTCACAACTTGTGCCCTGAAGCTGTCATGTTACTCGTATGTTTTAACTCAACTTGTAGCCTATTGTGTTTATAAAGTGGCTTTCAAATTTCAGTAGGATTTATGGAGCTAGCTTGCTGTTATATAGTGACTACTTCAGTGTTAGTTATGTGCAAATGTATCAATCATTTGCATTATATTAGATAAGATGATTTTATTAATGTTTCCGAATGGCAACTTTTCATTCTAGATAGTGAAGGATCAGTAAATTACTTGTGACGTTGTAAAAGCAATGTGAATATGTATCTATTTCTGTTGTAATCAATGTTAGCTTGAAAGCATTCTCTGAAGTCCATCCTTTCTAAGATTATTACATCCTGAAATTGCAAGGTTCCTTTGATGGTTTGTAGTTATGCCCATTTCAAGTTATGTTTCTACGCAAATTTGAGGATAGGATATCTTGACAGTGTTTAAAGAAGTCGTTGCAAGTTTTTCCAGTTCCCAGATTTTTCTTTTTTAGTATTTGCTTTTATAAATCTCCTTTTTGGTAAAGCATGCATAATTTAGGTTTCTGTTGTTGCTAAAACTTTATCGTCTATGACAGAGTTTGAATTATTCAGGTTGTGGGAATCAGCACATTTCTGTTGGTAAAAGTTTAGAACCATGTGGTGTTTTAGCTGCTGTGCAGAAGATGAAATTCAAAATGCAGCCGATGGCACGAGGCCTATTATGGTAAATGGAAATTTCCCAGGTTAGCTATCCAATGCCATATGTACATAGCTGATCATATGGTAGAGCATGTATCACTATTGCTAGTCTTTTGTTGTTAGAAAATTAGATTTTAGCTGTTGATTTGTGGACTGAAAATAATGATTAATGATGCTGATGCTATACAGCACGGCTTCCTTGAGAAATGTGACATTATGCCAGGCATGGATTTTATTTGACTTGATTTTTAAGTTTTGCTTGTTTGAATTCTTTGTATTACAGGCATTTGAACTGTAAATTTCCTGTTTCTTTAAAATAGGTTGCACATGTCCACCTTTTAGTGCTGCTTTTAGTCCAAGCTAGCTTATTGGCAGTAAGTTTTTTTGCTAGCAGTTAACGAAAAGATGGACAGTCCTACTTGTTGTCTACTGGTAGAATTTGCACTGGAAAATTTTCTCCGATAGTTTTTTTATTGTCTCTGTGGATAGTTGAAATATACCTAGAGTCTTCCGGCAAGTGCTTGAAAAAATCTCCCAATCTTCCATCAGAAGCAGGGACAAGCTTTAAAGTCCAGTCCTCATTTTTGTTGCTCTACTCTTCATATTGCTCAAAGCAACCATCGTTTCTCTTGCATTTGGAAATGCTAAAAAAATTGAACAATTTTACTTACAACTCTGAAGTACACCTAGATAACTTCTGCATTGAACTGCTCTAGGGAGGTTAATGACTGGCAAATAGATAAAAACCAAGAGCAGAGTAGAAATGTTGAATGACTTAACTGATTATGGTTGCTTCATGAGCATAATCACCATTAGAGAAGGGCATTGTTTAAGAGATTGTTGGATGGTTTGTTAGAGCAAATAACCCTCTGTCTAACTACCTAGACCCTAATCTGATGACTCCTATGGGCCGAACCCCATCCAAATTGACCACTTGAATCAACCCTGAGTTGGATTCCTAGATTTGGCGGCACCCTCCTTGATTGGGGGATTTTTCCCTGATTTTAGGTGGTAGTTAGTTAAGGACTAGATACACTCCACTAATCTAGGTCTTAACTGACCCTAACTGGCCCATTATAGTCATTAGTGCTCCAGTTAAGTCAATAGCGTCCTAGTTGAGAGATTTTAGGGTTTTGCATGCACTTCTGTAGTTGAACTAGTGCTCATTGAGTCACAAAATTAGTTAAACTTAGTCTAGGTGAGTGTGCATGGCCAACTGAAGGTCTTGGCTCTAGTTAAGCTTGACTAGCCTTCAAAGCACTGCATGACCAATTCGAATAGCTTCCTGACCTAGTTTTAATTCCCTTTCTATATATTTTGTTCACCTCCATTCATTACCGTTAATGAAATACATTATTCTTTTCTTCTTATCTATTCTAGTTTTTGTGTAATAATCTATGATATCTCATTTGTTACATGATTAGTTGATTTTTTATATAATTTTCATGCTATATTTCTCTTTTTTATGTGCCTAGATCTATATGTTCAAATTTGACATGGTGTCAAAGCTTTAGGGGTGTTGTCCACCGAGATGCACACTAGCAGCATTAATTTTTTGAAAGCTGTCTCCTTTCTAGAAGTGGGAGAGGTGTGGCCTTGGGGACAAGCAATGACCCAGGTACTGTCACCTGAATCCCATCTCCTTTGTTTAGGCAAACTCCTAACGAAGCCAAGGGGGGTAGTCCCTATAAAGAGTTGTCTATGGCTCTATGTTTTTAAGTGTTTTTATGGTTGCGGATGCGGATGGGTGTTGTTTAAGAGTTTTTTTAAATGAGATCACAGTTCTTTGTAATGAATGACATAAACACAAGATAAGAGCAATCCACGTTGCAGATACAAGATTGTAGATAAACAATATAATGAAGACTTGTACAATAAAATAGCATCCACAGATAAATAACTTAGACAAATACCAATTGATCCGGTGGATTATTCATCTTCAAATTACACTGATCCAATATGGTACAAGGTTATTAATCTATGGTTTTAACTCATATGCTAAACATTATATGCACAGCCCGCGCAGTTATAGTATGGTGCGCAATTATCACAGGGGCTGCGCAGCACAGTTATCGCACGCCGCACAACTATCGCATGGTGCGTAGCTTATCGCATGCCGCGCAGTTCGCGCACCGTCAAGTTGAATATCGAATGGTTCGGCGAAGTCCTTATATACCGCGACATTTATAGGCTGCGACAGCGGATCGGGTATATGGCAAAGTCCTTATATGCCGCGACATTTATAGGCTGCGACAGCGGATCGGATATATGGCGAAGTCCTTATATGCCGCGACATTTTTATGCTGCGAAGTTGATGGTGACATCAAACGGTTACGTTACGTGGCATAGTCCAGTTGCAAGTTATTGCAATGTGTTGTGAGTCAGCACATGTGCGTGGAGTTGGTTGCAACGTTTCAGGGATCTGGAACGTCGTGGTAACATAACGCTTGGGCCGTGACTTGGCGGGATGGCATGATTCAGTTTTAGCATATGGTTGTAACGATAAATAAAAGATAACAGCTGTGGTCCGTTACGATCCTCTCGCAAAATGCTTAAATAGAGGATACTGGCCACAGTAGTAGGAGATAGAGAGGAGAGACGGACAGACAGAGTGGAGGGACGCAGATTGCTTTAGAGCGCAGAGCATCGTTTCTCTGTTATGAGAAGCTTAGAGAGCTTTTGCTGCGAAGTTTCCAGATGCTGTTACTGTAGAAGTCAACATTCTTTGTTATAGTTTAGCTTTCTTTGTCTTTGAATGCTAATTTTAATTTCCAGAAGAGAGGTCTTCAAGACTTTGTACGGCATCCTATTTACAGTTGCTGAAGTTGTTTCCAGAACCATTTTTGTACAATTTCAAGGGATTAATTGGATCGGTACCCATTGGAGAGGGACCTGGAGACGTAGCCCAGTGGAGGGGGTGAACTCCGTTATCAACTTTTGTTTGTGACTCTCTGTTTCTGTGTTTCTTCTTTGCATCTGTTTATCAGTGTTGTTTTCCATTCTGAGCATTTAATTCCTGTTAATACTGTTCCATTAATTAACCTGTTGATCGCATTCTTTTACAACAAACTTTTAATGCACACAAGTTGAGGTCCGACGGATCATGTTATGGAATCAGAGCTGGTTGACTGCTTGTGCAAGTTTGTGAATGCTTACTAGGTTCAGGTTAAAGCGTGGTGAAGGAGAATTAATTGAAGGAGATCCTGAGATTGGCTCCAGGAGAACATTCTCAAGAACCATGTCTTCTCCACGAGGGGAAGAAGAAGGACATATAGAACGGGAAAAACCTGTTATTTCAGAAACTGAGTTTTTGGAGGCTTTTATGAGCATGAAAGCCATGATGGAAATTCTACTCAATGAGCGAGCAGAAAGGAAGAAGAAAGAAGAAGGATCTTCATCCAAAGATGCAGAAGTGAAGAAGGAAGAAAAGGGTAATAAAGGAGAAGGAGGTGATGGTGATCCTCCTGAAACTAATCAAACTTTCTCTTCTTCTCATACTTCTCATTCGAATAATGCAAGTCTTAATATGCCTTATTTCAAATTGGATGTGAAATTTAAATTGCCAATTTACAATGGAGATTTAGATGCTGAAAAGTTAGACAATTGGATCAAGCAGCTTGAAGTATATTGCAGGGTGCAGGGCATTATTGATGACCCTTCCAGAATTCAATTGGCCACTTTGAGAATGAGTGGAATGGCTCTTACTTGGTGGGAGAGCAAGATTCAGCAAGATCTTCGAAAGAATGGTAAAATTATTTCAGTTTGGAATGAATTCATTGAAGTATTAAGGAAGCAATTTTATCCTTTAGGTCATATGCAGCAATTAATAATGATCTGGCAAACTTTTAGACAAGCTAAAGGACAAAGCATTCAGGAATATACTCATGAATTTAGGAAGAGGGCTATTGCATTGAATGTTGCATTAGATACCCCGGAAACTCTTCTTAAGTACATTGTTGGTATGCATTCTTATCTGCGACATACTTTGCTGATGTTTAACCCCAGTACCTTGGATGATGTATGTGTTCAAGCTACACATTTAGAAGCTAGGGGGAAGCATACTAATGATGCTTTTGTGAAGAAATCCTTTAAATTTGACAGCAAATTGAAAGATAAAGATATGGGGAAAAAGAAGATGGCTACTGTTAAGAAAGAGGGTGACAAGCCTACATGTTCGCATTGTCAGAAGGGACATGATGTCTCTAAGTGTTGGAAACTTCATCCGGAGTTAAGGCCAAAGAAGTACGGAGGAAACAAAGATAACGGCAAAGCAAAAGCTATTGCAGCAGTTATTCAGGACTTGGGATCCGACTCAGGTGATGAAACAAAGGTTACAGCTATCGGAATCCAGGGTAAGAATAAAAGTATCTCACTTCCCATTGATGCAAAATCAAGTTCTAGCATAAGTACAAATCTGCCATCTACTTCTAAGCTAAATGATAAAGATAGAATTGCACTGTTTCATATTCGTGTCATTGCAAATCACACAAAGATTGATACATTGTTTGATAGTGGTTCACAAGTAAACCTGATATCCGAAGAAGTGGTTAAGAAATTGCATTTAGTTACTATGCCTCATGAAAAACCTTATCCTCTAGGTTGGGTTACTAATGATACACGATTGCAAGTTACCAAGAAATGTGTATTGAAGTTTGCCATTACTGAAAAGTTCATAGATGAGGTAGAACTAGATGTAGTACCACTTGACATTTGTGGAATTGTACTTGGGAGTCCATATTTGTATGACCGGAAAGCAGTCTTTTATAGAGAGCAGAATAAGTATCATCTTTCTAAAGATGGTGTAGAATATATTGTACAAG
>LPNX010815620.1:368123-400962 GCA_001517045.1 Pseudotsuga menziesii | reverse complement strand
ATCCACAGACCGATGGGCAAACAGAGGTAGTGAACAGGACAGTGGTTCAGCTGCTCAGAGGATATTGTAGTAAACATCCTAAACTCTGGGATGAGCAGTTGTAGTACATACAGCATGCTTACAATCATGCAGTTCATTCTTCCACGAAGAAATCTCCTTTTGAAACTTGTTTTGGTTATCTGCCAAAAACACCGATGGATTTCTCTTTTGGCAAAGATGCAGTGGATGGACATCATGATGCAGATAAAGCTCTAAGGTTCATTCAGAGGATCCAAGTAGTGCAGCAGGTAGTTCAAGAACAGTTGGAGAAGAGCTAGGCAAAGTACAAGGCCAGGCATGACAAGCATCGAGTTGATCATCAATTCCAGGTTGGTGACAGGGTTTGGTTACATATCACCAAAGAAAGAATGAAGGGTGAAGGTAAAAAGCTTAAACCTATCAGGTATGGTCCTTTTGAGATCTTGGAAAAGATTGGTACTAATGCTTTTCGCTTGAATTTACCTCCATACATGCACATTTATTCAGTTATCAATGTTGAGAATCTTAAACTGTATGAACCTCCTATGATCATGGATGAGGAAATTAACATACAGATTCCTTCAGTTGATGATTTGGCGCTTGAGTACATGAAAGAGTTGCAGGATGATGTTATCCTTGACAGAAATGTAAGAACTTCACGAAGGGGGAATGTTGAGTACCTTCGACTGGGGCTTAAAGGCATGCATCCTAGCAAAGCAAGATGGATGGAGATTGGAAAAGTGCAGGAGCTGTACCCTCACTTACTTGCAGAATGATTCAAGCTTTTGGTGGTCCAAAAGCTCTTCAATGGGGAGGAATGATCCGGTGGATTTTCCATCTTCAAATTACACTGATCCAATATGGTACAAGGTTATTAATCTATGGTTTTAACTCATATGCTAAACATTATATGCACAGCCCGTGCAGTTATAGTATGGTGCGCAATTATCACAGGGGCTGCGCAACACAGTTATCGCACGCCACGCAGCTATCGCATGGTGCGCAGCTTATCGCATGCCGCGCAGTTACCCCATGGTGCGCAGCTTATCGCATGCCGCGCAGTTCGCGCACCGTCAAGTTGAATATCAAATGGTTCAGCGAAGTCCTTATATACCGCGACATTTATAGGCTGCGACAGCGGATCGGGTATATGGCGAAGTTCTTATATGCCGCGACATTTATAGGCTGCGACAGCGGATCGGGTATATGGTGAAGTCCTTATATGCTGCGAAGTTGATGGTGACATCAAACGGTTACGTTACGTGGCATGGCCCAGTTGCAAGTTATTGCAACGTGTTGTGAGTCGGCATATGTGTGTGGAGTTGGTTGCAACGTTTCAGGGATCTGGAACGTCGTGGTAACATAACGCTTGGGCCGTGACTTGGCGGGATGGCATGATTCAGTTTTAGCATATGGTTGTAACGATAAATAAAAGATAACAGCTGTGGTCCGTTATGATCCTCTCGCAAAATGCTTAAATAGAGGATACTGGCCACAATAGCAGGAGATAGAGAGGAGAGACGGACAGACAGAGTGGAGGGACGCAGATTGCTTTAGAGCGTAGAGCATCGTTTCTCTGTTATGAGAAGCTTAGAGAGCTTTTGCTGCGAAGTGTCCAGATGCTGTTACTGTAGAAGTCGACATTCTCTGTTATAGTTTAGCTTTCTTTGTCTTTGAATGCTAATTGTAATTTCCAGAAGAGAGGTCTTCAAGACTTTGTACGGCATCTTGTTTACAGTTGCTGAAGTTGTTTCCAGAACCATTTTTGTACAATTTCAAGGGATTAATTGGATCAGTACCCATTGGAGAGGGACCCGGAGACGTAGCCCAGTGGAGGGGGTGAACTCCGTTATCAACTTCTATTTGTGACTCTCTGTTTCTGTGTTTCTTCTTTGCATCTGTTTATCAGTGTTGTTTTCCATTCTGAGCATTTAATTCCTGTTAATGCTGTTTCATTAATTAACCTGTTGATCGCATTCTTTTACAACAAACTTTTAATGCACACAAGTTGAGGTCCGACGGATCACCAATGGACAAATGGCCCAGATTAATGGTGATGCATAAAAGTTCAAAAAGACCAGTGCCAAATGGAGTCAAACATACGAAGTGCTTGGGGATGTTGAAGATACAAGTCTCAGAATAATGTTGGTGAGAATGTTGTGCAAATTATCTTGGTTGATTTTATGAGTTTTAGTGATCTTGATTATTAAGGCTAAGCAAGGTATGAGTCCAACCAGAAAAGTATACCTTCAGTGGCTCCCCTTGGTGACCTGACGGACCGTCCAGTATTCTAGGCTAGGTGTCCAAGGAACTTAACCAACAAGCTAGAACTCTATGACAACGGTGATTTTCGGCGCCATTAGTAGGAATTTCCCCACTACCTGAGTATTTCTCGAAACAACGCCGGTTCGTTGGTTTATGGGGGTGAAGATTTTATTATGGTTATCACTTGTAAGATTAACAAATCCAGTCACCATTTTGAGTAATCCAACCCCTTAGGGAAGGCAGAGCATACTTGGTGGTGGAAAGCAACGAAATAAATTTAAAAAAAGGGGGATGTAAGGTTAAAGTTTTTTATTAAGAGCACAAGAAAAAAACTCTTTGACAGAGAGCGCTCTTGACTTCGTCTTATGACAATGTTCAAGAGGCTTATGATGCATGAAATTAAATAACTGTACTGGAAATAAAGTCTAATCTACCCAAGAATCTCTTTCAGGTCAGAGACCATATTCGGGAGAGCATGGGGGTAAGTAAAAGAAATGAAATAAAAGCAACTCTCCGACAGAGAGCACTCTTGGTCCACTATTGGTGAGATTCAAGAGATTTCTAACTTAAGCAATTGTATTACTTGAAAAATGAAACCTTTTGATAAAATAGTAAACAACTAGCAACTAAAAGATGCTAAAAAATGAACTAATCTAACAATTAGTGATCTAAGAGCAAAGAAGGAAACTAACTTACAACTCAACCAAGCAAAGAAGACTACAAGGCTTCCCCAAATGGGGGAAGTGCATGTGGGGGCTTAAAAACTCCACTCGCAAACTTTATTATGTCAGTACAAATGCCTTTGGGATTAAAACCCTTGGAAGGACTTTGAGAGAATAAACTTTGATAATACTTGAAACAAGCTCTTAAGAGCTTTTACAAAGGTTAATGATTAATGATTTCTTGGTTTGGATCATCCTTTGGTTGTTTGATGCTCTTCTTGGTTTAGACCTTTTTCTCTTCTTCTTGCTTCAATATTTCTTGAGTTTCTCCTTCCCAAATACCTATCACAATGATGAACTCAATAACTCATTAGCATTAGTCAAATAAAAACTAAAATCTATCAAGCCATCACTAAAAGAAACTAAATTTCTACAATGAAAACAGAGGAAAGCCAACAGAAGAAGAAGCTATGAAACGGAGGAGAAAAAGACAAAAAGAGGGCTGCCAACTAAGGTGAAAGAGGGCAGCAAAGAAAGACAAAAGATGGCTGCAAACTAAAGTGAAAGAGGGCTGCAACAAAGGTGAAGAAAGAGGCTGCGAAAAGAGAGGAAATAGGCTGCAAACTAAGTGGAAAAGAGGAAGAAAACTTAAGGCAAGACAAGAGCTAGGGTAGAAGGCTTAAGGAGAAGAAAAAGAAAGCTTTGGAGCAAGATCTCCTTGTGTTTTTCTTCTTGGAACAAACCCAACTCTGTAGATCCTGAAAGACAACAATGTTAGAAGGTTCTTATGATGATGGAGATGAGATCGATGCAACTGAGCTCACACCCTTCTCCAAATGGTAAGATCTGTTGAGACAATCAACTTGAAACCCAATGAGATCAAACTAAATAACTGGTATGCTAGGAATATTAAATCAAGATCAATACTTCATATAACTGAGTACTTGTATTCATCTAGATTACAACAAGCTTTGCATAATAATCCAACTTAACAACTGCAAATGGAAAATCTTATGTTCTAACAATAGACTTCTAAAGCTAGTTATTTGATCCAACACATGAGAAACAATTTGAAAGCAAGGAAAGATATCACCTCATAATAGACACATCCACCAATGGCGAAACAATCACATAGACCTCCAAAGTCGAAAAGCTTTATTCAATGAATAAATCAAGATCAATACTTCATATAACTGAGTACTTGTATTCATCTAGATTACAACAAGCTTTGCATAATAATCCAACTTGACAACTGCAAATGGAAAATCTTATGTTCTAACAATAGACTTCTAAAGCTAGTTATTTGATCCAACACATGAGAAACAATTTGAAAGCAAGGAAAGATATCACCTCATAATAGACACATCCACCAATGGCGAAACAATCACATAGACTTCCAAAGTCGAAAAGATTTATTCAGTGAAAGACTGATTACAATTTTCTGTAGAGTGTCTATGCCCAATTCTCCATGAATAAGAGAGAGCAAAGCACCTCTATATATACAAAACAACACAACCTAAAACCTAAAACAAACTCGGCATGCAAGAAGGAGCTAAACTGTGGCGAATTCCCCTGATTCCATGAACTCGGAGCAATGATTGGGATTGAACTGCAAGCTTAAGGTAGGCGTGAGTGGGGAGGTGGCCTCCACCTTGTCAAGGCGCCCCCCACTCTCACCATAGGAAGTTTCACCATCGAATATGGAGACGCCAAGTGTATACATGATTCACCAAAAGAGGTATGCCTAAGTCCCTTGTGGGAGATCAAGTCCAAGCTGAAGTAAATGCTAACTCGGCCATCCACTCAAATCATATTGGCGAATCATCCTTGACTTCATGCAATCCGTACGACTGATTTTCAACGTGAACTCCTTTAGTGGTTGACGTCGCCATTATAAGCTTGTAGCCTCCACGATATGTTGAAATATTGTAACTTCGAAGAATATATATATATATTTAGTGGTCCCCGATGGTCCTATTGGGAGTATCACTTGTATTTCTTTATACCCCGATGTTTCTAATCGGGAGAACTAATAAGAGTCATGAGGAAGTCCCCTCAAATTGTAAGTCGGGTCATTAGTACCCCAGTTGTGGTTACTCGAGCCTACAAGATTAATTTATGATTACTCGAGCCTACATAACTGAGTTAATTATTAAGTGAACGAAAGAATATAAATAGAGGTGTGGTGCTCCTCATTTGGAACACACACACTCACTTGTGTAGCGCGCGCGCGAGAGAGAGAAAGAGGATCAGTCTCTTGGGTTTTACCTTTTATCTTTTTGGGGCATCTATATTGAGGAAGCTTTTGCTGGGTTTTTCCCATTAGAGTTTTCCCAGGATAAATCTTTGTGTTCTTTTTGTGTGGTTGTGCTTGTCTATCTTTCAGTGATCTTTTGGCTTATGGTTATGCTGTTATGATGCTAAATGTTTTAAGATCTGATATAACCATTAAAAATTCAACATGATATGCTATACTTATATCAAGGTTTAACATTATATTTTAAAAGTGTGATGGGTCCCCAATCCCATTCACCAAACTTTCCACATAAGCGTGACCATGCTTCAACCCTCACGTCATTTTCCTTATGGATCAAAATGCATGCCTTGGTAGTGGATACATTATTCCATAGTTTATTGTATAGTTTATTAAGTGGAAGGGTCCACCTCATACTAGCGTGAGCTCCACTCACCAACCTTCCACATAAGCATGGGTGCTTTCATATTCACGTCACCTCTTTTTATATTAATCTCAACTTCAATTTTAAACCAAAGTTTTATGCTTGCCAAGTAACTTGAAGAGGGTCGTAAGACTTATGGCCCACATGCCATGTCATCCTCCACTAATAAAATATTCAAATTTGACTTTGAAATTGACCTTTTTAATATTTGGACCTTAGTGCATTTCGTCCAAATTTAGCATTAAAATGCCATCTTGATGCATTTTTAGCCAAATACTGCCTCACGGGGTGCTTCGGCTACTCTATTGACGGTGAAAGTGGCCCCTAGAGTAGAGATGCTACTCTGGGCTTGAAAATGAGCCCAACCACACCAAAAACAGACTCCGGATCATTCTTTTATTACATTTTGAATTTTTCCAATTAAACCATAAAAAAATGGCTTAAAAAACGGAAAAATTAATTTTTCTCATAATCAAACGAAACTCTAGGGGGACCTAGTATGTGTTCATACGACTCAATCGAAATGCCTAGCATGTTGAAAAACACTGACACGAAGGCTCCAATAACCTCCTAAGGTCAAAACACCAAGACAACTACCCCAACTTTGGAGGTGTGAGTGAAAAACTTGGAAATTATAAGTTGTTTGTTCAACAACCAATAATAACCAAGGAAAAAACACTCTAGGCTAGTCGGCTTGATGCTCAAGTTCGGGAAGCCGAGCCTTTTATAAAAAATTAAGTGTTAGGACATTTTTTACAATTTCCTTAAGGGGGTATGAACATGTATCTACAAAAAATAAAAAGTTTAGCCCAAAATTGGCTAACTTTGGAGCACACTGAACTTCTGAACTCTGGAGATGAGCATTCATCATGGTTGATAACTGGCGGCTCAATAGGAAGTTCAACTATTGTACAAAATAGTTGGTAACATCTGGCTCCAACTGTGGGACGGGTACTCGTTTGATTTATTGATTAAAGAGAGTACCCGAGAATCCAAGAATCTCTGGTACCTGCACGTAAACATAAGTGTCTTAGTCTCATGGATATATGATAAACTGCCAAATATATACCAACAAAAGGAAATCTATTCTAGGAAATATAAAGTACAACATTTTAATATACATGAAAATATAGTACAATATCATGATACAAAAAATAGAAGCATATAATGTACAACAAGAGAGGGTTTATAAGTCATTGCTGTAGAACAACTTCAATTGTTGTCCATTCATGGGTAGGTTCAGCCTTTCTCCTTCCATAGTGTTGAGTATGAAGGAATTGGTGTCGGCAAAGTCACATATGATATAAGGGCCTCTCCAGAGGCTGTCAAATTTCCCATGCTTCCTTGGTTTTCCCTTCTTTTGTCCCATAAAAGGACTGTGTCTCCAATCTGAAAGGATCTAGGCTTAGTTGACTTGTTGAAGGTTCCCTTCATGCTCTCTTGATGTCTCAACAGTTGGTCAAATGATGCTCTTCTACTTTCATCAAGCTCTCTGTTCCATCTCATCTTCTTCTGGACTATAATCTAACAGCATTCTGAAAATCAAAAACTGCATGCTGGCAAGTAGCTTTGCGGTGATACTGTATACTAAGTCAAAAGGAGACTTCCTAGTAGAATTCTTCTTCGTGATTTTATTGGCCCATAGGGCATACTTGATTTTGCTATCCCATGATTTCTTGTTGTTCCCCACATTTTTCTTAAGAATGTTCATCAAGTTTTTGTTAGTGGACTCAGCAAGTCCATTTCCTTGTGGGTAATAATTGGATGAATGGGATAGGGCAATGCCATCATACTTGAAACAAAAATCATTCATTTCTTGCGAGCTGAAAGCCTTGGCATTATCAGTTGTTATCTTGAGAGGGGCACCAAATCGTGTGATGATTTTGTCCTCGATGAAGTCCATAACAACTTTTTCCGTGGTTGTTTTGGTGGATATGGCCTCTACCCACTTGGTGAAGTAGTCAGTTGCTGTGAGAATCCAGCAAAATCCATTGCTAGAATTATCTTTGAATTTCTCGATAAAGTCAAGGCCCCATTGCTGAAAGGGGGCAAGGACAACTACTGGTGTAAGGGGAAGAGCAACCAACTTCTGCTTCCCTGTGAAGAGCTGACACTCTTGGCAACACTTGACATGTTTATGCACATCTGCAAAGATGGTTGGCCAATAGTATTCGGCTCGAAGGATTTTATGGGCAGTTGTCTTTGCTGCATAATGGCCCCCACAAAATTCTGAGTGGAATTCAGTCAAGATTTTCTTAGAATCTTGTTCATTAACACACCTAAGTATTACACCGTCTGGGTTCCTCCAACCCAAACCCTCCTTAGTGAGGCAATACCTAGCGGTTTTCAATCTTAGTGCCCTTCTTTTATGTCCTTTAAGGTGATCAGGGCAACCTAAGTGTAACAGGAAATATATAATGTCTGAGTACCAATGATGATCAAGTTCTTGTAATGCTGGTGTCATGTGTGATTCCGACCCACTGTTTTCACCAATCATATCAATCGCCTGTTCATTCTTTTGGGTTAACATCTGAGCTAGGCCTCGTCCTTTTACTAGTTTAATAGGCTTAATCTCTAGATCATATTCTTGGATCTTAGATACCCATGTGTCCCTTGTTCCTAAGCAATCCTGTTGGGACATGATGTCTTTAACTGCAGCATAGGGGACATACCCTATAACTTTTGAGAAGCCAATGTATGTTCTAAAATGCTTCAGAGATTTTACTAAGGCATAGGCTTGCTTTTCCATGATAGCATACTTTAATTCTGAATTCTGTAAGGCTCTACTCATAAAAATAATTGGTTGCTCGAACCCTTCGAAGTTCTTCTGGAGCAACACCCCAACAATTGTATCCTTTGAAGAAAAGGAGAAAACCATGAAGTCTTTAGTGTAATCAGGGCTAATCAAGATAGGTGGTGTAGAGATAGCTTCCTTGATACCATTGAACGCCTCCCTTCCTTCATCATCCCATACAAACTTAGCATTTTTTTAAGTAACCTTTGCATAGGTTTCATTAGTTCAACCAAGTTAGGGATAAATCTTTTGATGAAGTTTATGTGACCATTAAAGGATTGAAGGGCTTGCTTCAGTTTGAGGATTAACATCATTTGGAGGATCTAAGATTTTCAGAAGTTTCTCCCGTTGACCATGTATTTTGCATAATTCTAGGACAGGAACAGGAACTTTTGTATTGGCTAACCAATTGCCCAAGTCAAAACTCAAATCAACATTTTCTTTAATATCATTTGCTTCTTTAGGAATATTAGGAGTTGTTACCTTGGGTGCATTCTGTGCAGAAGGTCCATCTCTTGCTTTTCTTTGGTAAGTCAACCCTTTGAAATTTTGGTTGTTGTTGATTTGTTCATCTGAAGGCATCTCACCATAATATCGTGTCAAGTTGTCAACCTTCTTCTCATACTGGTTGGCTTGTGACCAATTTTCCTTGAAGATGCTACGGATGTCACCTACGTTGTTGATTTAATCATGCTCGCTTGTTGATGTACTAGGACCACAACCTTCTGGATGACCATGCTCTTGAACATAACATGCATAGTGGCGACCAGATTCTTCATGGAAGTCTCTGCATGCCCTACAAAATGGCTTGTAATTCTCAACAACGTTAGCAGCCTCTAACTGATGAGGAGGCCTCTGTTCATGGTTGGGAGGCTTTCTTTGCCAAGTTCGTTTTGCAGGAAAAGTTCTTGGAGCAGGTTGTGTATGTGTTCTTTCCATAGTTATCACCTCGTTTTGTATTTCCTTTAATTGTGCTAGGTGTTTTTGTTTAGCTTCTTCCATGTTTTTCTTCATTTCCCATTTTATTTCCAACATCTGTTTTTCATAAGCATCCTTCATAGCTGATAAAGGATCTTTATCTTTGGGTTCATTAATCTTTAAAGGTATTGAAGATCTTGAGTAACCATGGAGGTTGGACTCACCTGATGATTGCATGTTTAAATCAATTTTAACAGCCATCTCTTGAGCTTGAAGCAAAGTAGTGGGTTCCTTGTCTCTTATCTGATATTGCATCTTGCCACTAAGTGCCTCAATGTAATAAACTAGGATGGTTGTTGCATAAGCAGTAGGAATAGCATTTGATAACTCAGTGAATCTAGTGTTAAATTCATCCATTGTTTCAGTATCCTTCTTCTTGATGTTGGTCAGAGAGGCAAGTCGATGCCTAGGTTCCTTCTTCTCACCAAACTTGTTGGTGAAAGCGGTCTTGAAGGCAGTCAATGTAGCGAAAGATTTGTCTGGTAAATTGTTGTACCAATCACCTGCTTTTCCATCCAAGGAAAGAGCAAATAATTTCATATAGACATCATCGTGCTGGTTTGCAGGATCACTGACATAGGCATTGATGCATCTGGAAATGTTTTTGAGATGCATGGCGGAAGTTGTGGCATCAGTGCCAATATACATTGGGAGTTTCTCGACAGCTTTGTCTGGAAGATGATGGGGTTGACCTGCTATTTGAGAAAATTTGAGTTGAGTAAAGTACTCACCCATTATGTCGGAAATACAAGTGTTATTGTTTTCTTCAAAATTATTTTCTAAAAACAAACTATGGATGTCCGACAATGACTGAGATCCAAGATCTTCAAGGATCCTACGAGAAGCAAGTTTATTCAATCTCCTCCTATAAACCTTTTCAGGTTCAGGGATGAAACTAAGTAAACCTTCAGAGTTTCTTCTTGTTGAATACCTTGGTAAATTTAAAGACACTGGAGTCGCCAGATGGATTTCAAGTCTATATCAGAGAGTTGACTAAACTAAAAAATCTATAAAAAAGGTAGAAAACTAGAAAAAACTAAGGTCATCCAGGAACAAAAAGATTTGTCCTCGACAACGACGCCAAAGATGTTGTTCGTCGAGATGCACACTAGCAGCAGAAATCTTTCGAAAGCTGTTTCCTAACTACAAGTGGGAGACGTGTGGCCTTGGGGGCAAGCAATGAGCCAGATACTGTCACCTTGGTAGTGGATTGAATACATTATTCCATGGTTTATTTTATAGTTTATTAAGTGGAAGGGTCCACCTCATACTAGCGTGAGCTCCACTCACCAACCTTCCACATAAGCGTGGGTGCTTTCATATTCACGTCACCTCTTTTTATATTAATCCCAACTTCAATTTTAAACCAAAGTTTTATGCTTGCCATGTAACTTGAAGAGGGTCGTAAGACTTATGGCCCACATGCCATGTCACCCTCCATTACTAAAATATTCAAATTTGACTTTGAAATTGACTTTTTTAATATTTGGACCTTAGTCCATTTCGTCCAAATTTAGCATTAAAATGCGATCTTGATGCATTTTTAGCCAAATATTGCATCACGAGGTGCTCTGGCTGCCCGACTGATGGTGAAAGTGGCCCTTGGGGTAAAGATGCTGCTTCGGGCTTGAAAATGAGCCCAACCACGCCAAAAACGAACTTCGGATCATTCTTTTATTACATTTTGAAGTTTTCCAATTAAACCATTAAAAAATGGCTTAAAATACGGAATCAAACGAAACTCTAGGGGGACTTAGTACATGTTCATACGACTCAATCGGAATGGCTAGCATGTTGAAAAACACTGACACGAAGGCTCTAATAACCTCCTAAGGCCGAAACACCAAGACAACTACTCCAGCTTTGGAGGTGTGAGTGAAAAACACTCTGGGCTAGTCGGCTTGATGCTTAAGTCTGGGAGGTTGAGCCTTTTATAAAAAATTAAATGCTAGGACATTTTTTACAATTTCCCCAAGGGGGTATGAACATGTATTTACAAAAAAAAAAAAAGTTTAGCCCAAAACTGGCTAACTCTGGAGCACACTGTTTCTGAACTCTGGAGATGAGCATTCATCATGCTCGATAAGTGGCGGCTCAATAGGAAGTTCAACTATTGTACAAAATAGTTGGTAACAAGGGGTATAAAACTAGTCAGAGTTCTAGTGATTTTTTGTCAGGGATCGAGCTATTCGCAGGTTAAAGAAGGGATTTTGCAGCCACCAAAGAGCTCTTTATAGCTATGGATTTCCTATCTTCCTAACAGATTCTTACCCCCTTCAACTATTACGAATGGAAATCAAGAGTAGAGATGCTCTTGAGGATGAAGGGGTTCCATTGGATTAGAATGGGTACAGAGGTGGAACCAAATTCAACAATTGAAAAGTCCAATTACTTGAATAGAATGGATGAAACATTTGGGTTTCTTTGCTATTCTATTTCTCTAGATCTACTCTACCACGTTGAAGCTAAGAAGACTCCAAATGAAGTTTGGACTATACTATCCACGCTCTTTGTAACACAAGATGAAATGAGGGGCCACCAATTGCAGGTAGAACACATAAACTTGAGACCATGTGATTTTGACTCTATTCAAGAGATTTGAACTTGGTTATAAATTTTGACTCTATTCAAGAGATTTTCACCCAGTTCAAATTAGTTCTCTTGCAACTCACAATGTGTATGATCGAGTAACATGACTCACAAATGGTAATCTCTATCCTCTCCAAATTGGGTTTTGATTATATTACATTTGTTTGTGCTTTTCATTCTACTTAATTGGGTCTTGGAACCTCCTACAAAATGCCTACTTTGGATGTTTTTGCTGCCTCCCTCCTTCAAGAGCAATATAAGCTCTCACAAAAGGGCCTCCAAAAGACCTCAAAGGTGCATGCACTTGCAGCCAATGAGGGGAAGAAGGGTACAAGAAAGCAAAAGCCCCCATACAAGGGCAAAAGGGAGCAAAAACCAATGATTTCTCAAGAAGATTTTGACTATGGAGATGGCAAGACTAAAGAGCAGTAGCCATGGTGCCCTTACTGCAATAAAGGACCACATAAAGAAGAACATTGCAGGTACAAAAAGTTCTTTGAAGAAAAGAAAGAGAAGGAGCTCAACAAGAAAGTTGTCAAACTGAACATAGCCAATTGCATTTATGCACTTTCAACAGTTTCTACTCCATGCATTTTTGATCAGAAGACTTTGGAGAACTTGTCCCAAATCAAGTTCTAATTGAAGAATCCGTTGGAGAACTTGTCCCAAATCAAGTTCTAATTGAAGAATCCATTGGAGAACTTGTCCCAAATCAAATTCTCATTGAAGAAGACCTCAAACATGTCTCTTCAGATTCTGGAGCTACAAGCTTTGCTCCTACTACTCACCAATTTTTGCACAAAACTTTATGAGTAGATTAACTTTTTTTACATTCATTTTTATGGGGGGGTGGGGTTCCCATGTGGTTTTTTCCCTCTTTCCCAGTTTACAAAGAATTTTGTGTGCTCCATTTAAGTAATTAGCGCTCCATTTAAGTCATTAACATTCTAATTTAGAGATTTTAGGGATTTGCATGCACTTCTTCAGTTGAACTAGTGCTCAGTGAGTCACAGAATTAGTTAAACTCGGTCTAGGTGAGTGTCCAGGCCAAATGAGGGTCTCTGGCTCTAGTTAAGCTTGACTAGCCTCCAAAGCACTGCATGAGCAATTCGAATAGCCTCTTGATCTAATTCAAATTAACTTGCTATATATTTTGGACATCTCCATTCATTACAATTAATGAAATACATCATTCTTTTCTTTTTATTTGTTCTAGTTTTTGTGTAATGATCTATGGTATCTCATTTGTTACATGATTAATTGATTTAATTTTCACAGTATATCCCTTTTTTATGTGCCTAAATCTATTTGCTCAAATTTTACATGGTTGATTCTGAATATTTGAACTTGTTATTTGATTGAATCTCTGATGCACACTTGCACGGGATAAACATTAGATATGTAAAATATATTTGTGTAAGATAGCTAGATATTACTTGCATCTTGATAAGTTACAGGAATAGATGATGTTGAAGGTGATGTATAGGCAATGGACTATCCAATATATAGGAAACTATGGTTACATAAATTCATAGATGTAACCTTTATGTTACAAACATCAATAATAACATTGTAAATTATACAGTATATATTATTACTTACGTAATAGCTACAATAGTTAAATAACAAGTTATCTGTGATGAAATACTTCTACCTTGATGCAGTATAAGACTTTCTCTAGATAGCTTTCAATCATCATTGGGGTGGGGTGTACTTTGACAGCTTTTGAGGTGCAAGGAATCATCTTGAAGACAAACAAAGACACATAGTTGTGAATAGTCTCAAGAGTTATATTTCAACAAGGAGTATATCCCTTTTGGTTGGGAAGATAATACATTTTTCTATACTTGTAGAGATTTAATTCCTTGAAATATGTAGTGTTGATAACTTGATCTGAAGGCCATCAATTTTGTATCCTACTTCATGTTGAAATTGTCAAGAGATTTCCTCCACGTTAGAATTTTATACTTCAATGATGGTTATATTAGATCTTCAAACAATTTGCGTTATATCACAATAACCCTAAGCAATAGGATCACTGAAAGAAAGACACGCACAACAAAACAAATGTACACAAAGATTTCTCCTTTGGAAAACCCTACAAGGGAAGAAAACTCAACAAACTTCTTTAGTATAGATTTGTCAGTTTGTACAATCCAAGAGCTAAAGGCTCTTTTCCATAAAGATGCCGAGAATATGATACGATAGAACCCCAAGAATAAGATGTCTTCATAATGCAACTACACTTCCTCCTCTAGCGAACTTGTTCTTCTTCTCTCTCTAGTAAATATGCTTGAGTGCTTGATATGTTCAAATGTGAAGCGCACCTCCCCTATTTATACTTGTTTTCTGAGTGACTTTTCCTTATGGGTATGACTTGTCAACTTCACTAGGCCGACTTGACTAGGGTACAATATAATGTGCTCTTTCTGGATTCTTATGGGCCGACTCAACTAATAGGGTTTACATTTATTCTTTAAATGCTTTTACATGATCAAATACAATGTGAATAATTCTCGTATGGGAGTAAAATAGAAATACAATAATAACACATCAAGAATATGTTCCGAAGTTACACAATCTTCAACACTCCCTCTTAACAAGGAAGGTATTCTTCTGTCGCTATCATCATCACTATTGCTGCAACTTTGTACTCATACCGTTGACTTCTGACATCTCTCAAATCTATACATCACTAGAAGTTTTGTACAAGCAAGACAGCAAGTCAGAAAAACCTAGGAGCACACATTACGTCGCCAAAGCGACCACCTAGGTTACTGCATTATGTGTCCAAATCATCTCGTGAGTGTAGCTTAGCAACACAAATTACGTCACCGAAAGGGACTACCGGCTACCACATCGAATCATGTGGAGAACAATCCAAGAGAACTAGGTGACTACCTACGTCTTCATGCATCACAACAACACGAAACTCGTGAGTGTAGCCTAGGAGCACAAATTATGTCACTGAAGTGACTGCTTTCTACCACGTCACATCATGTGGAGATCAACACAGGATTACAAATTACGTCACTAGGTGGCTACTTGCGTTTTTGCACATGCGTGTATGCCTGCCATAGCTCCAACAGTCAGGAGGCTCAATTACGTCACCAATGTGACCTACTTCATCCTCGTGAGTGTAGTTCAGGAGCACAAATTATGTTACCGAAGTGACTACCCACTACAACATCGCCTCAAGTGGAGATCTGCCTAGGAGCGCAAATTACGTCACTAGGTGACTACTTGCGTTTCACACATGCTATGTCGCTTACTACTCCCTCTTTCAAGGAACATCGATTTGGACAACTCCAAGCTTTTCCTTGAAGTACTCAAACTTCACTCTTGACAGAGGCTTGGTCAACACATCGACTATCTGCTTGTCTGTCACCACATATTGGAGTTTCATTGCTCCTCTCTGTACCATATCTCTAGATGTTCGTTGACTTGTCATGGAACACTAGGTTCTTGGACAATTTCACATAACTTTGGTTATCACAGAAAATACAAGTCGCCTCTAACTCTAGATCAAATAATCCTGCAAATAACTTCTGAAGCCACACTGACTCATAGCTAGCTGAACAAGCTGCAATGTACCCTGCTTCGGTTGTACTGAGTGCCGCACTAGTCTACTTCCTGCTGAACTAGGAGATCATGCTTGATCCCAAACTAAAGCAACATCTTGAAGTGCTCTTCTTGTGTGTGACACTATCGACCTAGTCTGAATCAACATAACCATGTAGGTTAATCTTCTGATTTGTTGCATATCTGAGCCCATAATCAATTGTACCCTTTAGGTACTGTTGCCGCCTAATTCGCACCTCGGGTAACGTGGCAGAAATCTTCAAGCCATTGGGTGCGACCTTGGGGGAAAGCTCGAGCCAAGTGTTGTCACTTGATACTCAGCTCCTCCGTCTAGGCCAACTCCTAGCGAAGCCAAGGGGGGTGGACCCTAATGAAAAGTAAAATCTAAGGTTTTTACTCTACGAGAGAAGTAGTTAATTCTAGGAGTTTTAATATGGAATGGATGAATTTAAGAAATTACCAATTACTGCCAATCACAATTTAACCTTAGCAACACCTTAACTCAAATTTAGATACACAAAATGCAATGACACATTGCGAGATTAACTTATGCAAAAAGGAACAGAAAAGACCAGTGCCAAAATGAAAAAAGTGCTTGCAAAAGTGGGTTGCTAGTGTAGTCTCAGTGAAAGTATTGCAGTGTCTCGGTTGGTAAATTTTAAATTATTAAATGAATTGATTAAGGAATGGGTAAATTGTGGGTTTGGCCCAACAAGTCAAGTCCCTTTGAACTGAGTGCTAAAGCAGTAATACCAAGTGTCCAACAGGGCGAGGATAGACCTGCTTAGAGTAGCCCCCTGACTCTGTAGTGATTACTCTCTGCAACCTCCCGAGTTCTCAAGAAAATTACTTATGTGGATTTTCCTATTAGATCTAGTAACTCGTATCCCTTTCTGATACAGCCAACTGATCAGACAAGCTGCGGCGGTGTAGAGCATACGGGGAAGGAGTCTTGGTTTATTTTAATTAGAACAAGTTTTCTGATTTAGAAAAAAGATAAAACCCTGCAGTATCTTTCCAAATTCAGTACTCGGGCAAGCCCTTATCCACGAACCTGTACTCGGGAAAGCGAGGGGGTTTATTTTAACTTAGCAGTGCATAACAAAATTTGTTTTTTGTTTTTTAATTACTACACTGCTAAAATCTTTTCCCTTATGGTACTTCGGTATAGCGCAGTGGGTAAGTATTCAGGTTACTTTTGCACAACTTAAACAAAGCATAAAATGATAAAGAAATGCCACTAAGCTACCAGCATATAAGAAAACAGAAAAGGACACCGACACAAATCCCCCAAGGGGGATGGGGACCGGGCTCTACTGAGCCTACTCAAAACTTTGTTTTTATTAATCTGTTACAATGCTTCCGCAGAGAATGCTCTTTGGTCCTTGTTATCTAGGATCCAAAGGCTTACAACATGCAAAGGAAATAGGCCTAGCTAAGGGGAAGGCCTCCTGGGAGCTCCAAATGTTCGAAAAAGCTAATTTCGGGCAGAGTTTCCTTCTCTTTTTTGATGGGCCTGCTAAAAACCAGCAAGCATATGTTAGTGAAAGATGCCCAAAACACTTTGGAAGTGTCTTTGGGCAGCATGCAAAAATTTACAAAAAAAATCTAAGTAACTACTGATTATAAAAACAAGGAAACAACTAAGTGAGGTAAGCTAGAAAGCTTGCCTTCTTAGGATCTTTGCTTGCCTCTTGAGAAGAATGGCAAGCAAATCTCAAGCACAAATTGCTAGATCAAACTTTAAAATGCATAGAAACTCTTTCAACAAGCTTTTTTAATTTTCAAATTTTTTAAACTTGTGGAAAAAGGGAAAAGTAACTAGATCTAGAATTTTAAAATGTACCTTTGAAGCAGACTAGAAATAGAAACTTTTAGACATCAGATCTACCTTTAATATGACTTTAGATGCTAGATCTAATATGGAAACATTTGAAACCGAAAGAAAATTTTAAGAAATTTGTCGATCAAAAGTTTAAAAAAAACCAGAGTAGAGCAAGCAATAAAGGACAGAAAACGCCTCCTTGGTGAGATCAGAGGGACAAAGCTTATTTTCCAATTTTACTGAAAGAAAGGTAGAGCACATTTGCTCATCAATACTCCAGCTTTAGCTTCCTGTAAAACATTATCAACACTAGCAATGGGGATTAAAAAATACCTGTGTAAACCGAAAGAGACTACAACAACAATGTAGATCCAAGCATGAAATCATACATATATCAAATAGTCTTCCTCGACTTGCAATAAAAGAGTAACCTAACAAGAATTACCTTTTATCTCTACAAAAATACCATTTTCTTCCGAAAGCAAGTTAATCCCAAATATATGCAAGCATGAAAACAAATACAGGTTACCTCACAAATGTAGAATGAGCTCTGTCCAAACATCCATAGATCCCACACAGAAATTGCCTCCAAAGCCTTTTATTCACAATACTCAATAAAACTGTTACAACATTACAAGCAGAGGTTCCACCTTTTGATATTGAACAAAGGAGAAGAGACCAGTTTATATAAGAATAGGGAGACCCAAGGGGGCCTCATCAATACTGAAGCTCAAGATCAGTTAAGCTTGAGTGATCCAAGGACTCGGTGGTGTGACATCTCCGACTGAGAGAGCAAGTCGAACTATATAGGAAGGAGAAGCTGCCACATATCTTAAACGTGAAGTGTCAAAGGCTGGGCGTTACCACGTCTTCTTGGTGGAGCCGTAACCTCACTACAAATGAAATCCCGTCCTCAAATTAATGATCAAACACAGAGTTCAGCATATGCCACGTCTTATTGAAACAGCCCGCAACTCCTTTTGATGACGCCGCCCTTGATTTGTGCAAGATGCAAATCATAAACACGGGCCACCATAATGACATCACGCTCCAAGGTTGGTGTATCTCATTATTTCAATGATTCGCTGCCTGTTACAAACTCTTAAATCAGAATGCCGAGCCCAAGTGCGAGCTGCCACATATCTTCAATGTGCCGATTCCAATGGCTGCGTTATGATATGTGAATCATGTACGTGGACAAATGCACGTCATCACATGCCAAGTTGAGAATGTTTCATATGATGCCTCTATTAGCTAGCCACCAATAAATAGGGCATGGGCCACCACAATGATGCCAAGCCTTAGCGTGACCAACCTTAGCAACACCTTAACTCAAATTAGATACACAAAATTCAATGACACATTGCGAGATTAACTTATGCAAAAAGGAACAGAAAAGACCAGTGCCAAAATGAAAAAAGTGCTTGCAAAAGTGGGTTGCTAGTGTGGTCTCAGTGAAAGTATTGCAGTGTCTTGGTTGGTAAATTTTAAATTATTAAATGAATTGATTAAGGAATGGGTAAATTGTGGGTTTGGCCCAACAAGTCAAGTCCCTTCGAACCGAGTGCTAAAGTAGTAATTGGTAATTTCTTAAATTCATCCATTCCATATTTTAAAACTCCTAGAATTAACTACTTCTCTCGTAGAGTAAAAACCTTAGATTTTACTTTTCATTAGGGTCCACCCCCCTTGGCTTCGCTAGGAGTTGGCCTAGACGGAGGAGCTGAGTATCAGGTGACAGCACTTGGCTCGAGCTTGCCCCCGAGGTCGCACCCAGTGGCTTGAAGATTTCTGCCACGTTACCCGAGGTGCTAATTAGGCGGCAACAGGTACCTCTGTTATCACAAATCTTGTAGTTTCCCCTTAAGGTGATCCTATTCAGGATGGTAGATGGAATAAAACCAAAGTTGTGACCTACGATATCCAATACCTCTGAAAGAGTTTAATTGTCACTCCAGTAAAGGATACTAGCACTTCAGACCAAGTGAAACGCTAGGCCTAGGGGGCATCCCTATAGTCAAGACAATCTAAAAAAATGGATAATCTAAGTTGATTTGAAAGGTATCTTGATGAGATCTCTTAGTCTTATGGTCAATTAGAGATTTGAACAATTACTAAGAGAAAAAGTGTGCCTATGTGAAAAGCCTCAATTTGCCCTAGGGTTTTAGCTATGAAAACTAGATCTAGAGGCAAAGAGGTGAAATTAAAGTGAATTAGGCACTAATTATTAAAGCTAGATGATGGATCTATCAATTGAGAATGGATCTAGAAATACCCAGTTTGCAGTTTGTAAAGATTGTCACTTTACCCAAGGAGGGCACCCGTACCTAAGGTAGACCAGTGTTTTAAAGTGGGCAAATGGAGTCAAATGGTCATGGAAATTCAAACTTAAGGCTTTTATATTATTTTAATGTGGGTTTTGAATTTGTTATTAGCCGCAAACCAGAACCTATAGATCTAAAATTTAAGGGTTTAAAGATTAGGGTTTTAATTATTTTTGTTATCCATGGGAAGGAATATAAAGAAAATAGCCAGAAAAATGAAGATGGAATTACCTAGAATTGAGGGATGCCATGAGATGTTGCCCTTCATCCAACATTGTCAACTCGAGAGCCTAGATCCACAGCTTGTGAGAGCCCAATGAATTGCCTAGTGCGCCCCTCTTGAAGAAGACAAACATTACACAATAAGAAAACTAAGATTGTGACTGAAATGAATCCTGCAAGAAAAGAAATACATGCAAGATAGCAGGGAGAGATAGTAATCAAATGCTACGCAAGATACACAAGATAACCCCCCATCAAAACAAAATGAGAGAGAGAGAGAGAGAGAGAGAGAGAGAGAGAGTCTCCTCCACAGAGTCACCCTCCACCAAGTCACCCTTGGGTCCTCCGGCAAGTAAAATCAACACAAATATTTGTTGGTATGTGGAAAATAATCTTTTAGTGCCTAAACAGACTAGAAGCACAAGAATCATGAATGCCCCAAAGAATTACAAGAGTGCCAAAAAGATTATCAATTATCTTCAGTATAAGAGCCAAATTTTTGATGGGATACAATGAGGGGATCACATCTCTTAAATCGATCGACAGTGTGTCCACATTCTAACCAATTAGATCCAACAGTTGAGATTAAAACATCATCAACGGTAGAGGTTACATTTTACATCAATACATGGATCAACTCATAAAGAAGGGGGGGCACACTTTTTCCCAAGGACGCCTTTGTAAGGCGAAATACATCATAATGTCAAGATATAACAATGTATTACATCATGGTGGTCACCTTAGGGGCATAAGTCACCCTAGGTGCCATCTCAAATACATATCATAAAGATATAACATGTTAATACATCATATGCCAAGGTGAGGGGTGCCCCATGGGGGACATCGTCCCTAGAGAAGTCAATAAAATAATGTGGACCCCCATGTTGAGTAATAATGGTGAAAAATGATCCATAGAGCCATCACATATCATCTCAAAGCATCCCATGCGATTTCCTTGATCAACTAAGCTAAATCGATTTTCTTTAGTAATTTCATAGTCCATTTCTTGTGTTAATTTTATTGTGGTACATCATCTCGGAGATATAAAAATGCCAATAACTCTCTTCCAGCTGCATCATGTGACAAACTGAGTGCAAAAGTAGATCTGGAGACATGGGAGAATGGTAGTGGTGACTACACATACCCCCCAGTCCCTAATAGCGCCCTAGGAGTGCTAAGGTCATCATCTCATCATAAATAATATGACCAAAATAATAAAATCAATACTAATCACTGAAACTCAAACCAATGGCCATTTGTTGAAATTGAGACTATAGTATGTATGGTGGGCATGTCTTGAACAATGTGGATCACTGTAGTCACTACTTCGGGAAACGTATCTGACTTGGTCAATTAGGTTGAGCTGGTCAAAATACTCCATTTGAAGGTGAGATAATGATCTGAATAAACCTGTATGCATTCAAGGTAAAAGATGCTCCAAGATGTATATTAATACCCAACTACAACGTACTAATCATAATCATGGTGACTAAATAATAATAAATAAGCAAAATATACCTCCATTTGAAGGTGAGATAATGATCTGAATAAACTTGTATGCACTCTAGGTAAAAGATGCTCCAAGATGTATATTAATACCCAACTACAATGTACTAATCATAATCATGGTGACTAAATAATAATAAATAAGCAAAATGTACCTATGTCCTTGAATAGCATTAAAATATTCTATGAAGCCCACTGCATATGCCATGCTTACAAAGTTTAACTCATTTGTTAATATTGGGTGAAGGTGGATAATAAAAGGCTTAAGGCGAAGGGTTATGACTTATTGTTGACTTTGACCATGTGATCTCTCTGAGTGACAATGAATACACACGACCACAGTGACAATATGCATGACAAATAACCAACAAGGGATGGTGGTGTCTCACAAATGAGTAGAGTACTTGGGCTTGTTTCCATTAGACTTTAACAAGTATCCATTTAGTGATTCACAAAGATTTAACTTTCAAGCATTTAACATTTCACAAGATACTTGCCATCCTCCAAGGGTAGGTGCCTTGGATAGCCTTCTGGGCTCCATATAATGACTCAGCCTAGCTTCGTTGCCAGCGAGCGTCCATAGCCCCTACTGGTTTGCCACCTTGTTGTCCTGTAGCGACAAATGGCCTTACATCAATCAAAGGATGAGTGCTCATCCCTTGGCCATTGACTAGTTTTATAACATTAATTCAAGCAAGGTGTTTAAAAACACCGTTAATTTGCATCCTTTAGATACAACATTTATGTGTTCCGATGCATTTGACACATTTCAAGGAATACTTGCTTCAAGGACTAAAGGAAAACCATTCGGTGACACAAGCTGCACATCCCTTTCACAAGGCATCATATAAGCAGAAGGAAAGGAACCAACCCACATACTCTAGAGCCGAGACACAATGCAAACATGGGGTCTATCATACACAAGGGTTAAAGTGGGGAAAAGCTCATCAATCTCACAGGTCTTAGTCATAGGTCAAAGGGTAAGACAATATGGATGAGAATTGAATTTACAAAGAAGAGTGATAAGGTGGTGCCAGCAAAGCAAGACAAAGTAAGTTTGTATAAAGCATGGCATAGGCATTGGCCTTACAAATTAGACTTCCAACCATTCATAAGACAAGTTAGGCATCACAATACATAGTCAAATGAGCATATGCCACCATAATCATCATAGCACATTAAGTCAAGGTGTTAATGTACATTAGAGAGCAAACTAAAACCAAGAAGCAATATACTTGATCTCACCATATATGTATGTCTCTATCTGAAATGCCACTCTGCCTGTCACGAACATACCATCTCTGCTACTTGCTCAAATGGACTATGACTCTACCAAGGTCATCTCAATGGACTAGGAAATCTTAGTCATGACAAAGGATTTTTCTATGTCTAGTGTTGAATGAGGCTCAAAATGTCTCGATGGCTCATGTTGATGATCAATTCATGTTGTATCCCCATACACATAACTGGCCGTGGAAAATGAGAGAAAATATTCAACTGTTGCATCATGGTAGCCCAGCTACAGTGTATATGATAACAAGCTCAACACATGCTTCACCGCAATCAGGGGAACACGACTCTACCATGTACTGACTCAATGTGTTCACTGTAAAGCATATAATTGGCCTCGTGTTCGTCAAGTACATCAACACACCAATCATCTCGCTGTATACTGTAGCATCAACTGCCTTTGAAGTAGTATCACACAACAACTTCAAGTTCGATGCCGTTGGGGTAGCCATGGCCTTGTAATCCATCATACCGAATCTCTTCAGGATCTCTACTGCGTATTTTCCTTGGCTAAGGAGAATCTTATCTAGATTCTGCCACACCTCAAGACCTAAGAAGTAAGTGCATCATACCTAGGTCTTTCATCTCGAACTCTGTGGCAAGCTTCTTCTTCGTTTCTGCGATGAGCTTCTCGTCACGTGTCAGGAACATGTCATCTACATACAATAGTAGTATCATTGGTTTTCCATCTTGTTGAGGCCTAGAAATTTGCTGGTAACAACAGCTAGGGATTCTCCCCAGTAAACGTTCCCAACTAGCCCGTTACTGTTTGGTATGGGGAATCCGTCCGGTTTACGGTCCGGCTACCATAGGTCAAGTAACAAAATACAAGGTTTTACCAGTTACGGCCCGGTCCACCATGTATATTTTAGTTTTTTGAATTTAAGTATGATATGCAAGTGCCTATCTAAAATTGCAGATTGATAGAGAATACGAGGAGCGGTCACAATGTGATGCGCAGGTTCTTACCTTTCGTCTTAACTCACTCGCATCTAAATCACACACAGCAAGAAACTAAAACTAACTATCTAACCTATCCCTAGGGAGCAAGATTATCATTTATCAATGAGTAATGTATTTTTGCGTATGCATGAAGAAAAATCACAGATAGCTATTACTTATTTCAAAACACATGAACATTAATAGATATATAAACAACAAGATAGCTCATTGTTTATGAAAAGCCTTCATTACTCACAGTGGAAATTTCATAGAATAAACTAGAGTGCATTCATAACAAGAACATAGGTTCAAAGAGTTAGAACGGTCTCACAGTTAATGGATGCAAGCTGAAAACGAAATAGTTCACATTCAACAAATCCATAGCACAACATTTGAAATCTTCCACCAAGCTTTCTCCAACAGGAAACTTGTAATTCTTATTGCAAAAGGAAATAGTTATTCTTACAACATAATCTCACAAATCTATGTGGGAAAAAGTCCTGCTCTACATCTAAGCCTTCATTATTCACAGTGGAAATTTCATAGAATGAACTAGAGTGCATTCATAACAAGAACATAGGTTCAAAGAGTTAGAACGGTCTCACAGTTAATGGATGCAAGCTAAAAACGAAATAGTTCACATTCAACAAATCCATAGCACGACATTTGAAATCTTCCACCAAGCTTTCTCCAACAGGAAACTTGTAATTCTTATTGCAAAAGGAAAGAGTTCTTCTTACAACATAATCTCACAAATCTATGTGGGAAAAAGTCATACTCTACATCTAACTCTCCTATATTTATACAAAACAACAAAACCTTTGGGCTGCCCCTCGGTGACCATTGGGCTCCCTTAACCATTCAATCCCACAATTTTGTCTTTTAGTGAGTGCTGTACAATACGTTACATTAAACTAAAATTTAATAGCACTTTTATAAAGCCAGGGACCAGTTTGGTCATTGATGAACTTTTCCCAAGCTTGAGCCTCTGCTGCTATTGATCTGTTGAGATCTTAGACCCTCACTTTCTCCTTTGCTTTCTTCATCTCTGCTTCTTCATTTCTTTCTCTTTCTTCATTGTTGCCTCCTTTCTTTTGCTTTGTCTTCTAGACATATCTTCTTTGCAGCAACAATCACCCTGTCATGAAAATAACAGATTTTAGATCATTTAGTGTTTAACTGCATTCTGTAAAATGAACTCTAAACAATATTAATGCATTAAAAGAAAACATGATAATGCAAAGAACATCCTGCAAGCTGGGTTTGAAAATCCTCTAAACCTGCTGTCTAACTAAAATCACAATCCCGATAGAACAGACTCTTCATCTAAAACCATGCCCCATCTGAACTAACTTGAAACCCCGCGAAGAAAGCATGAACCAAGACAATGCAACTGACACTCCCTCAAAAACCCAAACCCCAAACTATGCTCTTCATCTCAGAAAAAACCTTGACTCGACCAGTACCCACGGGAAAACTCCGCCATCCCAAAAAATAGAGTAAAAACACACAAAAATCGGCGGGAAAACCCTATCGGCAGTCGAAACTACTACAACATCGGACAATTAGTTCTCTAAGGAGCCGCAACGGCGGAAGACATACAAACTACGGCTTCCGAGATCAAATGAAAACCATCGGTGATCGGAAGAACTAAAGACTACGGAAGAATAGTCCTATTCATAGCCGCAACGATGGACAGCGAACAGACTACGGGTCCCGCGAGACTATTGAGTCAATTGGCGTCAGAGACCTTTAACGCTAAGTGTCGAGGCTATAACCACTAATGCATCGGCAAGTTAGTTCACTAAAAAGCTGCAATGACGGAAGTCGTATAGACTAAGGCTTCCGCGACAATAGAAAATCGTCGGCGATCGGAGCAACGGGGAACTAGCTAGAAAAGCATCGACAGATAAACCAACTAAACATTGGAAAGATAATGTACTATTCAGCGGCAATGGTGGGAAAAAATCAGACTACGGCTTCCGCTTTCAAATGAAAACTGCGGCGATCGAAAGTTTTAATGACTAAGTATCGGCGATGGTGAGCTCAACGCCGCTGCCGTGTCGGCGATGCAAAGGACTAGTCCTCTGATCAATAGTCAAAAACCCTGTTGATAGCGCAAAGAAAAGAGAAAGTTAAAACAATAAAACCACGACATCGGAAAAGATAAGGGCTATCCGTCGGAACATTCATCGTTTAGCTTCCGCAACGGCGGCTGCATAGAGAACTACGACCCCGATTCATTGTTCAAAAGACTTTTGACAGCGATAAATGAAAACATTTACAAATAAAAACTTGAAGTTTCCAAAGTCAAAAAACATTAGCTAGACAAAGGCTTTTTAGATCATTCAACCTCCAAAATGAAAGAAAATAGTTTACCTCGAATCAAACTCAAAAATTCAAAATTGTAGCAGAGGAACAACCGAGTTCAGAAAACCAAGTAAATCTAGGCAAGATAAAATCGACAAGGAGGGTCCAAAATTTTAAAAAATTTGGGAAAACAGTTGTAGCTGCAACACATCCTCAACCTTGAAGTAAAGGTTGGAATTTGCTTTACTCTTGGTAAATCCCAAGCTTGTCAGAAATCCATCTATCCTGCTGTACCATTTCCTGGGTGCTTATTTCAAACCGTACAAGGCCTTATTCAATTTGCACACGTGTATGCCTGTCTTGTGTCTCAAACCCTAGTGGCTGCTCCACATACACTTCCTCTTCTACTACACCATTTAGGAAGGATGTCTTCACGTCCATTTGGTGTACCTTCCACTTCATCACTACAACTGTCCCAAGTATAGCTCTAATTGGATTGTATCTAGCCACAAGAGCAAATGTCTCCTCATAGTCTATGCCTTCTTTTTGGGAGAAGCCACAAGCCACGAATCTTGCCTTGTATTTCTCAACGCTGTCGTCTGCTGCATGATTTATTTTGTAGATCCATTTGGAAGATACTATAGACTCCCCTTTCGGTCTCAGAACCACATTTGAAATGTCATTCTTCATGATTGACTGGTATTCCTCAATCATGGCATCCTTTGAATCTTTCTTCTCGGCTGTTTCTTCGTAGCTAGAAGGTTTTGCATCAATGATATCACATAACAGTGCTACATATCTGGAGTATGGTTGAGGTCTCTTGCTTTCTCTGAAAGTCCCGTCTGGAGCACCATACTTCTCTGCTTTTTGAATGATCTCTTGTGCCCAAGCTGGTCTTCTCTTGTGAGTGTTCACTTCTCATGGTGGATCTATAGGTCTCTGTGGCTCAACCATATCATGGTCTTCATGTTCTTCTGGAATCATCTCTTCCATAACTGTGTCTCTAACTCTGGGAGCTTCAAGTTCTTCTTCATGTACTTCATTGGAGTGGATCTGCCTTGATCTACTGAAAGCTGCATCCTCATTGAAGTTAAAATCCCTACCAGTTTTGATCTTTTTGAAGCCTGGTATATAAACTCTGTATGCCTTTGATGTATCACTATATCCGATGAAGATACCTTTCTATCCTGAAGGATCCAATTTTGTCCTCTTTTTCTTGGGAACATGTATGTATACTAGACAACCAAATATTCTGAGATGGCTGACTTCCGGTTTCTTTCTTGTGAAATTTTTTTCCAGTATCCTGTTCTTAAGTACACGATGTGGTGTTCTATTCTGTACATAGACTGCTGTTCTTGCTGCTTCGTCCCATAAGTGCATCAGAAGATCCTGATCATGGATCATGGCCTTTACTGCTTCCATTATTGTCTTGTTCTTTCTTTTTGCAACACCATTTTGTTGTGGATTGTAGGGAGTGCTCATCTTCCTCTTAATCCTTGATTCTTTACATAAGATCTTGAAACTTTATGAAGTAAATTCATCACCATTGTCTGATCTTAGAGTCTTTCTTTTCTTCTTAGCATGATTTTCTATAAGAGCTTTAAATTCTTGAATTTGCTGAACACTTCATCTTTTGTTTTCAAAAAGTAAATTCAAGTTTTGCAGGAATAATCATCAATAAAGGAAACATAATATGCATACCCGCTTAGTGAGTTGGATGACATGGGTCCACATATGTCTGAGTGTACTATCTCCAAGATCTCCTTCTCTTTGCTATCACTACTTGGAAATGGTTTCTTCACATTCTTCCCTTGTACACATCCTTTGCATATGCCTTCATGTTTTGTCTAGATTTCTGGTAGATCCGTCACCATTTTGCTTACGATCGGTAAAGCCTTGTAGTGTATATGTGCAAGCCGTCTGTGCCATAGCTCTTGGTTCCATAGTGTCATGAACCAATGCCTGTTCTGGTTGGCCTTTCAATTTGTACAAGCCTCCCTCTTGCTCTCCAAATACTACTGCATCATCAAAAGTTTTACCTCTTAGACACATAAGTACTTGGCCATCAAGAAATGCAACTCGGAATCCTTTTGGATCTAAGGCTGATATGGAAAGGAGATTCTTCTTCAATCTTGGTACATAGAGAACATCTTTCATCTTGATAGGTTTTCCTAAGTCTAGCTTGTAGGATGCTTCTCCTACCCCTTTTATGGTATATTGGTAATCATCTCCAAGTTTCACGTTGTGAGATGAATCTTCTTTTTTCAAGTTGGTGAGAGAGTTCTTGAAACCTGTCTTGTGCTTGGAAGCATCACTAACAACAAGCCAAACATTGCTTCCATGAGTGATAGTACCTGTGAGTGCTGAAATGTAATATCCCGAATCCTGATATTTTCTATTTCTATGCAAATATGCTGATACAACCGGGCATGCAAACTGACATGCAAAAATCCCTATTTTATAGCAAAAATTAGGGTTAGAGTTTGTGAGATAGAATGAACACTTACCACTGATAAGCTGGCTGGACTGCTCCTGAGAGGGTATGCAAGCATCAAGAGCTGAATCGGAGATGGACCGATATCTTCTGCTTCCGGTGAAACCCCAGCAGCAGAAACCCCAGATCAGATAAGGGTGACGTTTTCAGTGAAGGAGGTATTCGATGAAGCTGCTGATTTGTAGGACTGATAGCCTTTTCGTGCCGGAAAGAATGCCTGGTACATGCGGAGTTTCTGAGGTCTCTAGGAAGGCTAGCGAATTGTTCCAGAGAGACAGCTGCTCACGCCCCCCTGATCCCGAAATAGCTGATAACTGCTCCGGATGAGCATGGTTGGATCTGATAATCACCGTGTATCGGAGTAAGATGCCGATGATGAGAATAGTGCCTGGGTTTCGAAGTAAAACTTAGATTTGAAGACCGAGTGACTGATTAGGGCTTTCTGGCTGAAAACCCCCCATACGGCTGCACACGTATCCCTGCAACAATCTATACCGTATACTGGATAACTATGAATGAATGTAAGAGCAAATGGCGAACCTGTATGGCTTACCCTGAATGAGACTAGGGCAGATGTTTCACTGCCGAAACCCCGCTAGCTAAAGACGCCGTCTCCAACCCCAACTGCTGTGCTACACTCTGTGTTGCTATTCAAGAGCTCCCAAAATAATAATCATCAAAAGTGAAGTCTCCTTTCGCTTTATCCTCCTTTTATAACTTTCAACTGCGAAAATCCTAATCTGACCAAATTAGGTCACTTTATCTTCTAATTTGCAGTTGACTTGCATGCATGCGTATGGAGACTTAAATGAGGGCATGCATCATTAAATAATGCTTGGATGGCATGCACGAAGGTGGCCTTTGGCCCCAGTGGCCCTTCTTGACCTAATGATGATGCCCTAGATTTTCTATGGATGGCATCAGTCCTTAGATGATTCCCTAACTGTCAGTAACCGCTCGAACCCACAAGAATCACATAGGTTAGCGGTTTTGGGCCTCAAGGCCTAATCGGAAGAGGACATTACATGAAATTAAGACATATTCTTCATCACTGGAGGAACCTTCCCTAACTCTCTTCTTAACTGGTTCATCATCTTCTGTAACATGAGCATCATACCTCTTCTTCTTTCCTTTCTTCGCATGGCCTTTGCCTTTGGGGCAATCTCTTGCAAGATGTCCCTTTTCATCACAAGTGTAACATCTGTAATTTGAGTAGTCCTTCAGAGGTCTATGATTCTTTTGGAATCTTCTTGGATTCTTGTGAGAATGTTCTTCTTTCTTGCTCTTTTCCTTCTTTGCATGAGCTGTTAAGGCTTGATTGTCATATTCACCCATCTTCTCTTCTCTAGCTTCGATTCCGACTTTCTCTTGTGTACAATCCTCCATAGTCTACTGAATTTGGTGAGCTTCTTTCTTGAACAAATTCTTGGAATGAATGATTCCTATGATCTTGGGAGACCATTCAGTGTAGTCATCACCAATTCTGCTTCTTCAACATTGTCTCCAATAGCTTCTAGCTGTTCTTTGATCTGAGAGACCCTTGTGAAATAGGATTGGATACATTCCGAGTTCTGCATCTTCACACCCTTGAGTTGAGTCTTCCTATTAATTTTCTTCCCTTCATACAATCTAGTCAATGCATCAAACATCTCCTTGGGAGTCTTCAAGGAGGAAACATGTGGGGTCAAGTGATCCTTGATGGAGTCAACCATGATCCTCTTGGCCTTGACTATATTCTTCTTGTGTCTAGCCTTGTCTTCATCTCCCTTTGGCTCTGCAGCTTCTTCCTTGACATAACTTTCCAAGTCATCCTCTTCTAGTATGAGCAACACTCTATACTTCCATGCCCAAAAGTTCTCAGCTCCTTCAAGCTTGTCAATGGTCATAAAGCTTGGTATTGTTTGTCATCCTGATAAATGACAGCCTCAAATGGAAATAAAGATTACCAATAGAGATGCTCCAACCAAGTGCTTGCTCCAATGCCTTCTGAAATCTTCTTTCTGGTTGATCTAGGTTTTTTTAGAGAAACCCTAATTTTCCAACTTTGGAATCTTGCAAATCTAAACTAAGAGAGAGATGCGCCTTCCTAAGGCAAGTTGAACAATGATTCCTTTCTTCTGGATCTATGGACAGAACTTCCAAAAAATTGATGCCCTAGTTTTCCTGAGCAGTAGTGATAGGGCCAAAATTGAAAATTCTTGGATCTGGAATTTTCCGCCACAGGAAAATGTGCCCTCCTAGGGCGAATTGATTTGACCTCCTTTTCAAGCTGATCTATGGATGGAAGTGCCCGAAACAGGAAGCCCTAGTTTCTAACTTTCGTTAGTTACAACTGCAGAATGACTTCTTTCAGGATGGCTCCTATACCATGTTAGAATTTTATACTTCAATAATGGTTATATTAGATCTTTAAACAATTTGAATTATATCACAATAATCATATGCAATAGGATCACTAAAAGTAAGACAAGCACAACAAAACAAAAGTACACAAAGATTTCTCCTCTGGGAAACTCTACAAGGGAAGAAAGCCTAACAAACTTCTTCAGTATAGATTCGTTCGTAAGTACAATGTCTTCTAGTACAATCCAAGAGCTAAAGGATCTTTTACACAAAGATCCCGAGAATAGGATAAGATAGAAACCCACCCCAATACCAAGTGGTAAGATCTAAATCTTCTGTATTTCCCTTTGAGGTTCTCATTAAAGATGTCTCACCACACCAAGCTTGAGGATAAGCTTGAAGGCGCTGATAACTTTCAAGCATGGAAGTACAGGATTTCACTAGTCCTTGAAGAGAATGAATTGGACACCTACATAAATGAAGAAGTTCCAGTTCCAGAGGGAGATGAGGCTAAAGCCTTACACAAGAAGAACTTGGTTAAGGCCAAGAGGATTATTGTTGATTCTATCAAGGATCACCTTATACCACATGTGCCTTCCTTAAAGACACCTAAAGAGATGTTTGATTCCTTGACCAAGCTATTTGAAGAAAAGAATATAAATCAAAAGATGACTTTGCAAAATCAGTTGAAGAATGTAAAGATCCAGAATGCAGAGACCATACAGTCATAATTTACAAGGGTCTCTCAAATCAAAGAACAACTTGAAGCTATGGGAGAAGACATAGATAATGGAGAAGTTGTGATGACCACCATGAATGGTCTCCCTAGGTCATGGGACTCATTTATTTAAGGAATTTGTGCTAGAAGAAAGTTAATCACTTTTAGTAGAATGTGGGAGGAATGCTCACAAGAAGAAGAGCTCGAATCATAGCTCGAGAAGAAAAGATGGGAAATGAAGATCAAGCTCTCACAACGCACACCAAGAATAACAAAAGGGAACACTCTCATCACAAGAAAGAAAAACATCACCACCAGAATCAGAGGGAGAACCTTAGAATACCCAGGAGAGATCTATCTAATGTTAGATGCTATACTTTTGATAATGAGAAGGGACATTTTTCCAGAGATTGTCCCAAGAACAAAAGGAAGAAGAACAACAAGAAGAGACATCATGCTCACACTGCAAAGAATCATGCACCTCCCAGGAAGAGAATCAAAGGAGACAATGAAGATTCTTCAAGCGATGATGAATATGTAATGATTTTAGCTCCATAGTTACATATATCGGCGATATATCGCGAGTCGATGGGGTCGGCGATATATCGCCGCTAAAATATTGCGACATTTTCCCGATACTTTAAAAAATCGCGATATTTCAATATATCGCGATATATTCCGATATTATCGCGATTCGATGGAAAGTGTCGGCCTGCTAGGTAAAAATTAAAAAAATTTGCCATAAAGAGGCCGCGGACGCGTTTTTTTGGCTCATTTGGACATTTTGGCTTGGAGGAAGTGGAGCTTTGACGTCTTGGGCGATCTTGGGCGATTTTCTACAAGAAAGGAAGGGGGCAATCAAGTTTCCATAGCATTTAATCAGGTATGTATTCTTAACTTTGAACTTTAATTATTTTTTATTTTGCTTGAGATTTGTTGGTTAATGTAGATTTAATGTAGGGTTTAGGTTTAGATTTAGTGTAGGGTGTAGATTTGCCATTAGAATCATAGCCTATAGGGTTTTAAGTAGGCCACCCTCCTATTTCTTTGAAGTTTGAATGTTTTAAATTTTTAATAATTTCATTGTTTTCAAGAATCAAAATTTTAAAGAAGAACATTTTAAAATTGATTCATTTTTGTTTGTTTGTTGTGGCAATGTGGCATAGGTGACAGTGGACACAATGCCAAAGCCATTGGATCCAATGTGGGAGTATGGGCAGCCAATTGACCCTAATAATCGACAAAGGTTGAATTGTAAACTATGTGGGAAGGATATTTCTGGTGGAATTAGCCGCTTGA
>LPNX010815620.1:342935-367824 GCA_001517045.1 Pseudotsuga menziesii | reverse complement strand
CCCCAGAAGTGATGCGTATTGCAAACCAATCCATTCTTGACATGGCTAAGAAGAGGGACGAGAAAGAGGAATTTAGACATGAACTTGCATCTAGAACACAGTCGCGAACTATGGGAGGCACAAGTGACATGCATTCCTCCTCATCTACACGACCTCCACATTCCACCGTGCCTTCTTTAGCCTCACCTTATGTGGCATCATATTCGAGACAACCTTCTGTTCGAACCATGCTCAAACAAAGGGAGAAGGATGAGGCGGATAGAGTTGTGACAAAATATTTTCTATGGGGTGATGTGCCTTTCAACATCTCCAAAAACAACCCCTACTATCATGCCATGTTTGAAGTTGCTGGCGCTGTTGGTCCAGATTATAGGGGGCCTTCCTATAATGATTTGAGAGGGAGACTCCTTGATGAGGAGAAGGTTGATTGCACCCGGAGATTAAATGAGCTCAAACAGTCATGGGTGGTCATCGGTTGCACTATTATGTCGAATGGATGGACTAATGGGAAGGGCAGATCCATTATCAATTTCTTGGTCAATTGTCCCAGGGGGATAGTTTTTATCAAATCTGTTGATGCATCTCCCTATGTTAAAGATGCACGCTTATTATGTGATTTGCTGGATAAGTTTATTCAAGAGATTGGGCCACAATGTGTTGTCCAAGTCATTACGGACAACGCTGCCAGTTATGTTGCTACTGGGAGGATGCTTATCGAGAGGTATGCAAGATTGTATTGGACTCCTTGTGTTGCCCATTGCATTGATTTGATGCTAGAGGACATGGGAAAACTTCCTTGGATCAAATAAGTCATTGATTCAGCTCGGAGTGTGACAAAATATATATACAATCATACATATGTTCTTTCACTCATGAGACGCTTCACGGGAAACAAGGAGTTGATGCGGCCTGCAATCACACGATTCGCCACTTCCTTCATTCCTCTTCAGTCTATGCATAAGGTTATGATGGAGTTGCAGCGGATGTTTCTTTCTGATGAGTGGGCATCTTGTGTCTATAGCACCAAACAAGATGGGCAAGCCATTGCTCGAATGGTGCAATTTGATTTGACTTTTTGGGCACGATTGGAGGAGGTATGTGCCATCAGTGAACCTTTGGTAAAGGTTATTCGTTTGGTTGATGGTGAAACGTGCGCAATGGGCTACTTGTATGAGGCCATGAATAGGGCCAAGGAAGCTATCCATCACTACTATGAGGACAAGGGGGAGGTGGGACTCACAAGACGAGCTGAACTATGGAGTGTGATCGATGAACGATGGAACAATACTCTCCATCGTCCCATTCATGCAGCAGGGCTCTACCTCAACCCTGCTTTCTCTTATGCATGTGGCTTTCAGTTTGATGCTGAGGTCATGGATGGCTTTCTCCAGTGTGTTCAGAGGATGGTGTTAACTCCCTCTGAGCGCGCAGATATTTCTAGACAGATGGAGATCGATAGGATGTCAGGTGGCACTTTTGGCTATGACATGGTTGTCCAGGATAGAACCACAAGGATGCTAGGTACAATTTGTTTAAAACTTTCAAATTTTGATCTCTTAGATTCTTAATTAATTACCCTTTCATTTCTATGTTTTTTACTTGGTAAAAATTTAATACATTGTAATTTGTAATTTGAATTTTGTCTTACCGTTTACCTTCCTCGTTTTCTTTGTAGATGTGTGGTGGACTAACTATGGTCGCAGAGTCCTGGAGTTGCAAAGACTTGCCATTAGAGTGCTAAGTCAAACTTGCAGCTCATCAGGGTGTGAGCGCAATTGGAGTGTCTTTGAGAAGATACACTCCAAGAAGCGCAGAAGGTTAGAATTTTCAATTTAGAAATGTTAAAGTTTAAACTTAAATTTATAATCTTTGCTTCTTTATAATTTTATTAATTTTAAATATAATTTATTACAATTTTGAATTTGAATTTATCATCATTTATCACCCCCCAACTATGGATCTCATACTAATGCAGTTTACTTTCTCAGTGCCTTAATGACATGGTTTATGTCTACTACAATCTAAGGTTGCAGGTGAAACAAATTGAGAAAGTGCCCAATTCAGATGCCATTTCATTGGATGACATTGACACTACTAGCAAATGGAGGGTGGAGATGGAGGATCCTGTGATGGACGAGGCACCTGAATGGTTGGAGGAAGAGGGGGATGATGATGCAGATCCGTCAGAGGAGGATGCTGATGTTCCACTTCTAGAGGATGACTATGACTATGACTATGAGGACATTGAGGAGGAGGTTGATACTCATTTGCAGCGCCGACCAGCTCTAGGTGGCCGTGGCCCACCACCTCCACAGAGTCATACAGTTGGGACTGGGAGGAGACAGCTCACATTCACCTCCCCCTCATCCACAGCATCTACTCGAGCAGTTGGAGGTTCTAGTTCCACCCCAGGCTCATCTGGACCACCTCCACGACCACCTACTGCTTCTAGAGGAAGAGTGGTGCCACTGCTAGTGCCCTTGACCCATAAAAGGGGTAGATTGATTAGAGGATCATCCTCAGGGAGTTGATGACTTGATTCTTATTTTTATCATTGTACTATCATACTATGTTGGTGTCCTATGTCTAGACTCTATACACTATCTACATGCCTCATGAGTCATGACTCATGATGATTCATCTCTTGAGAGACATTTATTTTGATCATTTGATGTGATGTTCTATCATTCCATCAACAACACATTTCAGTATTTTGATACTTTATACTATATAGTCGAACTCGATATTTTGATACTTTATACTATATTTTGATACTTTATACTATATAGTCGAACTCGATATTTGATCATGATCCACCATTTGACATATTATGCATCTTATATATGAGTTGTATTTTAATATTTATGTGGAAATGTGTTTATTTGATGTTGTTGTTGCTTTAGATGTTAAAAAAATTGAAAAAAAATGTTTATTTTTGTATTTTTTAATGCAAAACGACATTTGTCGATATTTTCGCCGTTGCTGCTGATAAGTTTCATTCCGGACCCCCGGCGATATATTCGCCGACACGATATATGTAACTTTGTTTAGCTCTCACAGGTACTGTTTCACATGGGAGCAATGATTGGCTTGTAGATAGTGGGGCTTCCAAGCATATGACAAGATTTAAGAAATCTTCTGTGAATCTATTTGAACATGAGTCACCTCACAAGGTAAAACTTGGGGATGACTACTAATACCCTATAAAAGGAAGTGGTGAAGCCTCTTATAAGCTAAACTGTGGAAAATCTTTGAAGATGAAGGATGTTCTATATGTACCAAGACTGAAGAAAAATCTTCTCTCCATATCTGCATTGGATGTAAAAGGTATGAGGGTTGCATTTATTGATGGCCAAGTTCTTATATGGCCAAAAGGAAAGACCATAGATGATGCAGTAGTGATTGGAGAGTAAGAGGGAGGCTTATACAAACTAAAGGGCCAACCTGAACAAGCCTTGGTCCATGACTCCATGGAGCCAAGTGAATTATGGCATAGAAGGCTTGCTCATGTGCACTATAGAGCACTATCACTTGCAAGCAAAGCGGTTAACTTGAAATCCTGACGAAGCATGAAGGCATCTGCAAAGGATGTGCGAAGAACATAAATAATACATTTCCAAGTAGTGAGAGAAAAATGAAAGGAATCTTGGAAGTCATCCAGCTCATTGAGTGGGTATGTATATTATGTTTCTTTCATTGATGATTTTTCTAGGAAGACCTGGATATATTTCTTGAAGAGCAAAGATGAAGTATTCAGCAAATTTAAGGAATTCAAAGCCCTGGTGGAGAATCACACAAAAAAGAAAATCAAGACCTTTCGATCAGACAATGGCGAAGAATTCACATCAGAAGAATTCAAGGAATTAAGCAGAGAGTTAGGGATTAAGAGGGAGTTGACCACTCCATACAATCCACAACAAAATGGAGTTGCAGAAAGGAAGAATAGAATGATTATGGAATCAGTAAGGGCAATGCTTCATGATAAGGATCTTCCTATGCATCTATGGGCAGAAGCTGCAAGAATAACCATGTATGTACAAAATCATACTCCACACAGAGTACTGGACAACAAGACACCAGAAGTTAGCCATCTCAGGATATTTGGTTTCCCAGTGTACATACAAATTCCAAAGGAGAAAAGAACGAAGTTAGACCCTTTAGGAAAGAAGGGCATATTTGTGGGATATAGTGAAAACTCGAAGGCTTACAGAATATACTTTCTAGGATATAAGAAGATCGATATCAACAGGAACGTGACATTTGACGAAGATTCAACATACAACAAATCCATAAAACTACCTATTGAAGACATTGAAGAACCAGAAGTACCCAGGATCCGAGATACAACAATGAATGAAGCAACTTCAGAAGAAGATCAAGAAATGGAAGAACCACAGGAACCTGTAGATCCACCTTGTGAGAAGAATTCTCACAAGAGGAAACCACCATGGGTATGAGAGGCAATTCTAGATGCAGAAAGATAGGGCACTCCAGAAGGAATGCACAGAGAAAGCAATAGACCTAGGCCATACTCTAGTTATGTAGCCCTGTTGTGCGACATCATTGACAAAGAACCTTCCAACTATGAAGAAGCGATAGAAAAGAAAGAATGGAAGGATCCCATGATCGAGGAGTACCAGTCGATCTTGAAGAATGATGTCTGGGATGTGGTCCCGAGACCAGAAGGGAAGTCCGTTGTAACTTCCAAGTGGATCTACAAGATCAAGCATGCGGTTGATGGTAGCATAGAGAAATATAAAGCGAGATTTGTGGCACGTGGCTTCTCTTAGAAAGAAGGGATAGATTATGAGGAGACTTTTGCACCTGTAGCTAGATACACCGCCATCAGAACAGTACTTGCTCTGGTTGCAGTGATGAAATGGAAGATACACCAGATGGATGTCAAGACAACATTCTTGAATGGCTTAGTGGAAGAAGAAGTGTATATGGAGCAACCACTCAGATTTGAGACACATGACAGGAAGACTCATGTGTGCAAATTGAAGAAAGCTTTGTACAGATTGAAGCAGGCGCCCAAGACATGGTACGGCAGGATGGGCAGCTTCATGACTCGTTTAGGATTTACCAAGAGTAAAACGGACTCCAACCTTTACTACAAGGTTGAGGAAGGGAACCTAGTGATACTCCTACTGTATGTAGATGACCTATTTGTGACAGATGAGGATGGGTTGATTACAAATACAAAGAGGAAGCTTGCTGTCGAGTTCGAGATGAAGGACTTGGGCATGATGCATTATTTTCTAGGTATGGAGGTGTGGCAGAGTACAGATGGGGTCTTCCTTGGTCAAGGGAAGTATATAGTAGAGATCCTAAAGAGATTTGGGATGATGGACTGCAAGGAAATAGCCACACCCATGGCATCGAACATGAAGCTACTTTGCGATGCTTCATCAGAGTCAGTTGATGCCACGATATATCGTCAGATGATTGGATCATTTGATGTACCTGACCAACACGAAACCAGGCATATGCTTTGCTGTGAACACCTTGAGCCAGTTCCTGACGGATCCAAGACAAGTTCACCTGGTTGCTGCAAAGCATATATTGAGGTAATTGAAAGGTACAATTGATTATGGGCTCAGATATGACGCAAATCAAAAGGTTTACCTGTAGGGTTAGGTCGATTTGGATTGGGCTGGAGGTGCCGTAGATAGGAAGAGCACTTCGGGGTGCTGCTTCAATATGGGATCATGTGTGATCTCTTGGTTTAGTAGGAAGCAGTCTTATGTGGCACTGAGTACAGCCGAAGCAAAGTATGTTGCAGCTTGTTCAGCTAGTTGTGAGGCAGTATGGCTTAGGAAGCTACTGTCTAATTTGTTTGGTATCCAGTTAGAGGCAACTTGTATCTTTTGTGACAACCAGAGTTGTGTGAAGTTGTCCGAGAACCCAGTGTTCCATGACAAGTCGAAGCACATTGAGATCAAGTACCACTATATGAGGGATATGGTGCAGAGAGGAGCAGTGAGGCCCCAATATGTTGCGACGGATGAGCAGATAGTCGATGTGTTGACCAAGCCATTAGCCAGAGTGAAGTTTGAATACCTCAGAGAGAAGCTTGGTGTACTTTAGATCGAGGTTCCTCCCAAGGGGAGGTGATGGGTTCAGAAGATGTAGATGCACGAGAGCCATTCTCACATGGTGGTAGGTGTGTCCTCCCATGGCGCAGATGTAAGGGCTGTGGTCGAGATGTGTGCATCTGGGCTGTGTTCCGAGTGACTATGAGATTACTTGAAGACGACGAGATGATAGTAGGGGATTCAGGTTTTGCAGAGGCATATAATCAGTCCTAGGATGCTCCTTTAGGTTTTGTAGAGGCATATAATTAGACCTGGGAGACCCTTCAGGTTTTACAGAGGCATATAATCAGACCTGGGATGCTCTAAGTTTTGCAGAGGCATATAATTAGTCCTGGGAGATCCTTCAGGTTTTGCAGAGGCATATAATCAGTCCTGGGATGCTCCTTTAGGTTTTGCAGAGGCATATAATCAGTCTTGGGAGATCCTTCAGGTTTTGCAGAGGCATATAATCAGTCCTGGGATGCTCCTTTAGGTTTTGCAGAGGCATATAATCAGTCCTGGGAGATCCTTTAGGTTTTGCAGAGGCATATAATCAGTCCTGGGATGCTCCTTCAAGTTTTGCAGAGGCATATAATTAGTCTTGGGAGATCCTTCAGGTTTTGCAGAGGCATATAATCAGTCCTGGGATGCTCCTTCAGGTTTTGCAAAGGCATATAATCTAAGTCACTTGACACGGGGACACGGGACACGAAGGACACGGGGATTTGAGTGTTCGACACGGACACGGTGACCCCTAGAATCAGGACACGTAGGACATGTTATATATATATATATTTTAAAAATTATATATATTAAAAATATAGACATATAGATCCAAATTTTTACATATTAAATAGAAATCAAAATCAATGCACATTTAACATTAGTAATTACACATTTAAATCCTTCAAATCTAATTCACCTGCACAACAAGCACACCTTAGAGTCCTCTCCACACTTGCAAATGATAAGCAGTAAGTTAAAATTTTGATTTAAAGCATTTTTGGGCATTTTTTTAGTGCAAAACGTGTCCTGTTTTTGGGACACGCACTAACAGTCCTCGGACTCGCGTGTCCGAACACAGGACACGCTACAGAGACGTGTTGGACATGTTCTGTCAGCGTGTACGTGTCTGACACGCAGACACGGGACATGTAGGCCCTTTTGGACGTGTCCGGTTTCATAGCATATAATCAATCCTGGGAAATCTTTCAGGTTTTGCAATGCAATAAGTCTTGAGCTATACCTACTTGATGCTTTGAAGACCTACATGGAGGCTAGGCCTACATCCAGCATGAAAGAGGGGTGGCACTGTAGAAACTTTTGATAACAGATAGTATGGTACGATGACCAAATTATAAGAAGATGATGGCAGCAATTATGATGAAGACTCTGTGACTCCGTGATGATGATGATGCGATGAAGACTTGACCAAATGTGTTGATGACTGTGTAGAGAGAGAATACCTTCCTAGTTAAGAGGGAGTGTTGATGTATTTGTAACTTATGAAGATATTCTGATGTATATTATCATTGTATGTTGTTGTACCCCCATTGGGGATGTGTGTTACACCTTTATGGGATGTCTAAATTGTGTCTAGACCTTGAGGTACAACCTCCGTTGTAAGTCGGGCCATTAGTCCCCAATGTAACATCATGTAATATGTACTTGTAGTTTCTCTAGGAGAAGTGGGCCCCATGTGAGATGACATGTAGTGTAATATCCCAGATGCGGATATTCCACTATTTCCTATACTAGGGCTTGCTTAAGCCTCCCGATTTACAATAATACTGAAATAAACTTGCATGCAAAGTGTCGAGAAAATGACCCTATTTTATAGCTAACTAGGGCAGAGAATTTTATGGTGACGGATCATCACTTACCACTGATAATCCGATTGATAATGTTCCAAAGATAATACGCATGCATTGAGAACTGATTTGGTGAAGAACTGGTGCTCCTTGCCTTCGGTGTTACCCGAGCAACACGAACCCCTCAATTAGCTAAAGATGACGTTTTCAGTGAAGGAGCTGTCTGATGTAGATGAGAATTTGCAGGAATGAAAGTCTTCTCGTGCCGGAGAGATTGTTTGAAGCATGCAGAATTTCTGAGCACTCTAAGCAGGCTAGCGAATTGATTTGATGATTTAGCTGCTCACGCCCCCAGCTACACAAATCTGATGAGAACTGCTTCGGGTGAGCAAACTAGAAGTTGATAATCTCTTGGTATTGAAGGATGATACTGATGATGAGAATGGTGCCAGTATTCCGAAGATAAACGGAGATCTGAGGACCCAACGAATGCTTTGGGGTTTTCCAGCGAAAAACCCCTTACGGCTGCACATGTGTCTCCTCAAACAATCTTCTGATGGGTACCGGATAAGTGTATATGGATGAATATGATGAAGAGCAGATGGTGGACCTAGATGGTCTACCTTGAAGGAGACTAGGGCAGATATTTCACTACCGAAACCTCGTTAGCTGAAGACGTCATCTTCAACCCCAATTGCCGTGGCTGCACGCTGTGCTGCTCCTCAAAAAGCTCCAAATCAATAATAATCAGAAGTGTCTTCTCCATTCACTATATCTTTCTTTTATAACTTTCAACTGCGAATAACCTAACTTTTGACCTAATTAGGTCACTTTAACTTCTAATTTGCAGTTGACTTACATGCAAGTGCATGGAGACTCAATTGGGTGCATGCATCATCAAATAATGCTCAGATGTCATGCATGCAGGTGGCCTTTGGCTCTGGTGGCCCTCTTCTACCCAATGATGATATAATATTGACGCCCTAGATCTTCTGTATATGACGTCAGTCTTCAGCTGATTCGCTGACTGTCAGTACCCGCTCAAACCTACATGAATCACACAGGTTAGCGGGTTGGTCCTCAATGCCTAAGCAGAAGAGGAGGGTATAAATAGGGAGGCGCTCTCCCTCATTTATACACATGACACACACTCTTAAGTGCGTATGAGAGAGAGAGAGACAGTTAGAGGAGAGATAGATAGCTGATGAATACTTCTTACTACTGCTTTTGATCATCTTACTATTCTGAAGAAGTTTGCGGGGTTTTATCCTTTATGGTTTCCCCGGACAAAATGTTTGTGTCTCGTGTATCTTTTATATCTTATGCATTTTGTTGTACTTGTTATTCTTTCAAATAAAAATCCTAGATAATCTAATCAGATCTTAAGAAAAACTAACACACAAGTACATTCACAAAGCTTCCAAGAGTTTTTGCAAAAGTTTTCTTGTATTCAATATTCTTAGAGCCAAAAGTCCCTTTACAAATGATAGAGCATTTCAATATATAGATATCTCAAGTACATAAAACCCAGATTCAAAAGATCAAGGGTCATGATCAAAAGATAAAAACAATCTAATCAACTGCTAAGATTTGCCTGATACATCATACACGGATCAACTCAATAATTGAAGGGCGGTGCACCACTAAAATTGCCCAGTGAGGGGGTGCACCACATAAAAAATGACAAATAGCCATAAAGTAACACATGGTGGGGCTAGGAGGTTATAACATCCTTCACTAGCATGTCCCCAACAAGGTGTGGTGGCAAATAATATCAAAGAGTGATAAAAAATCACTAGGACGTCTCCCTAAAAAATACATCAAAACACCCTCTATCTGAGAAAATCAAGGAAGTGTGGACCCTTGGTGAAGTGAAGCTGATGCTAGATGATGAAGGTGACCCAAACACTATGCCTCAAACCAATTCCATGCCATTTCTTTGCCTCATTTTCCCAAATCAATTTCCTCATTAGCCTTTTTTCATCATTAAGATGCTGCCTTGGGAACATGAAACTGACAATATCTCACCGGGGACTAAAAACTGGAGCCAAATGGCCGCACGAATGGGTCTGGCACCATAGTAGTATGGTATAATCGACTGGCTAGACATCAAGATTCCCTTTGGTGCCCTAGGAGATCTCACTGATAACTGCACTGTGTTTTATTTTTAATTTCCCATGGCAAATTTGCTCCAAAATGCCTTAAAGACCCATATCTTTCCTGTAACTACTCGAAAATGAAAACCAGCTACACCAATGGACTCAGAATGTCATAATCAATAGGGAATGAGTACCCATACACCATATGTCCATAACAAAGGTTAGGGGCCCCATCCATGTTAGAAAAATAAAAATAATGAAGCCTCCAAAATGCCTTAAAGACCCATATCTTTCCTGTAATTGCTCGAAAATGAAAACCAGCTACACCAATGGACTCAGAATGTCATAATCAATAGGGAATGAGTACCCATACACCATATGTCCATAACAAAGGTCAGGGGCCCCATCCATGTTAGAAAAATAAAATAATGAAGCCTGTAAATGTTGATAATCATAAAAATAATACAAGCCATCATGGTAAACCACCATCTAAAGCATGAATATGTCTAATGGAGATCTGTAAACCATAAATAATCTAATCATCATCCACAACCATCGGTCTAAAACTCATCCTAGACCTTGCTCTTGACGTAGTCAACACTGGGTTGACCAGGTCAAGACTGATCAAATAATGACCCAAGTGCTAAACTCTTATACTACAAAGTACAAAATGGACATGCATGCTCAATTATCTATGCTAATGGTGAGACTCATGTACAAGTAGATTTTGTTGGTGAGTATAAGCACAATACATATATAATAATCTAAATCAAAATGATTAGCTTCTTTAAACGAGAACCTCATTTTTGAGGATCTGATTCTTAGTGGGGTCCATAACAATTCCCCATCGTTACTGACCCAATGAAACTATTGTGGATTCAATCATTTATTTTGATCTGCATGAGATTCTTCCTAAACCATTATTTTGAACTTTTTTGTTTTTCAACTTTAGTGCTCTGTTCTATGGAGTATTGCTTCCTGTTGAAATATTAAGATGTCGAGATTGAAACATGCATAGCTTTTCTATTAACTTCTACATTATCATTTGATTGGTAAGATACCGGACATGGCCTTTTAGGCCGAAGTGTCTCGTGTCAACGTATACGACACGAACATGATGATGACAAGTGTTAGACACATGTTTTGAATGTGTCCTTTTTCGGGAAACGGTCAAAACACGTGTTTGACACTGTCATCATTGTGTCCTGACCTACGCATTGTGTCCCGAAAACAAGACAAGGTTTTGATGGAAAAGAGGCCTCCCTTTGAAATCAGTAATATTAAATTCTTAAAGTAAGAGTGGCGTTCTCCTTATCTTTCATTTTCTATCCTTTTACTTAAATTTTTAACATTACCATTAATTGTTTCAAGGATTTTGAGAGTGGTTCCAACCTGATTGGACTTCATATGTAAAAAGTAGAGTTTTAGATCCCATTCAGAATTCATCAAACTTAACAGTTTTAAGGATTTCAAGATTGCAACATTTCCAGTGGATTCTATCAAGTATGAGGGTATGAGATTGACATTTAATCAAGCACATCAACCTCTCTATGTACTTTGATGCAATGTTCCCCCAAGTTTTCGGGACGGGGGGACGCGGGAGCGGGGAAACGCACATTCGGGACGCGTGGAGACCACCCCCAAATTTAGAGATATTCGGGGGGGGGAGGGGGGGGGGGGGCGGGGGGACGTCTTTAAAATTATAAAAATAAAATAAAATATCAAAAATAATAATTCATTTGATGGTATATTAATGATTTTGTAATGTAAATACTAAATATATCAGTTTATTTTCTAAGTAGTACCAAGTAGGAATTGTAAAATGTGAAAATAATGGGAAAACATTAAAAAAAATTCACAGGGGCATGGTTGGGGAGGGAAGGTTTCGCCCAGGAGTCCCCAAGTCCCCAGGACGCAGGAAACGTGGAAACGCGTCCCTGACCCTGCGGGACGCATCCCTGTGGAATTGCTTTGATGTTGGTGGTGCTTATTGTTGAACTCTTCTATCATGACCTTGATCTCCTCTATCACTACCTTAACGAAAATGTACCCTTCACTGAAGCAAAATCACTTATTAAGCTTGGGAAGCTTTTTCTACCTTATTTTAACACTTGGATTAGGAAGTTTCATCAAAATTGTAGGGTGTTAACTTTCCTAATGATATGGGTTTGGACAGTAGTGTTGAGTTGGCATTAGACAACATGGATCTTAATGATATAGTGCTAGAGTTGGTCACTTTTGATAATGGTGATCCTTTGGAGGGGTCATCTTGTTGATTTTTTTGAGTAGCATCGAGAGCCATTCTCTTAGGAGAATGGGGACACTTGGTCCAGGACCACGGTGTGGAATCAACCTAGAGTTGAGTGATCATTCAGTTGAATGATGATATCTGGTCCGAGACCACGATATGGACCCAGTCCAGCATTAGGGGGACTCAACCTTGAGTTGAGTGACCATTTTGTTGAATGGTGACATCTGGTCCAGGACTAGGATGTGGAACCAGTCTAGTACTGGTAGACTCGGCCTAGATCTGAGTGGCTATTCTTTTGAATGGAGGCACCTGGTCAGTTACTAGGAATTCACCTAGTCTGGGACTAAGGACTCAGCCCGGGGCTGAGGGCCATTCTCCAGGAGAATGAAGGCGCTTGGTCTGTTACCAAGTATTTGACCTAGTGTCAAATTATGCAGCCTATGGTTGAGGCACCTGGTCTGTTACCAGGAAGACACTCTAAGCCCTAGACCGGGTCTAGGCATGTGTGACACTCTGACCCTCGATCAGTGGGCTTTGCAATCTTCTCCAAGGCTTAGCTACCCTTGGTTAAGACACCTTAGTACCCGATCTTGGTGTCACAAAGAGTGAGATAAAAGCATTAGTAATTCTCTCTGTTTATGATGATGTACTTTGAGTGGGGATGAAAGACCACCTTGACCACTTGTATTGACCACTGGGCACTTGAAGAAGGCTAAAGCAAAAGTAAAAAATACATGAGGACTCTTAGTACCACTAAGGGGTCAAAGTGAAAGTGCAAAAAGACCTTTAGTACCACTAAAGGCAAAAGTCAAAGTTAGAAAAGAATAAAATAATATTATTCTAATCTTTCTAATTTTGGTCCACTCACAGGCGACTCAGGATATAAAAGAAGATCAATCGATGTCTCATGTACAACTGCTCCAACTGAAGTTTTCACAGGTTATTGAAGAGAAGGAAAATCACTGTGATGCCCTAGCATGGATGAGTCTAGCTAGGGCACTCACAATTATTTCTTTATAAACCCTAAGATAGGGTTTCCTGTAGCTGAAGTTTTTATCTGTTTTGTGAGCTAAGGTTTTCACCCTAACTCCCAACGTCACCTCCAGACAACAGATCAGTCTAGTGGGCAACCTTCATCATTCTCCGGGCAGTGTAGGTTCATGGGAAACCCTAATTCTTCTCGGGCTGCCCCTCTTCTCTTTTGAGCAGGCCACGTAAGTGCTCAACCCTACCTGCACCCTCGAGCAACCTATTGCACGCATACCCGTGAGGGTTTTGGCTTACGACAAACCTGTAAGGGCTGCCGTAGCCGCACAGACCTCCAGGCAACCTTTTGGCATACCCGTGAGGGTCTTGCAACAGCTGTCAGGTCTGTGCAGACCTCTGGGCAGCCTATGGGCCAGCCCTAAAGCCCTACGGGCAATAGGATAACAACAGGGCAAAGTGGGTAGCAGGAAAAGCAAATTGGGCAGCAGGAAAAGTAGGCTGGGCAACAGGAAAAATAGCGCCTAGCAGGAACAGGACAGAAAAGTACGGGAAACCGTATAGTCAGATCCAGGAAGGAAACTCAGAGATCTGGGCAGCCTGCTAATTCTGGTCAGGAGAGAAATTTAGGGCAGCAAGCCCTAATTTGTGAAAAAGCCCTAATTGGGTATTTTGATGTGTAATTGGATTATCTTATCTGTGGTACAAACTCAGTTAGAGTTTGGGGAATTTATGAAAATCTCAGTCATCTCATTTACGAGATGAATTACTAATGCTTTTGGGGTTTTTGTCCTTTAAAGGTTTCCCCAGTGAAAAATCTTGTGTTGAATGTGTTTATGTTTCCTACTGCACTTGTCATTTGTTTATGTTAGTTTGCAAATTTTTAAAAGTATTCATGCTAATGCTAAAAATTCAACATGGTATCAACGCTTATCATGTGAAGACACAATAAAGGGAGATTGCTGTTGTCTTCCTAGACCTTGGGATATTTTGCAGAGTTAACATTTGACTAAGTGGCAGAGATGGCCATCAATATCTTCATACCGGAAGAGAAGCTACAAGGTTCAGCTAACTACAACTCTTGGAAGGCCAGGTTGAAAACTATTCTAGAAGAAAATGATTTGGATGACATTGTGTTTAATGTCACTGAAGAACCAACATCTAATGTTGGTAGACTTTCTTACAAGAAGAAGCAGGCTAAGGCTAGAAGGATCATTTATGATTCTGTCATAGAAACTGTGATGCCCAACATCACAGCTTTGAAGGCTGCCAAAGAGTGCTTTGACACCTTGGCCAACTTGTATGAGAAGAAGGCTCCCAGTTAGAGAGTCTTAAAGAAAAGGCTACGAACTTTGAAGCTAAACAAGGATGAAGGGGTTGGTTCTTTCTTCACGAAGAGTGCATAGGTAAGAGATCAACTCATTGCTATTGGTATTTTTGTTGATGATGATGACCTTGTGTAAACTGTGGTTGATGGTCTCCCAAGCTCTTGGGAAACCTTCATTGCATCTGTCAGTGGATGAGAGAATCAACCAACTTTCAAAAGACTGTGGGATGATTGCATAGAAGAAGAGGGAAGGACCTCAGGCAAGGTAACCAAGGAAGGTAACCTTGCACTTGCATCAAAGACAAAGAAGTTCAAGAAGCCCTTCTCTCAGCAAAAGAAGGGAAAGAAAACTCAAGGTAAGTTCTTTGATATGTCAAAAGTAGAATGCTATAATTGCCACAAGTTTGGACATTTTGCCAAGGATTGTAGGCAAACCAAGAAGAAATCCAAAAGAAGATTTCAAGCCTCTGTTGCAGAAGAAGAAGAAGAAGAAGAAGAAGAAGAACCTAAGAAGAAGAAAACCAAGGCTAACAAAGAAGAAGAACATAGAAGAGAGTACTACCTAATTTCTTCTCTCTTTAGTTCATCCACAGACAGTGCTACCTCTTTGTTGGTGGATAGTGGTGCCTCTAGGCACATGACAGGTAACTGTGGAGCTCTCACTAGTTACAGGAAGAAGTTCACCACACAGGTAGAACTTGGAGATGACTCCACTTACAAGATTGAAGGAGTTGGCTCAACTTCACTTCAACTTGACTCATGTACTGTTCTTCATATTGATGATGTCTTATATGTTCTTGGTTTGAAGAAGAATCTTCTATCTGTTGCTGGCTTAGAGGACAAGGGCTACAGAGTCCTCTTCATGGACAAGGAAGTCCTTCTATGGGCAAAGGATGAAGATCTAAGCTCAGTAGTACAGATTAGGGTTAGAGAGGGAGGCCTTTACAAGGTTTCCGAGGATTCCACTCATGCTTTGGTACATCATACAGTCGATCCATGTGAGCTATGGCATAGGAGGTTTGGACACCTTCACTACATAGCTCTCCGAGGCTTGCATAAGATGGTCACAGGTATGCCAGAGGTATCTCCAAAACATGATGGAATTTGCGAAGGATGTGCTCTAGGTAAGAACACTAAGAAATCCTTTTTCAGAAGCAAGAATAGATCTAAAGGCATTTTTGATTTGATTCATTTTGACATTTGTGGGCCTATGTCTTCACCCTCTTTGAGTGGGTGTTTATATTATGTCTTGTTCATTAATGATCACTCTTGGAAGTCATGGATTTACTTCCTCAAGGCCAAGAGTGAAACTTTTGACAGGTTCAAAGAGTTCAAGGCAATGATTGAAAATCAGAATGACAGACACATCCATATCTTGAGATCAGATAACAGAGGTGAGTATGAATCTAATGAGTTTGATGGTTTTTGCCGAGAAGCAGGAATCAAGAAAGAGCTGACAGTACCGTACAACCCTCAGCAGAATGGGGTTGTAGAAAGGAAGAATAGAACGATCTGTGAAGATGCTAAAGTGATGCTTACCGATCTGGATCTTCCTTTATCTTTGTGGGCAGAAGCTGCAGGTACTGCTGTGTACATCCAGAACAGAAGCCCTCATGCTATCCTAGAGGAGAAGATTCTGGAAGAAGTCTTCACCAGGAAGAAACCTGCAGTTGACCACATGAAGATATTTGACACTTCGGTGTACATTGAATGTGCCAAAGGAAAAGAGGGCCAAGCTAGAGCCCTTTGGTAAGAAAGGTATATTTGTTGGGTACAGTGATTGCTCGAAGGCCTATCGTATCTATGTACCTGGACAAAGGTACATTGAAGTCAACAGAGATGTGATCTTCCATGAGGAAGCTGCGTTTCGTAAAACACGAGCTTTCAATGGAAGATGAAGTACCTCCCCTTGAGTTTCCAGATTCAGAAATTCAGAGGGAGGAAGAGGAATTTGAGGATCAAATTCCAGATGCACCTGAGGACACTCAAAGTCCACCAGGAGAAGTACTTGCAGTTTCTCCTTCCAAAAGGAGACCTGCTTAGTATCGAGAAACGGTACAAGAAGGCGAGAAGCAGAAAGCTCCTCGCGGGACTTTCAGAGAAAGCATAAGACCACAGAAGTACTCCGGTCTTATGAGCCAACTTATTAATGCAGAACCTTCCTCATACAAAGAAGCAACAAGTCAACAGGAATGGGTTGATGCCATGATTCAAGAGTACAGTTCAATCATGAAGAGTGATGTGTGGGAAGTTGTTCCTAGACCAACATGAAAGTCATTAGTGACATCCAAATGGCTTTCTAAAATCAAGCATGCTGCTGATGGCAGCGTGGAGAAGTATAAAAGCCAGATTCGTAGCTCGTGGCTTCACTTAGAAAGAAGGCATTGACTATGATGAGACATTTTCTCCTGTTGCCAGGTATACTACCATTAGAACCATCATTTCTCTTGCTGCAGTATTCAGATGGAAGTTACATCAGATGGATGTAAAGACAACCTTCCTCAATGGCAAGATTGAGGAGGAAGTCTATATTGAACAACCTGAAGGCTTTGTGGATCATGGGAAGAAGACCGATGTATGTAAACTAAAGAAAGCCTTGTATGGACTGAAACAGGCTCCGAGAGTCTAGTATGCAAGGACAGATGGATTTCTCCACAGTTTGGGGTTTTCCAAAAGTACAGCTGATTCTAACTTGTACTTTAAGGTTGTTCATAATCATGTCTTGATACTTGTTCTAAATGTAGATGACTTGTTTCTTACAGGTGATGAACAGTTGATAGAACAGTGTAAGAGGGAGCTTACCTCTGAATTCGAGATGAAGGATCTCGGGTTGATGCATTATTTCCTTGGCTTAGAGGTTTGGCAAAAGCCAGGCGAGACCTTCCTAACACAAGGAAAGTATGTAGTGGACATCTTGCAGAGATTTGGGATGCCGGACTGCAAGTCCATGAGCGTACCCATGACTACCAACTTGACAAAGTTGCGTGACTCGGCTATCAGTTCACAGAGTGTGCAAACAACTTATTTGATCCTTGATGTATCTTGTGCATATGAGATCGGACATCTATTACACAGTGAATGCTCTGAGTCAGTTCATGTCTGATCCGAAGCACATACACTTAGTAGTTGCCAAACACGTACTCATATATGTGCGAGGTACTATCACTTATGGGCTCAGGTATACTTCCAACAGTGGAGTATTATTATCTGGATACGTAGATTCAGATTGGGCTGGCAGCGCAGTGGACTGGAAAAGTACCTGTGGTTACTGCTTTAGTATGGGATTAACAATGATCTCTTGGTCCAGCAGGAAGCAGGGTTTCATAGCTCAGAGTACAACTGAGCCAGCGTATATTGTTGCAAGTGATGCCTGCAAGGAAGCAGTTTGGCTCAGAAAACTTATATCTAATCTACTCGGGGGAAAGCTTGACTCAACGATCATCCACTGCGATAATCAGAGTTGCATAAAGCTTTCGGAGAACCCAAAGTTTCATGATAGATCGAAACACATTGAAATGAGGTATCATTTCATCAGAGACCTAGTGCAGAGAGGTGCTTTGAAGTTGCACTACATTCGTACAGATGAACAAATCGCAGATATCTTGACCAAGCCTCTGACAACATCAAAGTTCGTATACTTTTGTGACAAGCTTGGCATGGCAGAGAATGCCTCTCTCACTGAGAGGGAGTGTTGATTTTTCTGAGCAGCATTGAGAGCCATTCTCTTCGGAGAATGGGGACACTTGGTCCAGGACCACGGTGTGGACTCAACCTAGAGTTGAGTGATCATTTTGTTGAATGATGATATCTGGTCCGGGACCACAATATGGAACCAGTCCAGCACTGAGGGGACTCAACCTTGAGTTGAGTGATCATTCTGTTGAATGGTGACATCTGTTTCGGGACCAGGATGTGGAACTAGTCTAGTACTGATAGACCCAGCCTAGATCTGAGTGGCCATTCCTTTGAATGGAGGCATCTGGCCAGTTACCAAGAATTCACCTAGTCCGGGGCTAGGGACTCGGCCCAGGGTTGAGGGCCATTCTCTGGGAGAATGGAGGCGCTTGGTTTGTTACCAAGTATTTGACCTAGTGGCAAATTATGCAACCTATGGATGAGGCACTTGGTCTGTTACTAGGAAGACACTATAAGCCCTACACCGGGTCTAGGCATGTGTGACACTCTGACCCTCAATCAGTGGGCTTTGCAATCTTCTCCAAGGCTTAGCTACCCTTGGTTAAGACACCTTAGTACCCGATCTTGGTGTCACATAGAGTGTGAGATAAAAGCATTAGTAATTCTCTCTGTTTATGATTATGTACTTTGAGTGGGGATGAAAGACCACCTTGACCACTTGTATTGACCACTGGGCACTTGAAGAAGGCTAAAGCAAAAGTAAAAAATACACGAGGACTCTTAGTACCACTAAGGGGTCAAAGTGAAAGTGCAAAAAGACCTTTAGTACCACTAAAGGCAAAAGTCAAAGTTAGAAAAGAATAAAATAATATTATTCTAATCTTTCTAATTTTGGTCCACTCACAGGCGACTCAGGATATAAAAGAAGATCAATCCATTTCATTATTACACACTTTTGCTGTCTCATGCACAACTGCTCCAACTGAAGTTTTCACAGGTTATTGAAGAGAAGGAAAATCACTATGATGCCCTAGCATGGTTGAGTCTAGCTAGGGCACTCACAATTATTTCTTTATAAACCCTAAGCTAGGGTTTTCGAGTTTTTATCTGTTTTGAGAGCTAGGGTTTTCACCCTAACTCCAGTCTTCACCTCCAGACAACAGATCAGTCTTACGGGTAACCTTCATCATTCTCCGGGCAATGGATAAGATTCACGGGAAACCCTAAATCTTCTCGGGCTTCCCCTATTCTCTTTCGGGTAGGCCATGTAAGGGCTCAGCCCTACCTGCACTCTTGGGCAGCCTATTGCAGGCATACCCGTGAGGTTTTTGGCCCACGATCAACCCTCGGGTAGCCTCTGGGCAGACCCGTGAGGGCTGCCGTGGCCACACAGACCTCCAGGTAGCCTGTTGGCATACCTGTGAGGGTCTTGCAGTAGTTGCTGATCCTGTGTAGACCATCGGGCTACCCACGAGCCAACGCTAAAGGTCCTTGGTTAGGTTTTTCTACCCTACGGGCAACAGGATAACAGCAGGGTAGAGTGGGCAGTAGGAAAAGCAGGGCGGGCAACAGGAAAAATAGTGAGCAGCAGATACAGGGTAGTAGGCAATAGGTACAGGACAGAAAAGTACGGGAAACCGTACAGTCAGATCCAGGAAGGAAACTCAGAGATCTGGGCAGCTTGCTAGTTTTGGGCAGGAGAGAGAAATTTAGGGCAGCAAGCCCTAATTTGTGAAAAAGCCCTAATTGGGTATTTTGCTATGTAATTGGATTATCTTATCTGTGGTACAAACTCAGTTAGAGTCTGTGGAATTTCTGAAAATCTCAGTCATCTCATTTACGAGATGAATTACTAATGCTTTTGGGGATTTTGTCCTTTAAAGGTTTCCCCAATGAAAAATCTTGTGTTCAATGTGTTGATGTGTTGATGTTGTCTACTGCACTTGTCATTTGTTTATGTTAGGTTGCAATTTTTTAAAAGTATTCATGCTAATGCTAAAAATTCAACACATCCTCCACATGAGTAGAGATGCAGATCCTAGTATGGGAAGAGAAACAGAGGAGGAGGATGATGAAGAAGAGAACAATGATGATTTTGTTGATTTAGGCATGGATGAGGCTATTGACAAAGGAGATTCTTCCATCTTGGTCTACCTTTTTTGTAATTACCAGTGGCATTCTGACATCTGTGTGATACATATTGATTTTGATGACTTCATGAGAAATATGGTTTCGACATCTATGCAATAGAACATTTTGATTTTGATGACTTTATGAGAAGTTTTTATGATTCTATGAGTTTAGCATTGATATATGCATTGTTTTTTTTTTGTACTAGGGGAATTGACAACTGGGTACTGGGCTGGTACTTGCGTGACATGGGGTCCAGGGATCCAATCTCGCTACCACTATACCCCTAGGTGCACCTACATGGCCCGAATGCATGGGGCACCGGTAAGACGGGGTGATTTGAACTTGTGACCTCCATTTACAACATGTCCTTCATGTCAAGCGATTCGTCGGTTGAGCTACACCCCTACAGGAATTGACATATGCATTGTTATTTGTGAACGTGTAATGTGTATTGATTCAAATTTTTATTGAATATTTGTAAATGTTGTAGTTTCTAAAATAAATCGGATCTATATATATGTATATAACATGTCCTCCATGTCTTGATTTCGGAGGTTGTCATGTCCATGTCGGATACTCGTATTTCCGTGTCTTCTGTGTCCCGTGTCCTCGTGTCAGGGGATTGTTTTTCTAATATGTAACACAAACTGTTCCCTATTTTCCTTCCATGCATAAGACTTTTCACATGGAATGTACATGCTGTAACGATTGTCATTGTGAAAGATCAAATTCAGAAGTGCTCTAACCTGGTCATCTTACTCTTTTAGAAAATGCTTAAACCTAAAGGAGCATTGAAATAGATCATCATAGTAACCTTAGGATTTAGGATTAGGAATCTATGGTGCATCTCTAACCCATTGCAAAGGGGAATTGAATATAACTTATCCATAGTAGAGCAGTATTCTCAATGTCTATATTACTAAAGTATGGCCGATGACCAGTGTTGGTTGCTTGAGGTCTTTACTCTTAATTAAAATAAGGTGCACATTTTCATGCATAGACCACGTCTTGGTTATAACACATGCAATAATTCTTTTCCGGTGTTAGAAATTGTTATAGAAAGTCTCTCAGTAGCATCAGCTACAAATATGCATTTGCTTAAATTTTGAACTTGGTGGGCAGATCAATATATTCCTTAGCTCTTCAAAATTTCATTGTCCAAGACTCTGGAATGTACTGCTTATTAGTTTGTTTTCTTTGTGAGAATATTAGGGGCAGACAATTATTTGACGTATCTTTCAACTTTTGTTTCTTGTTTAACAACTTTATTTTTTGAGTTCCTGTATTACTGGCTGTTTGCTTCCATCTATAAGGAGTTCCATGTTCTATGTAGTGTACAAGATTGAGACTCATCTGTGTGGTTTTGGACATGAGTCTTTTGTATTGCTCCACAGTTTCTCATCCATTGTTACTGCAGGAGTTTAAATTCTCTCTTTCATTTATTGCAACTAAATCTTGATGCATATAATCCCAAAGTTCAATCTATTTTAAAACAGGAGATCCTTCTAAAGTTTTTTCGTAGGGTTTCTGCAGGAAATGATGGAGTTTACGAAAATGCAAACACAGCTCTCAGGAGTGGTCAAATTCTGAAACTTCAGCCTATTGCTGTTCCTGAAATCACAGTGGATGAATTGAGGGAGGTAACAGATAACTTCAGTCAAAATTCGTTGATTGGAGAGGGTTCTTATGGTCCAGTATATCATGGGATCTTAAAAAATGGCCGTGATTCAGCCATTAAAAAGTTGGATGCCAGAAAACAACCAGATCAGGAGTTACTTGCACAGGTGGGGAATAAATAGTATTTTTGTCAACTGGAAATGTGCTAATTTCAGGTCCATCGAATTTCTCATAAGAATTCTTTTTTCAGTACCATCTTTTGCTTTGTAATATAATTTGTGTAATAGTTTGTAAGGTAAGATTATTTTCATGAGAAAAGGTTTTAAGTTTGATTGTTCTTGTGTTCTCAGCCAAATAAAAACCTAGATTAAGTGACATTTGGATTGTTTTATAGGTTTCCATGGTTTCGAGGTTGAAGCATGAAAATTTAGTGGAACTGGTTGGGTATTGTGTTGATGGGAGCCTGCGAGTGCTTGCTTATGAGTTTGCAACTATGGGATCGCTTCACGACATCCTTCATGGTATGGAAACAAGCTTAATTTTGCTCTAATCTCTTTTATATTTGTTAGAAACTAGAATTGGATTATGAATAAAGTGGATTTTGATGGTGACTAGTGCCATAAGGATGTCAAAGATTATATGCTGTATTTTTCTGTAAGAAATCATTTTCATTGCTAGAGTTCCATTCTGTGATCGATTGTTTGTTGTTTCATTAGAAGGTGTGGAAAGTGGAGGTTTTGATATCTGACATCTTTATTTCTTTGATTAAAGCCTTTAGATCAAGTAACTTGACGATCTGTCAATATCTTGTTGAAGTGCACAAAAATGCTAGATTTATCAAAGCACACTAACACACACACACATGAAGACAAACAATTCCCCAAAACTTGTGTGCTTCAGATTGCACATGTATATAATATTTTGAACAAAAAACCATCCCAGATTTGGACAAATGAGAATGGATTTCAGACTCTAGCCAAAAATATGCTCATAAAAAAATAGATTGACCCGTATTGTGGGAAGCAATCTGGTGGATCTTTTTACTCATTGAGCCCTTTGAAGTGGATTGATGTTGCCTGTCGAAGACATGTTTGAGGTTGACTTTGACCTTTTGTCCATTAACTGTAGTCTGTAAGTCAACCCCTCTCAGTGATTTAAGTGGGTGTTGTTCCTAATTCTAAGTCATTGTTAACCATTGATGTAAGTAGACATTGGTGTTGGATGTAAGTCATTATTGACCTTAGATACAAGTTGGCATTGACCTCAGTTGTAAGTTGTCAATGATCTTGATGACAAGTTGGTGCCGATCACAAGTATAGTCAATGTAAGGTCCATTCGACTTCTTTTTTGTTGATTGAAAATTGTTGATGATCTTGATTACAGGTTAGTCAATCATAAGTATCAAGCCAATGAAGGTTCAATCAACTTATTGTTTGTTGAATGAACAGACCTTGTTAGTTATCTTGTATGACAGTCATGTAAATACTTTCTTCACTGTTCTACTATAGAAGCTAGTGAAGTTGATATTGTAAGGTTGGAGGTTTTGAGTAGATATTGGGGTAATACAATGATTGTTGTGATTTTGGATTCCATTATGTTTACCAACCATCTCTCTCCCCCCTTCTTTGTGCATTGATGTGTTTTCTATGTTTATGCAGTGTAGATAGATGCGTGAATGAATGCTTATTTCTCTTTGTTTATGAACACAGCTGAAAACTAAGGCTTGAATATAATTGTACTTATACATAGAATACAATGAAGAAATTCAGTGGCAAATACAGAGCTATCTAACAGAGTTTTTGTCAAACACTTCAAACACAACTGAGGTTTGAAGTAGATTACTGTGTGTTGCCGGTTGAAATGGCAGTCCAAGCCACCGGTAAGCATATGAGGGAAAAGTTACCACTGTCACCTTAGTCACTAGTCCCCAACTTCTTTGGAAGCCTAAGCCTCCTAGGGGAGAGCCCTGTTTCGACTCTGCAAAGATACTAAGACAAAGTGTTCTCTTTCGAGATTGTTAGTGATCAGTGCCAATGGAGTCTGAAAAGGTGATTAAGAGGAGTTGTTGTTAGAGTGGCGATGTGTCCAAATGTTAGCCAACAAAACATATGTGTAATCAAGTGCAAGTACAAGCATTTGTCACAGCCCAAAAACTTAAGTGCAGTAGTATCTGTAGTATGATGGATAGTTATCCAAGTACAGCATGAAATTTTAACAATAATTCAAGGCAGCAGTAGTCATCATCATTAAAATGCCCACTTTGAAGACAATGTTGTATCGTAGAAATATAATCACCCAAAGGTATGCCCTATTTCCCAAATGTAAACGATAGGGTGCATGTACAAATACATGTAACACATTAGTATAGCAGCATGACTATGTGCAAGTGAATAACAACAGTAAGTATTCAATCATTCATTATAGCAGCATTGGACATGAGTTTTAGGATAAGTCATAGCAGCAGTACCATTATTATTATCACAAGAAATAAACACCATTTGTCGTGTGTTAAGGTCTGGTTCTCTTATGAGTATGCAGTATGTACAACAGTGTGTATTCAGTCACTTACACAGTCACATTTTACAGCAGCATTATAACAGCATAAACAAGTAATTCACTTGTGTCTATTTAACCAATTTTGCAATAACCAACACAGACTGAAACAAGTATGTGTATCTGCGATAACATTGTGTATTATGACAGCAGTACTAACGGTTACACCAGCAGCACATATCAGTAGTGTAAAATTGCATTCATGAAGGCATTCAACATTGATTCCATATGCACCTGAGGACACTCAAAGTCCACCAAGAGAAGTACTTGCAGTTTCTCCTTCCAAAAGGAGACCTGCTTAGTACCGAGAAACGGTACAAGAAGGCGAGAAGCATAAAGCTCCTCGCGGGACTTTCAGAGAAAGCATAAGACCACAGAAGTACTCCGGTCTTATGAGTCAG
>LPNX010815620.1:308231-341413 GCA_001517045.1 Pseudotsuga menziesii | reverse complement strand
GTGTAAGAGGGAGCTTACCTCTGAATTCGAGATGAAGGATCTCGGGTTGATGCATTATTTCCTTGGCTTAGAGGTCTGGCAAAAGCCAGGCGAGATCTTCCTAACACAAGGAAAGTATGTAGTGGACATCTTGCAGAGATTTGGGATGCAGGACTGCAAGTCCATGAGCGTATCCATGACTACCCGTGACTACCAACTTGACAAAGTTGCGTGACTCGGCTATCAGTTCACAGAGTGTGGACTCTACTCTGTACAAACAACTTATTTGATCCTTGATGTATCTCGTGCATACGAGACCAGACATCTGTTACACAGTGAATGCTCTGAGTTAGTTCATGTCCGATCCGAAGCACATACACTTAGTAGCTGCCAAACACGTACTCATATATGTGCGAGGTACTATCACTTATGGGCTCAGGTATACTTCCAGCAGTGGAGTATTATTATCTGGATACGCAGATTTAGATTGGGCTGGCAGTGCAGTAGACCAGAAAAGTACCTGTGGTTACTGCTTTAGTATGGGATCAACAATGATCTCTTGGTCCAGCAGGAAGCAGGGTTCCATAGCTCAGAGTACAGTTGAGGCAGCGTATATTGTTGCAAGTGATGCCTGCAATGAAGCAGTTTGGCTCAGAAAACTTATATCTAATCTACTCGGGGGAAAGCTTGACTCAACGATCATCCACTACGATAATCAAGGTAAGGGTTTGAGTTGGGTAAAGAGGAGGGATGCCACTGTAAAGGTCAGCCCTAAGGTACGGATTTGAGTTGCCACAAAGGGAGACCTGAGAGGTGAAGAGAGAGAAGACTAGGGCAACAGCGAGGGTAAAAAGCAACTAGGGCTTTTAGGGCAAAATTAGGACTGTTTTAGGGCCTTTTAGGGCAAATTTTGAGATTTTTGCAATTTTTTGATTTTTAGGGTTCCCCATAATTACCCCTTAGGGTTTTTAGGACTTTAGAGGCCGGGGCGAATTTTTAGGGAAGGTGGCCGAGATTTTAGGGAGGCCAAAAAATGCAAAATTTTTATTTTTATTTTTATTTTTAGGGTTTTCAACATACAAACGCAGACCTAGAATTAACCTAAAACTAATCCTAAACTAGGTTTTTTTATAAGAGAAAACATGTGCAAACCAAGGGAAACCCTACCCTTGCAAAAGCCCTACCCAACCTAGGGCTTCTAGGGAGGATGGCTAACCTAGTGAGGAAGTGTTCCTAGGTCAAGCAACTAGCCTAGAAAAACTAAGGAGAAACCCTAAGGCACCCTCATAGGGAGACGTGCTTCAACTTGCTAAGGTGACAAGAAGGAAGGTAATGGCCTGTCCTAGGGCAAAGTGTAGCTCCAGGGATATCACTAAGACTTGAACATGCACATCTACCAACATCCAAACAAAATGGTAACAAGCTTGATCTCTTCATGCTCGTGTTCGCCCAACAAATCAAAGCATCACCAAAAGTAGAGATTCACCAAAGAATTACCAGAAAATAACTTCCATTAACCAAAAAACTTCCTCAAGTGGAGTGCATCCATTCAAAGAAATCCTAACAGGGGTAAAACAAGCGCATAGTGTATTATCTCATAAGTTCTGTCTGTAAAATGAAAGTGAGAGATCTATTTATATGATCTCCCACTCACTTTTTAAAATATCCAAGCCTACATGCCTTAAAATAAGTCGACTTAAAATGTCAACTCTAAATTATAGCCTAAGGTAGGCTACCTGGGGTATTTGTATCCTCAGGTGCCAAAACATGCTCAAATTAGCAAATCACTTGAAAAATACCACCAAGTACAACTTAGGTGGTAGCAACACCCACATAATAACTTCTGTCAGTACCCCTTGCAGTACCTAGGAAAAGCAACTACGGTCACTTCAATATAACCAATGCTCAGGCAGACAATCGTAGGCGGGATCCACCGTATGGGAAAGGTAACTAAGCCCGAAGCTTGAAAGCACCAAAGGTAACTCAAAATCCCCCAGATACGAATAGGATCCTTGAAATATCTTCGATGCTTACTGAAGGTAGTGGAGGGCTATACCCACCATCAACGTGCGCGCTGCCTCGTGATTGGCTCATGTGTAAGGGGAGCTTCCCGAGAACACCAATTATATCAAGGATTTCTCCTCTCTTTCTAATCAATTTTAAATTAAATGTTCATTTAATGAGTTGTGCTTACTCAAGGGATATCGTCGTGAAACTAGTGGTGTTATGACTCAGCAAAAAAAGTAAATATGCACACCTGAAACATGCCAAGTACTTGTTTTCGAAATGAAAAGATGGTATGCCACTAAATGAAGTGCATAAAAATAATTTCCTATCTCTTCAAATGCAAATGCAATCTTTCCTATATGAAGCCTAGACTAGTTCTATTCCAAGCAAAACCAATGCAATTGCTTCTTTTAATGCAAATGTAAAATGCACATGGACATGCAATAATGCAAATATTTTTGTATTTTCAAAATAAATGAATGAAAATGCAATATGAAGCCACTAAACTCTCAGACCCTGCAGCAAGTATAAAGACACAAGACTAGCAAGATACCAAGACTCAATGATTCATGCACTAAAAACAAAACGAAAAGTGGAAAAATGACAAGAACAACTTCTCTAAAAAACTAATAAAAAAGAATTTTTTAGTCATAATAAAAGCAACCAATAGACAATATAGGGATACTAGAAGACTCAGCAACACTCACAACCCACCCAACAATCACTGCAATCAAGATATCAAGACAAAACTGAAGTGTACGCAACTGTTCAAAGAACAACAACATACATACGTGACTTGCTAAAGGACAACCTGCGTATATACATGATTGTCAAAACTGTCACCCGTGTATAAAAAATAAAGGGGGCAAATAAGCAAGGTTGAAGCCAAATCACTCCAAGAGACTACCAATAGATGACTATACTAATAAATGCGACACATAAAAGCAAAGAAATAGAGAGCAATTTAAGCGAAAGTGCACCCAAAAACCCCAACAAAAAGTAGATTTCCATAGCAGAGTAAAAGTCCTTGCAAATACCAAGAATCACCTTGGTTCAATGGTACACAAGTAAATCAATAATGTACTACTCTCGTCAACCTATGGGTTGTTAGATTAGCAGCAACAAGGAAGGTCTTCCTGCATGCAAGTGTTTCTGCTGGGTACCGCATTCGTCGCGTTTGGGTGAATTTGCAGTGCTTGTAACAGTTCCATATTTTCTCATAATAAAATCTATATCTGACTACTGCACCGGTTTTCCCATTTTGGTTTTTTCTAGGGGTCTTCATACCCAAAATAACTGTGTCATTATTGTGCTATGATGTGATTTATTTCTCAGTTTTATATTTTGCTGGATATTGTAAAAGATATTCATGTGTGGTTATCAGTAGAGATTTTGCATGCACTGTTAGCCCTAGTTGAATATTAAAAAAAAATTTACATGGTATCAGAGCTCTGGTGAGCTGAATCTGAGAGATTTGCGGCAGCAATGATAGATCAGGGGAAGATCTATTGAAGGCATAAACTTAGATTGGAGATCTAGGGTTTGACAAGTAACATTTCACTATGGCCATGCAGTTGAGAGTTGAGGATAGACTCCAGGGTGCGCAGAAATTTTCTACATGGAAAGAAAGGATCACAAGGATCCTAGACGTCAGTGAAGCAGAGGAGCACATTGACTCCACGAAGGTTGCATGCACAGATCCGACAGATTTAGCAGCTTGGAAGAAGATTGACTCTAGAGCCATGTTGATTATCATGGATGGAGTGAAGGACCATATAGTTCCTCACCTTTCTGGTAAGAAGACCGCATTAGAGATGTGGAAGGATTTGGAAATTCTGTATCAAAGCAAGAACAAGAACCAAAAGATGGTGTTGCAAGAGAGGATGCGCAACACCAAGATGGCCAAGGGAGAAGGAGTGGTGCCTTATCTCGCGAGGCTCACACAGATTAGGGATGAGCTTGGAGCTGTTGGCTCTAAGATTGAGGATGAGGAGCTAGTTCGGATAGCCCTCAATGGCTTCTATAAGCCATGGGACACCTTTGCCAAAGGTGTTGTGGCTGGGGAGAAGCTACTTGATTGGCAGAGACTATGGGATGACTTGGTGCAGGAGGAGATCCACATGGGTCAAGGATTAGGCTCATCTAGCAATGCCCTACAGATTGTGGATGAGGAGGCTCTAGCCCTTATAGGGAAGAGCAAGGGTAAGGCAAAGAGGAAGAAGGATGGTAAGAAGAACCTTGACGTGTCAAAGGTCAAGTGTTTTATCTGCCACAAGCAGGGACACTTTGCCTCCCAGTGCCCAGATAGGAAGAAGAAGAGTAACACTCAGATGGCTAGATCTGCAGAGTTGGATGAGTTCAGCAGGAACTTCGATGAGGAGTTCTGCTTAATAGCTTGCATGGAAAGCACCATAGGGAGCAACATATGGTACATCGACAGTGGAGCATCTAGTCACATGACTGGACATAAGAGTTTCTTTAGAGACTTGCAGATAGGTGGAACAGGGATCCACGTTGAGCTGAGTGATGATGTGTGATATTAGGTGCAGGGAGTTGGCATTGTTTCATTTGAGAGGGAGTCTGGCAAACCCCTCAGTTTTGCTAATGTGTTGTATGTTCCAGGACTGACCAAGAACCATATATCACTCTCCACTCTTGAGGACAAGGGATATCAGGTGAAGTTTTGTGACCATAGAGTATATATCAGGCCCAAGGGGTCAGATAGGAGCTTGGATCGGGTGATTGGCAGAAGGAGCGAGAAAGTGTACAGACTACACTTTGAGCCTGCAAAGGCTCTAGTCAGCAGCATCAACAACCGTGAGGGTGAGTTGTGGCATCGAAGGATGGCACACTTACACCATGGAGCACAGAAGCATTTGAGTAGGCAATCATTGGAGTTCCTCAGGCACAGGAGGAAAAGCATAACCACTATAAGGATTGTGCTTTGGGGAAGAACATCAGGAAGCCTGTCCCACAAAGTGAGCACAAGTCTAAGGAGCCCTTGGACTTGGTGCATTCTGATGTATGCGGACCTATGGGTGTCCATTCGTTCAGTGGTTACAGTTATTGCGTAACCTTCATTGATGACTATTCTAGGAAGACTTGGATCTATTTCCTGAAGGCCAAGTCAGAGGTCTTTGAGAGGTTCCGAGAGTTCAAAACTCTCGTGGAGAACCAAATAGGAAAGAAGATTCGGGTGTTGAGGACAGAGAACGGGGGTGAGTACACTTCCAATGAGTTCATGGAGTATTGTTTGGTTGAGGGGATCAAGAAGGGGCACACTGTGCCCCATACCCCACAACAGAATGGAGTTGAAGAGTAGAAGAACAGTACTATGGTTGGAGCAACCAAGGCCGTGCTATTTGATCAGGGATTACCATTATTCCTCTGGGCCGAGGCATACAAGACTGCAGTGTACATTCAGAATAGGTGTCTCCACACAACTTTGGGGAGGAAGACACATTCGCATATTCGATAGTGTCTGCTATTGTCATGTTCATGCTGACAATAGGAAGAAGTTGGACCCCTTTGGAGAGAAGGGGTTACTTGTTGGATACAATGAGATTTCGAAGGCATATAGAGTTTACATTCCTGCTCGCAAGAGGATCATTGTGGGCAGGGATGTCTAGTTCGATGAGGACAGGGCCTTGCAGAGATCCTTGGACTTACCAACACAGAGAAGCAGCCAACACAGGCTTTGGGGATCAAGTTGGAGGAACTAGATGTATAGGTACAGGTACAGACATAGAGCACACGTTCTGGTGGTTAGAGGGAGTCAGGTGGATAGGATCCTACAGTCATTGACTTGGAGGATGAGCTGTAGCAGGAGACGGATATCCAGCAGTCGCAGCAGGTTGACACCAGGCCAAGGCCTAAGTGGTTTAGGTCCACAGTACAGGATTCCAGTCAGGTGATCCTCCACAACGATCTTTTAGACGGAGCGTACCACCAGAGAGGCTTAGTTACATGGCACTGATGACAGAGTTGATGAACTTTGAACCTTCCAGCTTCGCGGAGGCTGCACAACATGATGTGTGGCAGGAGGCTATGGTTGAGGAGTATGACTCCATTATGAAAAACCAGGTATGGGAAGTTGTGCCGAGGCCTCAATGGAAAAAGGTGGTGGGATCCAGATGGATCTACAAGGTGAAGAATGCAGCAGACAGAAGCGTGGAGAAGTACAATGCGCACTTAGTGGAAAAGGGGTTTTCGCAGAAGGAGGGTATTGATTATGAGGAGACCTTCGCCCTTGTTGCCAGGTATGCTTCCATTCAGATCATTATCTCACTAGCAGCTGAGATGGGTTGGCGTGTCCATCAGATGGACGTCAAGACTGCCTTTCTCAACTTAGTGATAGAGGAAGAGGTGTATATTGAGCAGCCAAAGGGGTTTGATGTGGAGAACAAGGAAACACATGTATGCAGATTGCATCAAGCTCTTTACGGGCTCAAGCAGGCACTTCGACCATGGTACTCGAGGATTGACAGCTATCTACGGGAGATGGGATTTCAGCGGAGTGAGGCTGACCACAACTTGTACTTCTTGACAGGTGAGGTGCCTCTCATACTGGTCCTATATGTGGATGATCTCTTTCTTATAGGAATTGAGAGGCTGATTGGAGACTGCAAGTCCAATCTTCCAGTGGAGTTTGAGATGAAAGACCTTGGCCTAATGCATTACTTTCTAGGCTTGGAGGTTTGGCAGAGAGATGGATGCTTCTTCATTGGACAGGGGAAGTATGCAGTTGAGATCTTGAAGAGATTTAGGATGGAGGACTGCAAGCCTTGGCCATACCTCTAGTTTCCAACTGGAGGAAGATTGATGCATCAGGGTCAGACGGATTTGATCCTACCTTGTATAGTCAGCTTATCAGATCACTTATGTATCTAGTCAACACTAGACCATACATTAGCTTTGCAGTCAACTCTTTGAGTCAGTTCATGGTGGACCCTCGAAAAGTGCATTAGACGGCTGCGAAGCAGATACTTCGCTACATCAGAGATACAGTGGAGTATGGATTGGTTTATGAGTGCAGGGGGAGTGTATAGTTAGCAGGTTGCACAGATGCTGACTAAGCAGGATGTGTAGAGGACTAGAAGAGTACTTTAGGTTGTTGTTTCAGCATTGGGTTAGGGGTTCTCTCTTGGTTTAGTAAGAAGCAGAAGTCAGTTGCATTGAGCTCGATAGAGGCTGAGTACATGGCACCCAACATGGCGGCTTGTGAGGGTATATGGTTGAGGAAGTTACTTTCAGGGTTTTTCGAGTGTGAGCTAGAGGCTACAGTAGTTCACTGTGACAATCAAAGTGGCATTATGATATTTGAGAATCCAGTGTTCCATGACCGGAGCAAACACATAGACATCAGGTACCACTTCTTGAGAGATTGTGTTCAGAGGGGAACCATTCGGTTGGAGTACATACAGACAGATGAGCAGGTGGCAGACATTTTCTCCAAGACACTTTGCAAACAAAGTTTTGTGAAGTTCAGGGATAAGTTCGGGTTGCTACCGAATCCCTTCCTCGTTGAGAGGGAGTGTTAGATTAGCAGCAACAAGGTCTTCCCGCAAGTGTCCTTGCATGTAGAAGACTCTAAAATAGGAAACCAGTTGTATTTAATTATTTTTCCTAAGTGTACTTTGGAAAATAATTAAAATGATTATTGACTTTAAGTGAAAGTGAAATTAGGTTTTACGCTTTACCTAAAGTTATATAAGAGAGGTCAATTGGTTGAGAGGACACACACTTGTATTTCGATAGAGGCAGGATACAAACAGGAGGAGAAAAGTCAGATAGAGGATTTAGCTGGGAAGACGGAGGATCGAGGAGCAGGTTCACCGACCAGACAGAACCCACATAGGTCGACAGACAGAGCTGCAGGAGGAAGGCCATACTATTCCGTACAGCTGCCAGTGAGACCGTATGGATTTCGTACAACAGCCGTACGGATCCACACATGTGAGGCCGTACAACTGGGCCATACACTCTCGCAGGGGGGGTGCTGAGGTTTAGAGGGGGGTTCGTTCAATGTTTCTGCTGGGTACTGCATTCTCCAGGTTTGGGTGAATTTGCAGTGATTGTAAAAGTTCCATATTTTCTCATAATAAAATCTATATCTAACTGCTGCACCGGTTTTCCCATCTTGGGTTTTTCCAGGGGTTTCCATACCCAAAATAACTGTGTCATTATTGTGCTTTGATGTTGTGATTTATTTCTCAGTCTTATATTCCACTGCATACTGTAAAAGATATTCATGTGTGGTTTTCAGTAGAGATTTTGCATGCACTGTTAGCCCTAGTTGAATATTAAAGGAAAATTTACATGGGTGGTACCACTAACCATGCTAATCAAATAATCAATACATCAACTGTAGCAGCAATAACATAAAGTACAACATCACATAATATGCCATTCTGACATGGTATAGCAATAGGAAAACAACATATTTGACATTATCATCACATCATCTCATAGAAAAAACCAGAAGAAGGCCCAATAGCAGTAAAAATGGGCCTCATTACTCTGGAATGCATAATACTCTGAAGCACAAATATGTGTGAAAAAGTATGCATGCAAAATGTGGAATAATGAGACCAACCCTTAGTGTCTTCATGTGGTATGGTCATTTGTATGGATGTGGGCCTTGTTGCCACCTAATAATCTGCACCTCCAGATGAGAAGAATCTTCAACTCACTGGGTGCAACCTTGGAGGCAAGCCTCGAGTCAGGTGAACTGTCCCCTTGACACTCGACTCCTCCATTGAGGCCAACTCCTAAATGAAGCCAAGGGGGGTGGTCCCTAAATGAAAAGAATCTAAGGATGTTTTTTGCCTTTTCAAAACAAATTTGTTAGGAGTTTTTAAGAGAAATGCAACTAGAGAAAATAAATCTAATTTATTAGTGCATGACACATGATAATATGAATTTGAATACCAGTGCCTTTCAATTAACTACTTGCAGTATGGACAGCTTAGAAAGTACTTACCTGTTGGCAGAGATATAGTAGAAAAGGGTTGGAAAGTTTGCCTGATAGGAGTACTGATCAATTTCCCACTCTGAAGGTACAAGGCTGTCTTTTTGGGCTGTGTGCTTCTTGTCCTAAAACAACGATCTAATAAGTCCGGACAGCAAGCAAAAGTTGGCTAGAAAAGTGCTCCCGAAATGCATTGGAAAGCATGCTTAACTTGTGAAATCAAAGGATACTTGGAGGCATGCATTAGTTGGTTAATGCAAGATTTTCTTGCCGTTCGTTGTAAGATTCCAACCCAAACTGACCCCAAATTTTCACTAACAACCTAATTCTGATTAAGGATCCTGTCAATGCTTATGAGCACTGTTCACCCACTGCTATAAGCTATAAGTATGACACATGATGATATGATGCTTCTGGTGAAAGCCTTGCATGGAATCTTAACAACACTTCACACAAGGACGGTTGTAGCTCAATGTTTATCAGATTTGATTTGGAGTTCATCCCGCACTTAGTTATTTACTGCTGTCTATGCTCAGTGGGTTTAAAGTTTGTGGGCTTGATCTTTATTGGTTTATCATTGAAGCTTTTACATGGAAATAAGTGTATACAACATTTATATATATAATAACTTATGAAGATAATATCAGTGAAGCAATCTAACACCAAAAACCAAATTTAAAAAAGGAAATTTCCAAATCTGAATATTCATTAAAGATTGAGTACAAACCTGGAAGTGATGAAGGGCCCTTGCACTGATTGTTTACAATAAGCAAGAAAGGTAGTTTCAATAAACTGCTGTTACCAAAGAGAGTAACGACCCTCCTCAAACAGTTTGCACTGTCTACAGTATCACTGCTGCCAGGATAAATGGGCCTTCAAAATGTGGGACTGCTGCTACAGAAAACAAGTTTGCACAAGATAGAGAGATCTGTCATAGCACTGATTCGATTTGCTGAAGGGAAGGCTTTATTCTTCTATAAAGATGAGATAATCCCCTTAAATCTGAAGCACACACTTCCTATGCGCTTTCTTCATATAATGACACCCTTCTCAACAACTGAGCCCCCTCCTAACAGTCATAGATACACAAAGAATGACCAATACTTATTCCTGTACTCAACTATTGTGCCCTCCTTCAAGATATCTGTGGATTAAATATGCTTGAATTGCAACAGAAATAGGAAGGTAGAGAGTGAGGGTTCAAACCCTTTTTCTTTTATAAGTGCACCCTCCTAGATATTGAGCCAATATTTCCTATTGGCACACCCTCTAGAAGATGGAAGTCAGGGACTAGTGCGCCCTCTCTCTGATGGCCAGAATACTAACAATAGATATGTCTTTCAACAGTGAAGAGTCCAAGTCTCAAGTACGCCCTGCGTTAGAAGCAAGGAATCTCATAGGTGAATGTGCCCTCCACGACAACCCCTGGACACTCCATTAAAGACGCAGATCTGAAGATAATATGCAAACACATACCTCGGCAATGAAGCACAATAGTATACTGTAGGTTGCACCAGAAAGAAGGGATTTTTGCTTGAGGGAGTAGCACACTGCTGAAGGTTAATGGATCTCTTACTGTTGACGAATCTTTGCCTTAAATCTTCACACATCAATGTAATAATGATCGATCTCTGGATTACTGACTCAGAATCCTTCCACAATGAAGCTCGCTAGTAGATCTGGATAATCTACCCTCTGGACTGGCTCGGATGGATAGATTTTTCCATCGAATCCAATCTGGTCAAGGGTTTCTGTCTTCAACACCCGAAAAGCTTAGAGGGCTCTCAAATCGATTTCTCAAAAGTGAATAATAATAATGGATCTGAGCAATTCACTTTCCATCTTTTATTACTCTTTTTTGACCATTGCATGCTGCATGCAACTTTAATTATGCATGGCATGCCACGCATGTTACTTTATACTTAAGTGAAGCTATTTTTCACTAATGCCTTAATATCACCGCTAATAGTATGCTTTATATCCAATGTGGCATCAGTCATTAGTTAATTCCCCTGCTTGTCACAAACGGGACACTACATTTGTACAACAGGCAATGAACTAAAGTATGCCCAAAATGCCAAATAAGCACTTTAAGATGACCTTTGATGAGATGCCACAACTTGCACTGACATGCAAGGTGAAAAGTTTAGGAATATATACATGCATGTGATTATTTTGGACATGCACGGACATGCATCTATCTTTTGATGACATGCATGGACATGCAATTCTTTTTATTGACATGCAAGATCGTGCATGTAATTTTTAGTTATATGCAAGGACATGCATGTAATTTTTGGTTGCAATGCAAGGACTTGCAAGCAATGAAATCAAATTTTCTTTGTATTTGGATGGTTAAAAAACTTAAATAGAAAGAGAGTTGTGCCTTGCCACAAATTTGGGCAGTGGAGTCACCGAGGAACGACTCTGAGGGCCTTGCTTTCTTGAAAAGATGATTGAGAGGAAGAGGTTGTATGGGCTAATCTCAGGCTACTCAACGGATGGGACAACCTACACAATTAAGTTCTAAACACACACACACACACACACACACACACACACACACACACACACATATATATATAGAGAGAGAGAGAGAGACCCTCCTTGGCTTCTTCTTCTATGGGTGTGACCTACAGGGAAAAAATTAATGTATCACAATCTGAACAAAGGTAAAGATGCTAAGATTAACTTCCTTCACTATAACTCAACAGTAGATCTATGCTAATAGAACTATGAAGGAAGATACTACTCAATGGGGTACTAATACCCTTTCAATGACCATAATAGAATTAGAAACACATGTGTAAAACAATGAAATAGAGATTACCTCCACAGAAGCTTGAAAAGAAAGCTATGCCACACAACAATGAGCCACACCACAACTAGCCTCCGAGGCCTTTTTTATTATATAAAACTTGGTCTCCAATAGAGACATTGATACAATCGATCCCAAAGTATACAACAATAACCAACAACAAAATGAACGGGGCATGCTTGCTTTTAAAGCAAGAAGAGGAGAGGATGGACCCTCATGCATGCAAGATGGAGTGCGCAGGCCTGGGGGATAGAGTAGAGCAAACCAACATTGGAGCAAACCAAGCCTAAGTAGGTCCTCATGCGCCAACACTGGAGCAAACCAAGCCTAAGTAGGTCCTCATGCGCCAACACTGGAGCCAGGCCTGAGTAGTCCCTCATGCGCTGTCTTTGGAGTGAATTGTGAAGAGACAAGGAGTCAACTGCACCTGACGAGGTCAACATGCAACACTTCAGGAGTGAACTGGAGCTCAAATGGAGTGTGCCCTCAAAAGGAATATTCCTTTCCTTAAAACAAGGAAAAGGTATTGAAAATGCTTTAATTTATGAAAAACTTTGTTGGAAAAGGCATGAGGAGTCAACTGCACCTAACTAGATCGACATGCAACACTTTAGCAGTGAATTGGAACTCAAATAGAGTGCACTCTCAAAAGGAATATTCCTTTCCTTAAATCAAGGAAAAGGTATTGAAAATTCTTTAATTTATGAGAGAATTGCTCGAAAAGGCTTGCATGTCTACGCATACGCATCCAAGGGGGGCTACAGGGTTTATTAGAGTGTTTAACTCCCCTCGTTGACCACATTTAATAACATTATTACACTTTTACCCCCTCAAGGGATTTAAAAGGATATTTGTTACAAGGAAAAACGTGGTGACAGCCGCTAATTTTGACATCAAACTCTAAGGACTTAAACTCTTATAATATACTTTGGCTTTGGAGGATTGAGTGAAAAAACCTAGATAAACTTTGATCACTAGGATCTAAGTTCATCTAGGTGAAAAAAACACTTTAAAGTAGCCATAATACAAATTATTCACTCAGGATAGCCCTTTTACACATATAATGGATGTCAAAATTTTAAAATCATCTTCCATCGACCATGACAAAGGAATTGTATAATACAAGTGGACATAAGATTGCCTGATTCAAACAAGGAGCTGTAGGCTCCTTGGGTCTTTAGTGTATTCTGTTTGTTGAACAACCTATGCAGACTGCGTGGTAATAGGAAAAATGGGTGCATTATGGGTGTATATCAGTACCCCATGAGTATATGAGGTATTGTAGAATATGGCCTATATTATTGAGAGGGAATTGAGGTTTGTAAGTTTGTCCTTAAAGCAACGTAATCAGGTGGTGTATGAGGGATAGTTTAACTAACAATAGGTTGAGTGTGTGAACTCATGGGTGTATGGAGTCTGGTCACTATCTTGTGGTGATGTAGGAATCATAGGAGGATAGATAATTTGAGGTAGGGTGAACCTAATGTGTTGGAAGGATGAGGGTGTGATTGTAGAGGAGGAAATTTCAAGTAGAGGTTGTGTGGAATCAATAACTTTAAGTTCAATTCTAGGAGGCTTAAAGTGGTAGGTGATCGAGCATTTGAATGTAAGTTGTTGCCAAAGGGAGGGCTATCAACGTAATGAATGTGGGAGGGACATGAAAATTCCCTATCATCTGGATCTTTTTCTTCATACTACGGTTCTATTGAAGGAGAAGGTTGAATTGAACTTGACTTTGGCAAAGAAGTTCATGGAAACCTTTATCTTGATGGTTAGAGTTTGAAATTTAATAACATAGTAGTAGGAAACGACTCAGTCTAAGTAGACCTGTATTGTCCTTAAAAATGGGTTGGTTCAAATGGACAAGCTAGATTTGTCCATACTTGACCATTTTGATAAGGCTTGCTTATCTTGGCTAGGTCTAATGGGTCAACTCGGGTCAAACATTGACGATATGTTATAAACAGCCAAAAAGGCCATTTGCCTCTTTTTCACTTTTCTCAAAGTGGGTGTTGGAGCAAGGTTTTGCACTAAGATTTTGGGAATTTTGCAAAGTGAGACCTAGTGCTTCTTGGAGTGAGGTAGGGCATGACATCATCAATCTACCTTTGGTAGGGCACTACATTTTGGTATAATTTCATGCTGTGGTCCATGGAATTTTTGACATATGATGCTCTTAGTTATACAATTTTAGGATTCTAAATTGCTATTTTGCATTATATTCAATGATATCTTTGACATTTAATTTCAATGCAAATTGTTTATAATTTTTCAAGAAATTAAGGCATTTTTTGTATTAATCTATTTGTTGAGTCTTTGTTAGGTTGACCCTCGAGTCTTTGTGGAGTTGTGAACCAAGTTTGAACCTCTGGTGAAAATGAGTCTTGCGTTGAGTCAAGTCAAACGACTTTGCTTAATAGCCCAAATTGTTAGAAATCACAAGGTAGAGGATCTACAGTGAATTTTCCAACAAACCCTAATCCAATAAGATAAAAAAATGTTGCAATATAACTTCTTGATGATAAACTAAAGAGGATGTATCACATAAAATAAATACAGAAGACTTCAATAGAAGGATGCTCTTGGGTTTATGAATAATTCATTTAAATGAGATGATTGGTGTGTATTTATATTGGTTACTTAATGTTTAGGATGCTAGCTCTCAAGGGGAGACTAGGTTGGCTGTGGGATAAAATGCAATAAAGTGTAATAATGGGTGTAACAACCCACAACTACTCATAGGTTGGCCCATTTAAGGGCCTCAAATATTCACATAGTGGGTTGGCATGTGTCCACAAATGAAGATTAGCAAAGATTCTCAACACCCCCACTTAAGTTGAGTAAGGGGCAACAAAGATGGATTACCTCGATATATAATCATAGATTATCATAGGAGATCACCACATCCTCCATATATTGAGGTGGGGTCATCAAAAGCCATATTGCTTACAAAGAAATCCTTCATGATTGATATTGGGATTGATTGTGTTACAATGGGGCAAACTCATAATTGTTTAGTAGAGGAAGGTCGACTAAAATAAGGGTCTATGCTGGGTCAACTTTGGTCATTGAGAAGCTCGAGCAAGGAGTTAGCAACATCGACGAGAGCAGAATGAGCCCATTTGGGGAGAGGTGTCAATAATGAAGTTGTAGGACCATCATCATCATTGTCGTCATAGAAGGAGCCATCATTGAATTGGATGTTGTTGGAAGTAAGGTGATCACCATTTGCACATCTAGAGCTAGAAGGTCTATGACTATGTTGCACATCTGGAGAGGGCTCATCACTAGGTGCTCAGTTGAAGACGGCTCGAAGTTAGTGTGCTCATCTAAAGAAGGCTCATCATTGGGTTATTCGTTGGAAGTAAGCTCATCTGTATGCTACATATCTTTGTCAAAAGAGGGAAGGTTGGAAAGAGATCTCTAGACTAGGAGAGAAGCTAGACGATTAAGTAGGCCTTGTTATGCAATACATTGTATGGGCATACGAGCACTTATTTTTGCTTTCAACATTCCAAACTTATATGGTTTCAGATGATATCAATGTTGTGATGGTTATGATATGATGTCATTTTATGATGGCATGCCATGCCATGCCAAAATATCTGCTATGATGTTGATATCCTACTTGATGTTGTATTTTGTTGCTTCTACATGATCATGCATATGCTTATTTTGACGAGTATAGCTAGTAATATCAATCATAGGTTGATGCAGTGAAGGATTTTTTCTTTATTTATGTACCATGGACCAAGATGACCCTTGGCTTTGCAACAATTATTCCCCCTTTTCTGGTTTCATAATTTGCCATCTCCATCACCCATCATTATTATTTCACTTTGATTCTGCATCCTCATGGTTACTCAATTGAGTTGATGAATTTTTGATCTCCGCCTTTGTATTCCCTTCACTATAAGTGCCTCCATGTTTTTCCTATGTCTTAGGCCCACCTAAGTTGTAGTGAATCCTTAGTATAGGACGCTTTTGGGTAGATCATGTAGGCCAACTGTCAATAGTTAGGAAGAACTACCATTGAGCAATGTTTCCCTTTAGATTTGAAACAAGAAGGTTGTTCCCCTAATATGCCTCAAAAAGGGCATGTGAAGACAAGCTCCCAGTCCAAGAATCTTTTACGAGAAGTTGGTGAAGAAAGCAAAATCAGTACTAGTTCATAAAAGAATCAAGAGAGATTAGGAAAATTGCAAAATCAAGCAATCAAAAGAAAGAAAAAGAAAAGTTTGTAAGGTTCACTTGCACATGCCTTGAATAAAAATCAAGGCGAAGGTATCCTCATCCAAAGTACAAGAAGAAAATGGAGCAATGAAAAGAAAAAAGAAAATAATAAAGGGGAGTCTGATTGCTAAGTTCAAAGGTGGAAATATCTCATAACACAATCCCTTGTTGAGACACATCCCTATTGTTTGTACTTTGGTGAAGATTACAAAGGCACCCTTATCCCCATATCTTGACTCATTTAGTTGATTGAAAGCCATTTCACTTGCCTAACCTTGGTTGATTCATCCACCTCCACCCCAAAGAAGAACTAAATGTTACAAATACTTAGATGTTATTATGGTTACGATATGTTTATAAATCAATTATCTCATGAATCTAGTGAAGATACTTATGGGGTATATAATCATGTTTACATGATCTATGCTATATGATGATTCACACTTATGATCAATTGCATGTATCCATTACATTTTGACTTGTAATACAACATCATTTTTTAAATGTTTACAGTGGTTCTAGTATTTGTTTAGAAAGTTTGACTGGGTCAAGGTATTTTGACTAGTCAACAGGCCCAGACGACAACCTGATATAGGTGTCACTTAGTTGTCAGATACTTTGGCTTTGGAAGTCTTCTAGATCATTTCCCCCTTGATTTATGTCATTTCTTGATTTATAGGCTTTAATTAAGGATTTTCTCTAAGTTTTGATTAAGTCTAAAGTTAATTATTTGGAGCAGAGGATTTGAGGCATTTCTAGCACAATTTAAGCATGGATTTTGGTATGTATGATCTTTAGAGACTACGAGGATTCATCATGGGCAATCTTCCTTCTTGGTTCACAAGGATTCATCAATTTTGGATTAATGGTATTTAATGAGAGCTTTATCTAAACTTTGATTTAAAAAATGTTTAAGTATAGTTTGATTAATTAATTAAGCTATAAAGGGATATTCTTTTGATGATTTGACAAGATGACTCATCTCCAAAGACTATGAGGAAGCATTTTTGACTTTCAAATGATTACATGGCATCTTTGGGCCCATTCAAGGAGGGAAATTTGACTAAGGAGGGTGCATTCCAAAAGCTAAGAAGGACATTGTATTTGGTCACTTGATTCTCCACTACTTGGCATTGACATGGTTTATCTTAGCAATAAGGTCCACTTATTTCCTCTCACCCAATTCACATAGTCAAATCTAGTGATGTGCCCCACTAAGGAAGGCGCTTGACGTCTATAAGAAAGCATATTTCTAATTATTGTAAATCCACCGATCTATTTTCCTGAGATCATCACTCTACCAATGTAATCACTCATTGACACTTCCAAATTAGCAACTCCTTGTCTTATAAAAGGAGGAGCAATTTCATTTGGAAGGGGTTGAAAGTTTGGGGACTTGAATAGAGAAACTTGATTTGCTTAAAATCCTTGTGTAATGTTCTTCATGTGATTGGGCTATTGTGGATCTATTGCTTCATGGTGATGTTGGTAAACTACTCATAACTAAGGTAAGATTGTGACTATTTTATTTTTATGCAAGCAAATAATCTTAGATAGGTAGTAGCTTCTAGGATTTAATAGAACATTTATCTTGAAAGAATAGAATTGGTTGTCCTTCATTCTAATAGAGTAAGTAGTTTATTCTTGCATGAAGATTTCAGTTTAATCTAATAGAAATACTAACTATTTGGATTGTTGATCTTCCTTGTACTTGAATGTTTTAGCTAGATTATATTGAAGTAAGGAAAATATGGGAAACCCTTAGTTATGTTAAATTTTATAGAACTCAGATCCGATTAACAGTTCAAATAATTTACTGCAATTATTAACTGAAAACACGCTAAGATCTCAACAAAATACGCAGTGGAAAAAACACAAGAAATCATACACATTTGACAGTTAGATTTACCTTGGAAAACCCCAACTAGGGAAAAACCAACAAACAATTGATTTTATTAATGACAAAATCATGGGCTATTGTTGTGGGATAATGGCCCGTTGAGGAATTACAATGACAAAATGCTAGCTTTCATACCTCAAGATCAGTCCTTCGATCTTGTTGGTTGCTAACCCTTGGTTGTCCCTTGCTTCTTTTCTTGAGCCTGCCCTGCACCTGGACACTTGGTTGAAAGTCCTCCAACCACTCAATGAGATTTCACTCACTTTGCGTGATTGTTGTGTCTCATCCTTTCCTTAGGCTTCCTTATATATCTTCTCAATGACTAAACCCTAACCCTAGATCTTCAAAGTGATTAATGGCTGAGATTAGTTCTCGAGTCTCACTTAGACGACATTAAGTCAATAATGTGCTTTTCCTAAGTTAGACTTAGGAAAGTGTTATGAACATAATAAGTAATAATTAAATAATAAAGTAATTAATAGTTAGGGTGATTAAGAGACAACTCATTTGGGTGATTAGTCACCACGAGGACCTATTTATATGAGTCCCTTATCATTGTAAAGATCATCATTATCTATTCAATATTCAATATTATAGTTTTATTCATGGATTATTTAATATTCCAAGTCTTTTGGTAATATTACTTGTGTGAACGAATTACTGTTCGGCTCATTTGTTATCAGAGTGCACGTCGCTTGATCTAGTCGATGATCATCAAATTCAGACCTTGTCTGAGAAATTCAGGGTTTCCCTGAGCTGCAGGTCTTTGACCTCCCCACCGGAAAAAAAAATATCGCTGCACTCCCACTCAGCTCACTTCCCTCATTCATTTGCTCCCTCACTCATCGTGGGCATCCAATTCCAGCTCTCCTCTCCTCTCCATCTTCCTGCGCTCACTGCCCTTGCTGATCCACGCAGCGTCCCCTCACCTCCACGCTACGCTACCTCCCTTGCGCTGCTGCATACTCAACCTCCTAATTCGTGCCTTCCTTCTTGCCTCTACTCATCACTGTCTTAAATCATGCCCTCTCCTCCCCATCGCTCCTCGTGCCCCTCCAGAACGCCCCCACGCCATTCTATATCCACGCTGCTGTAAACGCCTGTGCTTCCCCAGAACTTCCACGCCACACCTCCACGTCCTTCTTCCACTTGCACCTTACTCTCTGCACATCTTGTTTTGCCGCTTGCCACGCCTCCCGTCTCCCTTGGGCCTCTTCCTTCTCTGCGCTTTTCCCCTCCGCACATTCCTTCTTGTGCCAACCCTTCTTCCACTCTTCACTCCACAACTTGCCCTTCAATCCATCCCGCTCCACTCCCCCTCCCAACTTGCAACCACGCTCACAGCTCACCCTCCAACCTCCTCTTGCGTCCTGCGTCCTTTGCTCCTGCTTCTCCGTGTCCAACTCCCTGTCAACCACCCCATTCCATACGCCGCTGCTCCCCACCTGTTGCGTCCACCACCCTTGACCCTCCTTCCTCCCAGCTGCTCCACGCCAGCTTCTCCTCTACTCGCCATCCTCCCAGCTGCTCCACGCCAGCTTCTCCTCTATCTGTGCCTCCCGTCGCCCTTGGGCCTCTTCCTTCTTTGTGCTTTTTCCCTATGCACATTCCTTCCTGCACCAACTCTTATTCCACTCTTCACTCCACAACTTGCCCTTCAATCCATCCCGCTCCACTCCTCCTCCCATCTTGCAACCATGCTCACAGCTCACCCTCCAACCTCCTTCTCTTGCGTCCTGCGTCCTTTGCTCCTGCTTCTCTGCGTCCAACTCCTTGTCAACCACCCCATTCCATCTGCCGCTGCTCCCCACCTATTGCATCCACCGCCCTTGACCCTCCTTCCTCTCAGCTGCTACATGCCAGCTTCTCCTCTACCCGCCATCCTCCCAGTTACTCCACGTCGGCTTCTCCTCTATCTGCCATCCTCTCTCCCCACCATCGACACCTTAAATTTTTTTAAAATTAAATATTAAAACATTATAATAGTATTATCATATTCATTTAAATATTTTAATTTTTGAAAAAACAAAACTGTGTTAAACTATATATAGTTTATAAAAACATTAATAATAATAATACTATTGATTAATTAATTAATAATTATTATTATAAAAAAGGGAAAAAAAGAAAAATGACAATAATAATTATTGTTGGAAATGAAAAAAGGTTATTGTTATCATGAATCTTGTAGTTGCCCCGTGAGGTGATCCTATTCAGGATGGCAGAGGAAAGGCAACCAAAGTCGTGACCTACGATATCCAAGACTTCCAAAAGAACTCGGATGTCACACAAGTCAAGGACATCAACACTTCAGACTCTGTGAAAATACAGAGCCTAGGGGGCGTCCCTATGACTAAGAAAACCCTAAAATAAGGAAAATGAATAGATGACCCAGGGAACTTGGTGGAATTTCTTATAGGGATAGTTAATTAGAGTTTTAAACAATTACTAAGAGATTTCGAGTATCCAGGTGAAAAGCCCCAATTTTACCCTAGGGTTTTATGCAGAAAATTGGGATCTAGGGAAAAACGATGAAATTTAAAGAAATTGGATACTTAAATTGATTGTTGGATGTAAGATTAGGAAAATGAAAGCAAAACCAACAATACCCAGTTTACGGTTTCTGAAATACCCACTCTTCCCAAGGAGGGCGTTTTCCTCCTACCAGTGCTTAGCAAATGGAGTCCGATGATGATGAAAATTAAGACTTAAGGGTTTTACGTTTATTCCAAAGTGGGTTTTAAGTTTTATAGCTCACCGCTGTTGTCCGCCGAATGCACACCGTCAACAAAAATCTTTTGAAATGCTATTTCCCAAGTGGGAAAGGTGTGGCCTTGGGGGAAAGCAAAGAGCCAGGTGTTGTCACTTGATCCCAGCTCCTCCGTTTAGGCTAACTCCTAACGAAGCCAAGGGGGGTAGTCCCTAACAAAGAGTTGTGTAAGGATCTTGTTTTTTAAATGTTTTTGGATGAAGGTTGTGAATGAGTGTTGTTTAGGAGTTTTTACGAGATAAACACAATAACCACTTAAGCAGTCGAAGTTGCTGTTGCAAAACACAAGATGAGCTGCATAAGACGACTGAATTCAAAGCATCCGCAAAAAATAAATCACTTAGATAAACAAAGGACAAATGGTCCAAATCAGATGATGCAAAAGAATTTTAAGAACAATGACAAAATGGAGTCAATTATGTGTTGGGGATGTTGATATACAAGTCTCAAAGATATGTTTGTGAGATCATTTTGCAATGCTCTTGGTAAATTTTATTGTGTATTTTTAGAATGAACTTGATTATTAAAGGTGAGGGGAATTTCCAACCGATACGTAAATGTACTTGAAATCTATCCGAAAATACTCTAAGTGGCTCCGTTCAAGGACATGTTGGACTGTCCAAGTTTACAGCGAGGCGTTCAATAACTAACCATCCACTGCAAACGAGGTAGGGCTACCCAAACCCCCCAGTAAGAATTTGCCCATTTCGAGTATTACGTTCAATGCAGGTTCGATCGTTATGGGGTGGTAAATTTTATTATGTGTGAAATTGAAATTAAATGTGTGAATTAAACAATCTACAATGCTTTTGGGTATCCCAACCGGGTAAAGCATACACACTATAGAAAACGGTAAATTCCAATTTTATGGGGAATGACGAGTTGTGAAAATTTTATTAGAGCACAGAAACAAAGCTCTTCGACAGTGAGTGCTCTTGATCCACCTTATTGGAGATTCAAGAGACTTATCTAATTTAGTATGAAAATGGAAGATGCAACAATGGTCTCTGATAGAGAGTGCTCTTGACTTGCCTTATGACAAGTTCAAGAGACTTTGTGTTCTTTTTATGATTTAACAATTAGGAAGCAAGACACACAACAATGCAAAATTAAAATCTAATCTAGCAATTAGTAGTTCTACTCAATGAACAACTAGCAATTAGTGGAAATGAAAACTAATTCTAACAAGAGAACTAAGCTAAGTAAAGATGAAAAATGACACAAGACACACCTCCCCCAAATAGGGGAAGTAGGAAAAATGGGAGGCTTGATCCCACTAGCCTTTTTATTAATAAATTACAATGCTTGGGGATTTTATCCCTTGAAGAGAACTTTGAAAATTGAAAAAGTGAAGAAGCCTCATGTAATATCCCAAATCCCGATATTTTCTATTCCTATGCAAATATGCTGATACAACCGGGCATGCAAACTGCCATGCAAAAATCCCTATTTTATAGCAAAAATTAGGGTTAGGGTTTGTGAGATAGAATGAACACTTACCACTGATAAGCTGACTGGACTGCTCCTGAGAGAGTATGCAAGCATCAAGAACTGAATCGGAGATGGATTGATATCTTCTGCTTCCGGTGAAACCGCAGCATCAAGAACCCCAGATCAAATAAGGGTGACGTTTTCAGTGAAGGAGGTGTCCGATGGAGCTGCTGATTTGCAGGACTGATAGCCTTCCCGTGCCGGAGAGAATGCCTGGTACATGCGGAGTTTTGGAGGTCTCTAGGCAGGCTAGCGAATTGTTCCAGAGAGACAGCTGCTCACGCCCCCTGTTCCCGAAATAGCTGATAACTGCTCCGGATGAGCACAGTTGGATCTGATAATCACCGGGTATCGGAGTAAGATGTCGATGATGAGAATGGTGCCTGAGTTTCGAAGTAAAACTGAGATTTGAAGACCCAACAACTGATTAGGGATTTTTGGCTGAAAACCCCCCTAACGGCTGCACACGTGTCGCTGCAACAATATACATCGTATACTGGATAACTATGAATGAATGTAACAGCAAATGGTGAACTTGTATGGCTTACCCTGAATGAGACTAGGGCAGATATTTCACTGCCGAAACCCCGCTAGTTGAAGACGCCGTCTCCAACCCCAACTGCTGTGCTGCTATTCAAGAGCTCCCAAAATAATAATCATAAAAAAATGAAGTCTCCTTTCGCTTTATCCTCCTTTTATAACTTTCAATTGCGAAAACCCTAATCTTTGACCTAATTAAGTCACTTTATCTTCTAATGTGCAGTTGACTTGCATGCATGCGCATGGAGACATAAATGAGTGCATGCATCATTAAATAATGCTTGGATGGCATGCACGAAGGTGGCCTTTGGCCCCGGTGGCCCTTCTCGACCTAATGATGATGCCCTAGATTTTCTATGGATGGCATTAGTCCTTAGATGATTCCATAACTGTCAGTAACCGCTCGAACCCACAGGAATCACATAGGTTAGTGGTTTTGGGCCTCAAGGCCTAATCGAAAGAGGACATTACAGTCCTCCTCGCTTGAGATTGCTTGTCCTCAAGTAACTGCAAACTGGGATGCTGCAATACCTGTTCACCTTCCCAGGTGGCATCCTCTGGCGGTAGTTCTTTCCACTGAACAAAGTACTCTCTAATTACCCTGTTCCTGAGCTTCCTTTCTCTAGTTTGTATGATCCGTTCGGGAATCAGTATCAGTAGTCCTTCATCATCTAAAGGAGGTAACTCTGTAGATGGAGCAATGTGTTGCCCAAGGGTCTTCTTCAGGTTAGACACATGGAACACATTGTGAATTTTACTTTCCTCTGGAAGTTCTAGTTCATATGCCACCTCTCCCACCTTCCTGATTATTCTGTAGGGTCCAATAGAAGCGAGGTTTTAACTTTTCTGCTCCTATCTTCTTAAGTGAAGACTGTCTGTAAGGTCGGAGCCTTAAGTATACCAAATCCCCTACCTCAAAGCTCTGCTCAATCTTGTGTTTGTCGCCATACAACTTCTGTTGATTCTGGGTTGTTTGTAAGTTTTCCTTCAAGATTTTCAGAATGTCTTGACTGTCCTGTATCTAATCCTTAGCCTTAGGAGCCCTACTATCTCCAAATGCCAAATCTGCATAGTCCAAGGCCTTGTAACCATATAATGCCTTAAAAGGAGTCATCCTAATAGACATGTGATAGGTAGTACTGTAGCAATACTCCCCTAGGTGTAGCCATTTGATCCAAGTTCGCTGCTGCCCTGCTACATAGTTCCTTAAATATCCTTCAATCCACTTGTTGACTATTTCAGTTTGTCCATCGCTCTGGGGATGATAACTCGTACCGGTAGCCAGTTCGGTCCCCACTAATCTGAATAGTTCTTGCTAGAAGGCGCCTGTGAATCTGCTATCCCGATCACTGAAAATGGTCATAGGTAACCCGTGTAACCTGAAGACCTCCCTGAAGAATAACTTAGCTACTTGAGCTGCCGAGTAGTCTGATGATATCGAAAAGAAATGTGCAAACTTGGTCGGTTTGTCAACTACTACATATAAACAATCTCGCCCTTGGACCTAGGGAAATCCTGTAATAAAGTTCATGGAGATGCTTTCCCACTTCTGTTCTGGAATCGGTAGTGGCTGAAGTAACCCTGCTGGATGGATGTTCTCAATCTTGTTCTGTTGACAAATGCTACATTCCCGTACATGCTGCATATTTCCCCCTTTAGGCCCTTCCATGAGAACCTCTCTCGGATCTGCCTGTAGGTCTTCAAGAAACCTTGATGCCTTGATAAAGGAGAATCATGTGTTGCCTGAATGATCTTTTTCCTCAATGTGGATTCTGGGACGAGGTATATCCTGTTCTTGTAATAGATGATGTCATCAACAATCCTGTACCTGTCATCTTGAATTTGTCCATCCAATAATTTGCAAGCGAATTTATTTTTGGAGTATTCTACTAAGAGAAGTGCCCTCCAATCTGTGGATATACTACTGAGAGATAATGAGGCGAGACGCTTGGATAATGCATCAGCTACTACATTATTCTTACCTTTTACATACTCGATCTCGAAATCATAGGCTTGTACTTTCTTGACCCATTTCTGCTGTCACTCATTCAGTTCCTTCTACTCCAGGAAATACTTGAGGCTGTTATGATCGGTTTTGATTTTGAACTTACTGCCCACCAGGTATTGTCTGAATTTTGTGAGAGCATGTAAGATGGCTAGCATCTCTTTGTCATATATGGAGTAGTGGCGCTTGTAGTTCTTCAGTTTACGGCTCTCAAATGCAATAGGGTGATGGTTTTGCATCAACACTGCTTCTAACCCTTCCCTTGAGGCATCACATTCTACTACAAAGGGTTGTGAGAAGTTTGGTAATGCTAAAACTGGACAGGAACTCATAATAACCTTCATCTCCTCGAAAGTTTTCTGTGCTAAGTCTGTCCAAGTGAACGCTCCCTTCTTTGTGAGATCTGTGAGGGGTGCTGCAAATTGGGAGAATCCCTTAACGTACTGTCGGTAATAAGTGCACAGACCCAAGAAACCTCTCAATTCTGTAACTGTTTTTGGCGCGGGCCAATCTTTGATAGCTCGGATTTTCTCCATATCAACCTGTACTCCTTCTGCATTGATTATGTGTCCTAAGTACAGCATTTCCTTCATGCCAAATTCACACTTGGACATTTTCGCATAAAGCGAATGTTCTTATAAAACGCTCAGTACTTCATTCAGGTGTTTCAGATGCTCTCCCCATGTTTTGCTGTAAATCAGGATATCATCAAAGAATACTAGCAAAAATTTACGTAGCTGTGCTCTGAAGGTGTGGTTCATGCATGACTGAAAAGTGGCTGGAGCATTGGTAAGTCCAAAGGGCATGACCAAAAACTCATAGTGACCATAGTGACAGCGAAAAGCTGTTTTGGAGATGTCTTGGTCCCTTACCCTGATCTGATGGTATCCTGAGCGAAGATCAATGTTGGAGAAGTATTTAGCTCGCCGAAGCTCATCCATGAGTTCGTCAGTTCTGGGGATGGGATACCTGTTCTTAATGGTCTTTTTGTTGAGTGCTCGATAATCGATGCATATTCGCAGTGTACCATCCTTCTTTTTGACCAATACTACTGAGGATGCGAAGGGGCTAGAATTGGGCCAAATATATCCAAGCTCCAGTAATTCTTTGATTGTTTTCTCAATCTCATCCTTGTATCTTTTGGGATGCTTGTAAGGAGTGGTGATAACTGCTTGTGTCCCCTCCTCTAGCTCGATGATGTGTTCAAAGCCTTGGTCTGGCAGTCTACCTATGGAAGGTCCCGAAAAACCTTTTCGTGTTTCTGTAGCAAAGTTTGAATGTCACTTGGGTGTTGTGTGCTGGTCTCTGGGGGTTTCCTAAAGGTGACAAAACATTCTGCAGCCCATTCTATATCATCCTATCGGAGTACTGCCTCCATCCTCTGTGACGAGACCGGTTTTGGGGGATAAGTGTTCATGCCCCTCAAAACTACCCGTTTGCCGTCTGGCCCCTGGAATTCCATTTCCATTGCCCTGTAGTCCATAGTGTATTTCCCTATAGAATAAAGCCACTGAACACCCAATACAACATGAGTATTCGATACATCCACTACATAGAAGGAGTCTGTCATCTGATAGTTACCTAAGGTGACATTCAATTTTGGAATCCAGTAGTTGCACTCTATGCTAGAGTTTCCCGGCTATTGCTACAGTGAATCCTTCGAACTTCTCGGTCTGAATACCTCTCTTGGCTACCCAAGCGGAGTCAATGAAATTGTGGGTTGCTCCCCCATCAATCAATACTCCTACCTTATGACCTTGTACTACTCCCCTGACCCTGAGTGTATGGAATCTTGGCACTCCAGATAATGTAGCAATGACTCCCTCTGCTGTATCACCCTGGTGTGATTCTTCCTCAGCTGCCCGTAGTTCTTCTGTGGCTTCCTGCTCATAGTCATCCTCATCACTGTCCGAATATACCTCAATGTAGTGAGCCTTTGCCTTCCCTGCACACCTGTGTCTTGGTACCCATGGTTCCTGACAAGTGAAGCATAGTTTTTTCCTTCTCAAGTCTTTCCTAGTGTCTTCGTCTAACCATGTTTTCTTGGGACATCCTGCTGGAAAGGTTTCTTGTGCTTGTCCCTAATAGGAAAATTGGTTTTCAGCGGGAACCTGCTTTTGGGGATTGAATTCTGAAGATCTCTGGCTCTGTTAATGGCATCCTGCAGAGTGGGGTTTGTAGGCTTTCACCCCCCCCGTAGTGGCTCTGTTAGGGCCTTAGTGATTAGCATAGTCAACCTGTTCTCTGACACATCTGTTACCATGACTGCTATCCTCTGAAATTCTGAGATGAAGGCTTCTGCACTACTGGTCTGTTTGAGTTGAGCCAACTCTCTAAAATGTATCTCTGGATCCTTCCTATCAAACCTCTCTATGAGCTTCTGAGTGAACTCACCGTAGGAGTGTATGGTGTTGTGACCCAATGTCACCAGTCTGTGGTACCACCACTCGTGAGCTTCTCCGTCCAGGTGGAGTGTAGCCAATTTAATGGCGCCTGTCTCTGTCATGGGGTTGAGTTGGAAATAGGTATCCAACTTTTGAACCCATATCCTCGCTGATTCTCCGCGAGTCCCATCAAAGTTCGGGATGGTCAACCTGCCCAAGGTCTTCTGCAACTCATAGTCGTGATTGAAACCTTTGTTGAAATTCCTGGGCCTGTTCCTACTCTTCATGTTGCATAAATCTGAAAAGGACATGGCAGCATGGAACTCATCCCCTAAGTCTCTATACTCCTGCAAATAAGCCCCAAAAGGCTCGCTAGGTTCTACCTGCATGATCGGACCACCTACTGTATCTGCCAAGAAGTGAGGCATGGTAGGCCTGTTGGAAGGTTTGCTATATATGTGCGGAGTATTCTACATATTAGTGTACGCAACCTTACCACTGCTGCTTGTAGATCCCTGATCTATCGGTGAGGGAGGTGTACTGTTGATACCCATTTTTGGTGTCGCCGATAATCTGTTGATTGCATTGAGCACATCTTTTTGCCCTTTGGCTAAGTCTTGCAATGCAGAGACTAAGTTGTGAAACTCCATCCTATCCTCCTCTTCTCCCATTCCTTTTCCCCTATCCGTGTGTATACCTGTTTGTTCCATGTCTGAATTGGTCTCTTCTAGTTGGATATCCTCAAATTCCCCTGTGTATCTACTCTTTCTCCTCCTATAGGTTACAAAAGAGTTTCCTTCTGTATTCATCTATGTCTCATTTCTTAAGCCCACAGCTGGCCAAGAAGATAGCGCTGATACCACTGTAATATCCCAAATCCCGATATTTTCTATTCCTATGCAAATATGCTGATACAACCAGGCATGCAAACTGCCATGCAAAAAGTCCCTATTTTATAGCAAAAATTAGGGTTAGGGTTTGTGAGATAGAATGAACACTTACCACTGATAAGTTGGCTGGACTGCTCCTGAGAGAGTATGCAAGCATCAAGAACTAAATCAGAGATGGACTGATATCTTATGCTTCCGGTGAAACCCCAGCAGCAAGAACCCCAGATCAAATAAGGGTGATGTTTTCAGTGAAGCAGGTGTCCGATGGAGCTGTTGATTTGCAGGACTGATAGCCTTCCTGTGTGGGAGAGAATGTTTGGTACATGCGGAGTTTCGGAGGTCTCTAGGCAGGCTAGCGAATTGTTCCAGAGAGACAGCTGCTCACGCCCCCCTGATCTCGAAATAGCTGATAACTGCTCTGGATGAGCACGGTCGGATCTAATAATCACCGGGTACTGGAGTAAGATGCCGATGATGAGAATGGTGCCTGAGTTTCGAAGTAAAACTGAGATTTGAAGACCCAACAACTGATTAGGGCTTTCTGGCTGAAAACCCCCCTTACGACTGCACACGTGTCCTTGCAACAATCTACACCATATACTGGATAACTATGAATGAATGTAAGAGCAAATGGTGAACCTGCATGGCTTACCCTGAATGAGACTAGGGCAGATATTTCACTGCCGAAACCTCGCTAGTTGAAGACACCATCTCCAACCCCAACTGCTGTCCTGCTATTTAAGAGCTCCCAAAATAATAATCATCAAAAAGTGAAGTCTCCTTTTGCTTTATCCTCCTTTTATAACTTTCAACTACGAAAACCCTAATCTTTGACCTAGTTAGGTCACTTTGTCTTCTAATTTGCAGTTGACTTGCATGTATGCGCATGGAGACTTAAATGAGTGCATGCATCATTAAATAATGCTTGGATGGCATGCATGAAGGTGGCCTTTGGCCCCGGTGGCCCTTCTTGACCTAATGATGATGCCCTAGATTTTCTATGGATGGCATCAGTCCTTAGATGATTCCCTAACTGTCAGTAACCGCTCGAACCCACAGGAATCACATAGGTTAGCGGTTTTGGGCCTCAAGGCCTAATCAGAAGAGGACATTACACCTTAATGGCTTTTACAAAAATGATGTTGTTTGTCTTTGTCTTCTCGGGTTTGAACTTTTTCTTCAATCTTTCCAAGTCTTTAGACTTGTCTTTGGTTGACCTCTTCTTCAGTACCTACATTAGACTTGTCTTTGGTTGACCTCTTCTTCAGTACCTACACAAAAAAAACAGTAACTCAAGCACCCATTATTCGTTAATAAACCAAAGTAAATCTAGATGCAAAAATGAAACTAATTTACATGCAAAACAACTTTTTTAAATGCAAGTTTTTTGAGTCTTTTTTGAAATGAAACTAGATGAAAATTTTACATGCAGAGGAAACATGAAGAAGGCAAAGCGGAGCAAAAGGGAGCAAAAGAAGGCTGTAAAAAGAGAAAAGAAGAGGCTGCAACTTAAGAAGCGAATAGTGTAATGAAGGATGTGAACGAAGGTAAAAAAGAAGAGATAAAACAGTAAAAGAAAGGGGCAGCCAACAGAGAGAGAAAGGGGCTGCCAAGAGAGGTGAAAAGAGAGCAACAAAAGAAGAAAAAAGGAAAGGAAAACAGTAAGGAAGAGGCTGCAAAAAGTACAGAAGAAGTGGCTGCAAAAAGTAAGGAAGTGGGCAGTGAACAAAGGAGAAAAGGGAAGCAAAAAAGGATAAATCAGTGAGGAAGTGGGCAGCCAAAGCAAGAGAGAAGAGGGTATCAAAAGCAAGAGAAAAAAGAAGAGGCAAAGGTGGATCTCGTAACCAAGGAAGAGTTTTTTAATTTGATTTATGACGGATGTGAAGAGAACCCCTTTTGTCTAAGTTTCTTGACTTGGAGGTAAAAGCCCTGTAGATCCTACAAGATGAAAGTGTTAGATGATAAAAAAGCTCTTATTTGTGAAGAAGAAATTGAACTTCAACCCTTTCTCTACCTTTGGTGATCCTTGAAAACACAACTCTTACAAAGCCAAAAGAGATCAAATGCTAGAACACTCAATCAAATGAAATATCCAAAAAACACTAGTATTACTGACTACGTCCTGTTCAATTTAGATATTCGAAAGACCTTGCATAGATAACCAACTTAAAGATGATAAATTGCTAACCTTTTGTGCTAGATTGATAGCCTTCCTAAGCTAGCAATGAACATGCAATTGTAAAAGAGAAATAGGGTTGAGAGAGATATCACCTCACACAAGATGAAATCACAACACTAAAAAACCATGCATGGACCTCCAAAGTCGTTTTTATTCCATTTCAAATAAATGAGAGCATTACAATTTGGGAAGAGTTCTCTTGCAGATTCTCCATGACAAATAAGGAGCAAGAGACCTGCTTTTATAACAAAAAGATACAACCTAAAACCTAAATCAGACTTGGCGTGCAAGGAGCCAAAAGGAGGGCGAATTCCATTGATTGGATGAGCTCGGAGCAAAGATTGGAGTTTATCTTCAAGTCTGGTAGGCGTGAGTGGGTAGGTGGTCTTCACCTTGGCAAGGCGCCCCCCACTCTCCCTCCTAGGAAACTCCATCAACCAATAAATATCTTCCACATAAGAAGACTTGAGCATGCAAGTGAGGGCGAATTTCCTCTATTGAATGAAGCTCAGAGTTGATTACTTGCCCAACTTTGAGTTACGGATGGTGTGAGTGGGGAGGTGGCCTTCACCTAGGCAAGGCACCCCCCACTCTACCTCAAACTTATCACCCATCCAATAAATAACTTCCACCCCAACCAATTCGTGAGCTAGTTGAAGGAGGGCGAATTTCCTTGATTGAAGATGATTGGTAGTGCTCTGATTGTTGACTGAATCCGTTTGGTGAAGATTGGAATCATCTTAAATGCCAATTGCCATGTCATTTAGCATGTTTATTTAATCCATTTGGATTATTTTGGAGCAAATTGGATTATCTCCAATTTAATATTTTTTGATTATTTTAATAATATTTATCATTTATTGAATTTTTGAGAAAATATTAATTAAATGGCTAAATGACTGTCCAAAACTTAGGATAAGTGTGTTTATGGGGTAAACGAGTGTTTTGGCTTAGAAAACAAGTCTTTATTTGCCAAAAATCGTCCCCAAACCACTTGATTATTTCAACTTGAAAATTTTCAATTAAACCATAGTAAAAATGGTATTGAAAAATTTAATTATTTCTCTATAGTCAAAAATAAAAAATAAAAAATTCCAACGCTTCTTGGAAATTATTTTTTGGACAATGTTTTAATGCATCCCTGGACTTAGGAAATGACCATAGAACATACAAATAGTGTCTAATAGGTTCATATTTTAATGTTGGACTCTAATAACCCCCCAAGGCCCAACTTTCAAAATTGGGCATTCCAGCTTTGCAGGAAGCGGGAGAAAATGCAATGTCCTCTTCCTTTTAGGCCTTGAGGCCCATACCGCTAACCTATGTGATTCCTATGGGTTCGAGTGGTTACCGATAGCTAGGGAATCAGATCAGGACTGATGCCATCCATAGAAGATCTAGGGCATCCTCACTGGGTCAAGAAGGACCACTTGGGCCAAAGGCCACCTTCATGCATGACCATGCTCCATGCATGACCATGCTCTTTTAGGTCTCCCTCCGCATGCATGCAAGTCAGTGGCAAATTAGAAGATAAAGTGACCTAATTAGGTCAAAGATTAGGTTTTGCGCAGTTGAACTTTATAAATAGATGGTAAAGCAAGAGGAGACCTCACTTATGATTATTATTATTATTTTGGGAGCACTTGGATAGCAGCACAGCAGTTGGGGTTGGAGACGGAGTCTTCAGCTAGCAGGATTTCGGCAATGAAACATCTGTCCTAGTCTTATTCCGGGTAAGTCATACTGGTTCACCACTTGTTCTTCAGTACATTCATCAGTTATATAGCATAGGGTATAGATTGTTGCAGTGGCACGGTGCAGCCGTAAGAGGGGTTTTTCCACCAGAAAGCCCTAATCAGCTATTGGGCCTTCAGATCTCAGTTTCCTTTCGAAACTCAGGCATCATTCTTACCATCAGCTACGTACTCCGGCACTCCTTGATTATCAGCTCCATCTGAGCTCATCCGAAGCCGTTATCAGCATTTCCGAGTTTACAGGGGCGTGAGCAGCTGCCTCATTGAACCTAGACGCTATCCTGCTTAGGGGTGTCAGATCTTCAGCATAATCAAGTCAATCTCTCCAGTACAGCGAGGCTATCAGCCCTGCAAATCGGCGGATCCATCAGACACCTCCTTCCTTGAGGGCGTCACCCTTTTCTCTGGTTGGGCGTCTTATTGCTGGAGCATTCACCGGAGGTAGGAGAGATCAGTTCCTCTCCGATCCAGATCTCAGTACTTGCAGACTTTATCTGCGGCAGTTTAGCCAGTTATCAGTGGTAAGTGTGCATTCTATCTCACAAACCCTAACCCTAATTTTTCCTATAAAATAGGGATTTTTGCCTGGCAGTCTGTAAGCCCAGTCGTATCCGCATAATTGTTTAGAAATAGAAAATATCGGGATTCGGGATATTACAGTGGTATCAGAGCTATTTTCTTGGCCAGCTGTGGGCTTAAGAGATGAAAAGTAGATGAATACAGAAGGAGATCCTTTTGTAACTTATAGGAGGAGGAAGAGTAGATACACAGAAGAATTTGAAGATATCCAGCTAGAGGATACCAATTCAGACATGGAATAGACAGGTATTCATGCGGATAGGGGAAAAGGAACGGGAGATGAGGAGGATCGGATGGACTTTCGCAACTTAGTCTCTGCATTGCAAGACTTAGCGAAAGGACAAAAAGAAGTCCTCAATGCAATCAGTAGACTGTTAGCGAAACTGGAACCAGGTATCAGCAGTGCACCCCCCTCACTGGTAGAGCGGGGATCTTTCAGCGGCAGTGGTAAGATGGCATACACCAACATCCAGAACACTCCCCACATATACAGCCGACCTACTATCAGGCCTACCATGCCTCACTTCTTGGCAGATACAGTAGGGGGCCCGGTCATGCAGGTAGAGCCCAGCGAGCCTTTTGAGGCTTATTTGCAGGAGTACAGGGACTTAGGGGATGAGTTTCATGCTGCTATGTCTTTCTCAGACTGCAACATGAAGAGCAAGAACAGGCCCAGGAATTTC
>LPNX010815620.1:249550-297856 GCA_001517045.1 Pseudotsuga menziesii | reverse complement strand
GGATAAACTTATCCAGCAAATCACATAATAAGCGTGCATCTTTAACATAGGGAGATGCATCGATAGATTTGATAAAAACTGTCCCCCTGGGACAATTGACTAAGAAATTGATAATGGATTTGCCCTTCCCATCAGTCCATCCATCCGACATAATAGTGCAACCGGTGACTGCCCATGACTGTTTGAGCTCATCTAATCTTCGGGTGCAATCAACCTTGTCCTCATCAAGGAGTCTCCCTCTCAAATCATTATAGGAAGGCCCCCTATAATTTGGACCAACAACGCCAGCAGCTTCAAACATGGCATGATAGTAGGGGTTGTTTTTGGCGATGTTGAAAGGCACATCACCCCATAGAAAACATTTTGTCACAACTCGATCCGCCTCATCCTTATCCCTTTGTTTGAGCATGGTTCGAATAGAGGGTTGCCTCAAATACGATGCCACGTAAGGTGAGGCTGAAGAAGGCACAGTGGAATGTGGGGGTTGTGTAGATGAGGAGAAGGAATGCATGTCACTTGTGCCTCCCATGGTTCGTGACTGTGTTCTAGATGCAAGTTCATGTCTAAATTCCTCTTTCTCGTCCCTCTTCTTAGCCATGTCAAGAATGGATTGGTTTGCAATACGCATCACTTCTGGGGTAACAGCAGGACAAACATCCATTTCATGCCCAACAATTTTAGCAAGGTGGTATTTCAAGCGGCTAATTCCACCAGAAATATCCTTCCCACATAGTTTGCAATTCAACCTTTGCCGATTATTAGGGTCAATTCGCTGCCCATACTCCCACATTGGATCCAATGGCTTTGGCATTGTGTCCACTGTCACCTATGCCATATTGCCACAACAAACAAACAAAAATGAATCAATTTTAAAATGTTCTTCTTTAAAATTTTGATTCTTGAAAACAATGAAATTATTAAAAATTTAAAACATTCAAACTTCAAAGAAATGGGAGGGTGGCCTACTTAAAACCCTATAGGCTATGATTCTAATGGCAAATCTACACCCTACACTAAATCTAAACCTAAACCCTACATTAAATCTACATTAACCAACAAATCTCAAGCAAAATAAAAAATAATGAAAGTTCAAAGTTAAGAATACATACCTGATTAAATGCTATGGAAACTTGATTGCCCCCTTCGTCTCTTTTAGAAAATCGCCCAAGATCGCCCAAGACGTCAGAGCTCCACTTCCTCCAAGCCAAAATGTCCAAATGAACAAAAAAAATGCGTCCGCGGCCTCTTTATGGCAATTCTTTTTAATTTTTACCTAGCAGGCCAACACTTTCCATCGAATCGCGATAATATCATAATATATCGCGATATATTAAAATATCGCGATTTTTTAAAGTATCGGGAAAATGTCGCGATATTTTAGCGGCGATATATCGCCGACCCCATCGACTCGCGATATATCGCGATGTCGGCGATATATCGCCGATATATGTAACTATGGTTGAAATTGCTAGTTTATCGGCTGCACTATTTTGATCTCTAGGGACTGCTTCTATGTTTAGGGCATCAAAAAATTCCATGGTGTCCCAAATTGCATTTCTATATTTCTTTAGTCTTTGACACTTACATGCAAATTGGCCTTTGATTTGTTGGACTATTAAATATGAGTCACCCTTGATGCTTAGCAATTTTATATCCATGTCCTTGGCTAATTAAATACCCAGTAGAAGTGCTTCATATTCTGCTACATTATTGGTAGCCTCAAACTCTAACCTGAACGCAAAGTTGAAAATCTTACCCTTAGGTGAAGTTATTGCAATCCCAACCCCTTTCCCAGCTCTTTAGTATGCACCATCAAAATTCATCCTCCATAACTCATCAACTTTTTCATCCTTAATTTCTTCTTGAATAGGGGCGAAAAAGGTGGAGTTAACCTGATAGGTTCCATGTTCATCAGTGCTGTACACATATTGGTTCAACGATTTTTTAGGATTTTCAACATGGTACCTTTTCTCTTTCTCAGTATATAATTTAACAAGCGAATACTCAGATGTTGGCACAATGGCATAGGTCCAATCCATTTGGATCGATCCTCCTAAAGTGGCACCCCACTTCCTAGAAAGCAACATCACTCACTTATCTGGTACATTGATAACAAGGATGTCTATGGTAATATGGATTTCCGGATACCTAGCCAACCTAACTGCCTGATTTTCAATCATTCCTTCAACCTCAATCGATCTAGAATCCATGGCACATACATTCTGGTACGGTCTTGTAGTTTTCAAGTTGAGTTGTTGCATGGCCTTTTTAGTCATGATGCTGGAACTAGATCTTGAATCTAACATACAATTATGTAGAAGAAGATCACCTATCATCAATGATACATAGAAAGGGGGATGATCGTCTTTTCTTGGGTCCCTAGTGTGTAGAAGTATAGGAGGATCTGCATAAACAATGTTATGGCTTGTTGAAGGTTGTGCTATGGTGTCTGAGAAAGTGACCTTAGGGGTGGGAGGCTTTAAAGGTGTCGGAGGATTTGAAAATGTGGGAAGACTTGTATCATTTGGGGAGTCTAAGATTTTCAAAAGCTTTTCTTTCTGTCCAGGTATTTTACACAATTCTAAAACAGGCACCGGGACTTTAGTATTAACCAACCAATTACCCAAATCAAAGCTTAAATCACTTGACTTATTAGCATAATTTGGAATTGTTACCTTAGGAGTATTCTGTGTGGAAGGTCCATCATTTGCTTTCCTCTGGTAGGTAACACCTTTGTACCTTTGCATGTTGTTAACCTGTTCTCTTGAAGGTTTTTCACCATAACATTTAGTCAGGTTATCAAGCTTTTGACTATACTGTTTTGCCTCTCTCCAACTTTCTCTAGAAATATTATGCATGTCACCTACATTTTTTATATACTCAGGCTTGCTTGATGATGCTTTACGACCACAACCCTCTGGAAAACCCTGCTCCTAAACATAGCATGCGTAATGGCAAGAAGATTTCTAATGAAAGTCTTCACATGCCCTACAAAATGGCATGTAAGTTTCAACCATGTTAGCAGCTTCTAATTGATGAGGAGGCCTTTGTTGGGTGCTTTTCTTTGCCAATTTAGTTTTGGAGGGAATGTTCTTGGGGCAGGTTGTGACTGTGCTCTTTCCATACTGATAACCTTGTTTTGCATTTCTTTCATTTGGGCTAGATGCTTGTCTTCCATTCTTTCAAGTCTTTCCTTCATTTCCATCATTTATTTTTTATAAGAATCCTCTTCTTTATGCTTATTTGACTTAAAGGAATTGAGGACCTTGAATAACCAGGATGGTTGGATTCACCTGAAGACTGCATATTTCTGTCTATTTTGATTGCCAGTGCTTGTGCTTCTAGAAGAGTAGTGGGTTCTTTATCTCTAATCTGATATTGCATCTTCCCACTAAGTGCTTCAATGTAATAAACCAAGATAGATGGTGTAGGTGGTTTATAAGTGGTAGGAATGGCATTTGATAGTTCTGTGAATCTCTGGTTAAACTCATCCATAGTCTCGTTTTCCTTCTTCTTTATGTTTCTCAATGAAGCTAGTTGATGCCTAGGTTCCTTCTTTTCATCAAACTTGTTAGTGAAGGCAGTTTTGAAAGTTGCGAGTGTAGCAAAGGAGTTGTCTGGTAAATTGCTGTACCAATCACTAGCCTTTCCATCCAAGGAAAGAGCAAGGAGTTTCATATAAACATCATCATGTTGATGTGTAGGATTACTGATAAAAGTGTTGACACATCTGGAGAAACTTCTGAGATGCATGGTTGAAGTAATGGCATCAGTTCCAGAGAACAGAGGGAGCTTCTCTACAGCTTTGTCTGGAAGACGATGGGGTTGACCTTCTATCTGAGAGAAGTCAAGTTGAGTAAAGTGCTCACCCATTATGTCGAAAAAACAATATTATTATTTTTCTCAAACAAATTACGGATGTCTAAAATAGACTCAGATCCAAGATTCTCAAGGATCCTACGAGAAACTAACTTATTCAATCTCCTCCTATAAACCTGTTCAGGTTCAGGGATGAAATTGAGTAAGCCTTTAGAGTTTCTTCTAGTTGAATACCTTGGTAAATGATTTGACAGTGGAGTCTCCAGACGGATTGAAGTCTAATTTCAAAAAGTTGATTTGACTAAACAATCTATCAAAAAGGTAGAAAACTAAGAAAAAACTAAGGTTCAAGTCATCCAGGAACAAAAAGATTTTCCCCCGACAACAACGCCACAGGTGTTGTCCGCTGAATGCACACCGTCAGCAGAAATCTTTTGAAATGCTGTTTCCCAAGTGGGAAAGGTGTGGCCTTGGGGGCAAGCAAAGAGCCAGGTGTTGTCACCTGATCCCAACTCCTCCGTTTAGGCTAACTCCTAACGAAGCCAAGGGGGGTAGTCCCTAACAAAGAGTTGTCTAAGGTTCTTGTTTTTTAAATGTTTTTGGATGAAGGGTGTGAATGAGTGTTGTTTAGGAGTTTTTACGAGATAAACACAATAACCACTTAAGCAATCCAAGTTGCTGTTGCAAAATACAAGATGAGTTGCATAAGACGATTGAATTCAAAGCATCCACAAAAAATAAATCACTTAGATAAACAAAGGACAAATGGTCCAAATCAGATGATGCAAAAGAATTTTAAGACCAGTGCCAAAATGGAGTCAAAAGTGTGCTGGGGATGCTGAAATACAAGTCTCAAAGATATGTTTGTGAGATCGTTTTGCAATGCTCTTGGTAAATTTTATTGTGTATTTTTAGAATGATCTTGATTATTAAAGGTGAGGGGAATTTCCAACCGATACACAAAGGTACTGGAAATCTATCCAGAAATACTCTAAGTGGCTTCGTTCAAGGACATGTTGGACCGTCCAAGTTTACAACGGGGTGTTCAATAACTAACCAACCACTGCAAACGAGGTAGGGCTACCCAGTGCCCCCAGTAAGAATTTTGCCACTTCGAGTATTACGTTCAATGCCGGTTCGTTGGTTATGGGGTGGTAAATTTTGTTATGTGTGAAATTGAAATTAAATGTGTGAATTAAACAATCTACAATGCTTCTAGGTATCCCAACCGGGTAGAGCATACACACTGTAGAAAATGGTAAATTCCAATTTTATGGGGAATGATGAGTTGTGAAAATTTTATTAGAGCACCGAAACAAAGCTCTTCATCAGAGAGTGCTCTTGATCCACCTTATGGTGAGATTCAAGAGACTTATCAAATGTAGTATGAGAATGCAAGATGCAACAATGCTCTCCGATAGAGAGTGCTCTTGGCTCGTCTTATGACAAGTTCAAGAGACTTTTGTGTTCTTTTTGTGATTTAACAATTAGGAAGCAAGACACACAACAATGCAAGAATAAAATCTAATCTAGCAATTAGTAGTTCTACTCAATGAACAACTAGCAATTAGTGGAAATGAAAACTAAGTCTAACAAGAGAACTAAGCTAAGTAAAGATGAAAAAGGACACAAGACACGCTTCCCCCAAATAGGGGAAGTAGGAAAAATGGGAGGCTTGATCCCACTAACCTTTTTATTAATAAATTACAATGTTTGGGGATTTTATCCCTTGAGAACTTTGAAAATTGAAAAAGTGAAGAAGCCTTAATGACTTTTACAAAAAGGATGTTGTTTGTCTTTGTCTTCTCGGTTTTGAACTTTTTCTTCAATCTTTCCAAGTCTTTAGACTTGTCTTTGGTTGACCTCTTCTTCAGTACCTACACAAAAAGAACAATAACTCAAGCACCCATTATTTGTTAATAAACCAAAGTAAATATAGATGCAAGAATGAATCTAATCTAAATGCAAAACAACTTTTTTAAATGCAAGTTTTTTGTGTCTTTTTCGAAATGAAACTAGATGAAAATTTTACATGCAAAGGAGGAAACAGGAAGAAGGCAAAGTGGAGCAAAAGGGAACAAAAGAAGGCTGTAAAAAGAGAAAAGAAGAGGCTGAAACTTGAGAAAAAGGGGGCAGTGAACAATGTAATGAAGGATGTGAACAAAGGTAAAAAAAGAGATCAGTCAGTAAAAGAAAGGGGCAGCCAACAATGAAAGAAAGGGGCTGCCAAGAGAGGTGAAAAGAGAGCAGCCAAAGAAGAAAAAAGGAAAGGAAAACAGTAAGGAAGAGGCTGCAAAAATTACGGAAGAAGTGGCTGCAAAAGTAAGGAAGTGGGCAGCGAACAAAGGAGAAAAGGGAAGCAAAAAAGGATAAAACTGTGAGGAAGTGGGCAGCCAAAGCAAGAGAGAAGAGGGTATCAAAAGCAAGAGAAAAAAGAAGAGGCAAAGGTGGATCTCGTAACCAAGGAATATTTTTTTAATTTGATTTATGACGGATGAGAAGAGAGCCCCTTTTGGCTAAGTTTCTTGACTTGGAGGTAAAAGCCCTGTAGATCCAGCAAGATGAAAGTGTTAGATGATAAAAAAGCTCTTGTTTTGTGAAGAAGAAGTTGAACTTCAACCCTTTCTCCACCTTTGGTGATTCCTGTAAACACAACTCTCACAAAGACAAAAGAGATCAAATGCTAGAACACTCGGTCAAACGAATTATCCAAAAAAACACTAGTATTACTGACTACGTCATGTTCAATTTAGATATTCGAAAGACCTTGCATAGATAACCAACTTAAAGACGGTAAATGGATAACCTTTTGTGCTAGATTGATAGCCTTCCTAAGCTAGCATTGAACATGCAATTGTAAAAGAGAGAGTAGGGTTGAGAGAGATATCACCTCAAACAAGATGAAATCACAACACTAAAAAACCATGCAGGGACCTCCAAAGTCGCTTTTATTCCATTTCAAACAAATGAGAGCATTACAATTTGGGCAGAGTTCTCTTGCAAATTCTCCATGACAAATAAGGAGCAAGAGACCTGCTTTTATAACAAAAAGATACAACCTAAAACCTAAATTAGACTTGGCATGCAAGGAACCAAAGGGAGGGCGAATTCCCTTGATTGGATGAGCTCGGAGCAAAGATTGGAGTTTATCTTCAAGTCTGGTAGGGGTGACTGGGGAGGTGGCCTCCAGCTTGGCAAGGCGCCCCCCACTCTCCCTCCTAGGAAACTCCATCAACCAATAAATATCTTCCACATAAGAAGGGGCGAATTTCCTCCATGGAATGAAGATTGGAGTTGATTACTTGCCCAACTTTGAGTTACGAATGGTGTGAGTGGGGAGGTGGCCTCCACCTAGGCAAGGCGCCCCCCACTCTAACTCAAACTTATCACCCATCCAATAAATAACTTCCACCTCAACCAATTCGTGAGCTAGTTGAAGGAGGGCGAATTTCCTTGATTGAAGATGATTGGTAGTACTTCGATTGCTAACTGAATCCGTTTGGTGAATATTGGAATCATCTTTAATGCCAATTGCCATGTCATTTAGCCTACTTATTTAATCCATTTGGATTATTTTGGAGCAAATTGGATTATCTCCAATTTAATATTTTTTGATTATTTTAATTAATATTTCTCATTTATTGAATTTTTGAGAAAATATTAATTAAATGGCTAAATGACTGTCCAAAACTTAGAATAAGTGTGTCTATGGGGTAAACGAGTGTTTTGGCTTAGAAAACAAGTCTTTATTTGACAAAAACCGCCCCCGGACCACTTGATTATTACAACTTGAAAATTTTCAATTAAACCATAGTAAAATTATTTTAATTATTTGAAAATTTTAATTATTTATCTATAGTAAAAATAAAAAAATAAAAAATTCCAACGCGTCCGGGAAATTCTTTTTCGAACAATGTTTTAATGCATCCCGGAACTTAGGAAATGACCATAGAACATACAAATAGTGTCTAGTAGGTTCATATTTTGATGTTGGAATCTAATAACCCCCCAAGGCCCAACTTTCAAAATCGGGCATTCCAGCTTTGGAGGAAGCTGGAGAAAAGCTCATCGATTATTATTTGGCTAAAGGCAAAGAATAATCGACAAGGGAAAAACTCCCTGGAATACCTTAGTTGATAGTTAAGTCTCAGTAGATCAAGCCACTCAAAACCCATATTAGCACACTTTATTACAATAACCCCATGGGGCATGGTCATTTCAGTACAAAAACAAAAATTACTCGCCAAAACTGGCTAGGTATGAAAATCTAAACCTTTGATACATTGGATATGAAAATGGATCATGTTCATCAACTAGCGGTTCAACGGAAGGTTCAGCTGTTATACAAAATAGTTGGTAACAACCGTAAACTAGAACCTTCAGATCTACGAAATGAGGGTTTTAAAAGAGGGTTTGATGAAAGGAAAACGCAACCCCAATCATATACTGAGAAAAAGGATAGATCTTACCTGGGAAAAACGTACCTGATGTTTCAGAGGATGAATGTCGAAGTGACGAAGATTGTTTCTGCATAGATCAAGTTAAGAAATGATGAAAATCTAGCTTTGTTGAAAATGCCCAAGGAATCGATATGCGCCCTCTCTCCTGCCAAGCCAAGTAAATAACAATGTGAACGGCAAGAAAAATGACAAATGCTGACGAGAAGTAAATGAATAAGAGAGTGAGAAATCATAAGATAGAAAAACTCTTTGTATCCCTCAATCCGAAAAGAAGAGCAAGGTGGGTATCTCTCACATGTGCGCCCCTCTCAAAATTGACTTCCCCGTCAAAACAAATTGATCCAGAAAAAATATGCCATAGATTCACGAATGATCTCCAATGCAAGCGAGATATAATGTCAATTAATCATAAAGAATATTCTTCAATCATCTGCAAAAGATGAGATCCCAGAAAGATTTTCTCTATTATTCTTCAAGAGCTAATGGTGCCAAATTTCTCGATCAGATACAATGAGGGGGGTCTCTCCTTTATATAGCTTTTGAGAGACACAAACCCTAACTTACTTTTTCATCCAATGGTTGAGATTATAACATCATAAACGATGGAGATTACATTTACATGGATCAATAGATGGATCAAGATGACTAAGTCAAGAGGGGGGCGAATTACCTTATAAAGCCCATTTTTACAACATGATAAATCATTATTTTTGCAAGTTTAACACTTAGGGGAGATGGGGGGGTCATTAGGGGGTCCCCCCATACATATTTCTAAAGATACAACTTGATTTATACACTTTTATTTTGGCCATTTTGTCCAATTTCGCCCTATGGGGGTTGTTCTCCTTATGAGAGCCCAAAAAAAAATCCAGAACATCAAACTGGATGAAACTAGTGTAGATATGTCCGGAGAGCCATAGTAAATCATCTAGAAGCTTTCCCTTGCCATTTCCTTGAACACACAAGCCAAATCGATTTCCTCAGTGATTTTCCTAGTTCATTTTTTAATGGTACATCCTCTGAAAATAATAAAAATCATAATAACTTCATTCAGGCTGAGAACTGGGGCAAACTATCTGCACTGGATGATTTTGAGACATAGAAGAATGGTATAAGTGACTATTCATACCCCCTAGAACATTGCAATGATCTAGGAGAACCAAACATACTGCCATCTGTAATAAAATTTGATCATCTAGCCAATTATAAAGTGATAATAATCACTTTTCAGGAGAACTGGGGCTAAACTCTAAAAAATGAAATTGCAATATAGACCATGTTTTTTGAGTCACTGCCTTGGAAACCGTGCTTGACTTGGTCAATTGGGTTGACCAAGTCAAAGTACCCAAACTGAAGGTGAGATACTGCATCAATATGATCCTGTTAGCATCCCAACGTAAGAAATACTCCAATGGTGTATATCAAAACCAAACTTTTATCAATGTTATTCATAATCATGGTGACAACAACAATAATAATAGAAGATATACCTGTGCGTTTGAAGAATCTTGAAACTTCCTAGAAGTCTCCTTGTTCATGCCATACTTACAAAGTGTAAACAATGTGCTATTGCAGGGTGAGGATGGAAAACAAAGGCTAAGGGTAATGACTTTTGATTGATTTTGACTTTGTGATCTCTCCGAATGATGACAAATACACAACCACAATGACATATGCGTGACAAATGAACAATAGGGAATGGTGGTGTCTCACAAGTGGATGAGCTGATCTGAAAATGATCCATTCAACTTAAACATGTCTACGACTCACATCCAAGCTAAGAATCAAGCTCCGTGAGGATCTTTTCTAGGACCCTTGCATTGAGTACACAAGAAACTGTAGTGAAGAGATCCTAGGTGACACTTAGAATTAGCTGTCCCTTACTCCATCTCAAATCAAAACCTGCGGGCTCCGTCAGGATTTAATCATTACATTATGGATAAGATGGCCAACAGTCTTTAGATTTTGCATTTGTTTATCCACTGCTTTATTTGGGCCTTTAACAATTTCACTTCATAGCCTTTTTGATTTGTGCCTAAAGACAGTTTGCAATTTCATTTGCAGGCTTTGCATTTCATAACGTATATCATATAGCTCATAATGCATGTAGTGATGCTAGACATATTGCTTCTTGGTTTAGCTGACAACTTCCCGGGAAACTAGGGGGAATATCTACAGTTAGGACCAAACATCGAGGGCAACCGACTAGAGAGGTCAAGGCTTCAAAACCCAACTCGCCTAAGCTCATGAACCAACACCAGCGGGTTCTCTTGGCCCAAAATGATCAAGGCTTCGACAAGTTTTGTTGCACAACTCAAACCTGAGACACAAAACAACATGGGATCCATCATGCATAGAGGTCAAAATGGGGAAAGGATCTTCAATCTCACAAGTCTCAAACAGTCTAAGTCATAGGATAAGTTTACAATGGATGAAACTGGATGGACAGGGGCAAGTGATAAATGGAACCAACCTAGCACCAAGGTTTACTATTTGTACAAGCATGGCATGAGCAACAATCTTCACATCAAGTCCCTTGATTAGACATAACACAGGTTAAAGCAACAATAGATATAAGCATATGCCACCATAATCATCCTAACATGATAAGTATGGGTGTTTGACATACATCATAGAGTAAAATCAAACCAAGGAAGTGTATAGCTGATCTCACCAAATATACCTATCTCCACCCAATAAGCCCCTCTATAATTGTGTCTACCAACTCTGATATGCTGCTCTGCTACAATGAACTAGATCATCACCAAACGCATCTCAATGGACCCCTAAATCTCAGTCCTGGCAAGGAAAATCCGATGAACAAGGCTCTGGAATAGCTGAAGTTGTAAAGATCTATGCTAATACCCCATGTAAAAAATAGCCCAGAATAGAAAAAGAGACAAGTCTGTATGTTGCATCATGGTTGCCCAACTGTAGAATGTATATGTGATAACAGTTATTTATCCTTATAAGAAGAAGACAAGAAATAGTTAAAGGAAGAAGTTTATCGCCGAAAAAGTCAAATCAAAGGAATAATCTTCGAAGAAGTCAAACTCAATTGAAGGCTCGTCAAAGAATTCAAAATCAAAAGAATGATCATCTACCATCAAAGAAGTCAGAGACCATAGAGGCTGGTTTACGACTACAAATAGAAAAATTAGAAGCACAATTAAGGCGTTATAAAAAAGGCAAATGAAGATTTACGCAACATAAATACAAAATCAGAAGTACTGATTGAACTACATGAGCTACAAGAAAAGTTCAAGGAACAAAAGATTTCTGACTAGAAAAATCATATAGAAAAATTGTTTGCCCAAATCGAGGAATTAAAAGACGAAAGTGATTTCAATCAGGGATTAAAAAATCAAGATGTGAATAAAGAAATAAACGATTACAAAGCAAAGATAATACGCTTGAACAAAACTTGTTAACGACAAGGATGAAGAACTGACGCGGACACAAAATAAATTAGAAGATCAAGAATCAGAAATTAGCCAGTGTCGACAACAGATAAAAGTTCTTCAACAACAAAATGATGACTCTAAAAAGGCACACAAGTTGGAGATCGCAAAAAGTAATAAAGCATTATCCAACAATTTCGAAGAAATTTTCAGATTAAAGAACCATAATAAGACGTTAGTCACGAAAATTAAGAAATTGAAAAATAGTCGAAAGGAAAAACACTCTACAGAAGACATTGAAAGGAAACTCTAGACAACCAGGAAGAAAATAGCTGCATCATAAATCACAACGAAGATATTAAGGAACAACTTAAGAAGTTCGAAGATGACAGAAAGTCGCAAGTAGAATTGAGTAAGAAGTTTCAAAATGACAACATGCAATTAGAAAACAAGTTGAAAAAGATACAAAACGAAACATTAAAACATCAAGGGATGAAAATACAATTTCCAGCTTAGATCAATGCTCAAAAGACGTCGCTCGTAAAAGAAAATGGCATTGTGAAAATACTCTATCGACACTCCAATCATAAAAACCGATATCCTAAAAAGGAGGAAATGTCGAAAGATAATGGTACTAATGTGATCAGAGGTCTTGACCATTGATCAGTAGGAAATCCGAACAGTCTGCAACAAATCAATTTGTGATGGATTGATCTGTCAACATATCGGAAGTTATTCTTTACACTTAGAAGTTCATATCGACTTGTTTCGTTAGCTACGACGTCACAAGGAACAATGGGACAACTTTAAAAGGATTTGAGGACAAAGCCTTTCTAAGAGAGAGGCAATGCTATGAACATAATAAGTAATAATTAAATAATAAAATAATTAATAGTTAGGGTGATTAAGAGACACCTCATTTGGGTGAATAGTCACCATGAGGACCTATTTATACAGGTCGCTTATTATTGTAAAGATCATCATTATCTATTCAATATTCAATATTATATTTTTATTCATGGCTTATTTAATATTCCAAATCTTTTGGTAATATTACTTGTGTGAGCAAATTATTGTTCGGCTCAGAAAGCGATACAAAATTCTCTTGCTCTCTCAAGCAAACTCCTAGAGAGGTTATCTAGACGACTTCTACATGTCCGACACTTGGCCTATGCAGAAGTACCAGTCTGAGCTACAAAAATCAACAAGTTATTGTTTGTTGAAGATTGAGCACCTCCTCTTCAACTATTGGTAACTAATGCTGCTGTTATGAAACAGATATGACTTTATAGCCCTTCATCATCTTACTAAGGAACTTGGTCTCTAAACCCCTTTCTTTCCTCCACATTCTACTTATCATTCTCATTGTTGCCACATTTCACCACATTTGGCTGAAAGAGACTTGTTCTTCTTGAGGATATTCACCCCTTTTTCTCTTCCATCATTTCCAGTTCATATAACTTATATTAAGGAAGGGAACTACACATCCAAGTAACTCAAGAATAACTACTTGGGAGCTAAAATCAATCATTTTAAGTTTTTGGTTATAAATTTATATCTTTTGGCTTGTTATATACGGTGAAAACTTGTACTGGCTGTTAATTGTACCACTCTTTTGCATGTATACTTTTACTAATTGCAAGTTCCCCTTTTATTTGAATGCTATTATAATTTTGTAGCTATTATTTTTGAAGAAATTCTGATTTAATTCTTTCCCTTCAAGTTATTAGCTTTAAATTCATCATTTCCAGCATTCAGATCTATTCCTTTTACATTCTTTTTACGTTGTTGTTCATATCTATAGTTCTGCACTTAATAAACAACAATTATGTTAGTGTGATTTATCTTAATATTGTGCAAATCTTAAGCTTACTTAGGCTAATTTGCTTCACCCCTTTGATTAGCTATTTTTGCATGCTTACTATTGTTGAGATCTACTTCATATTGTCACACTCTTGTATGGGTTAATGCTCTTGATTATTAGCATTGTATAGTTCTTATATCAAGTAACTCACATTAAGCAAGATCCATATTTTTGCCTTTGTTTAGATCTGAAGCTATATGTTCACTATTGCTAGCACACATACACTTAACAGATCTAGATCATTTCATATCAACATTGATTTACACTTGGACAAATAATTGCCTTAAATGTATCATGTTCTTATTTTGTTAAAGATGAATTGGTGAAAGCATTTCATGGTTCAAATAGTGAATATATGTTGATGTTCTCCTTTCATGACATGGTTATTCAATGATGTTTGAGCAATGTATGGCTTATGAAGTATCATTTTGAAATATTGTGGGTTAATTTCATACATGTTGCTTAAACTTTTATATTCACTTGTTATGATTCTTTGAATGCTCTTGGTATCTATACACAAACACCAACCTTCCTAAATTCAAATTGAACTTCATCAAGGTAGGGGATTTGTATTTCAATCCTAAGTTATAATAAACCCTTGGCTCATTTTCAAAGTGTGTCTTATTTCATTCCTTGTAATCCTAGACACTCTTAACCGGACTAGTACTTGTGAAAGCTATCAATTGCTGGTTGGTTGGTATTGTTATCCACTTTTTTGTACCATAGTTGGGTTACCTGAGGAGCCGCCGGTTGACAGACTTGTTCAAAGTTTGATTCCAGTGTATCAGTTGATCTGTCTTCATGTCTAGCCAATATTGGCTAGCCAGTTTTTGATTTGAATAATTTTGACCATGGCCCCGCAGGGTTTGTAATAAAATGTGCTAGTAGGGTATTGTTTGAGTGGTTCAGTCTCCTGGGGCGTAGAATCTCAAATAAGGTATTCCAAGGAGTTTTTTGCCATTGACAATTATGCTTTGCTTATAGTCGAGTATAATTGACGAGGTTTTCTCCCGCTTCCTCCAAAGCTGGAATGCCTGATGTTGAATTCTGGGCCTTGGGGGGTTATTAGAGTCCAACTGAGTGTTATAAACCTATTAGGCATTGTTTATGTAACGCATGGTCATGTCCTAAGTCATCTAGACATATAATATTTTTTCGAAAAAATATTTTTCAAACAGGAAAAAAATTATTTTTTAAATTTTAAATTATTTTCCTAAGTTTTTTAATTAATTTTTCCATAAATTAAAAGGAAAAATCCCATTTGTAATAAGTCGGTCATCCGGACCCCAAATTCAGTGATTGAAGGCTCTAACCTTGAGCCAAAAATCATTCTTGATCAGCGAGCCAGTTAGATCCAACTTTCGGATCATCAATCGGACACATAACGCTATTTTTCTCAAAAAAGTCATTTTTGAGGAAAAAAATGAATTTTTATTAAAAAATGATTATTTTGGAGAAAATTAAAACTCTCTAAATTAATCCAAATTCAGCGAAATAAAAGGCTAAATGACATCTCATTGGGCATTTACGATGATTGGAGTTATCATAACTCAGTTTCAGTCAGCATTCAGTGAACAATAAATTTATATTCAGTTAACAGATTTGTCATCTCCAGCTAAACTCCCGAATTTGATGAGATGGAGAGCACTCATTGGTTTCATGATTTGATCGAGGTGAAGACTAAAGATTACACTAGCAGTGGCCTTTCCAAACCTAGCAATGGTTTCCTCCATACCTAGAATGTGGTTCTACCTACATGCTCATGCCTCCTCTCTCCAATAGGGGCGTCATCACACGTGTGGGCTTAGTTTGGGCTCGGTTTTCAGTGCTGAGGGTTGGAATGGGGGCGCCTTGCCTAGGTGGAGGCCTCCCCTCATTCCCAGCCCATCTTCTTTAGGTCTACTCTCTCAGTGGTGGCTAGTCCGGTTAGGTCTGGTTTTCTGGTTTTAGGGTTTTGGGTTCTTCATTCATTGTATAAATAGAGGCTCCTTTAGCTCTATTCGGAGGGACTTTTGTAGCAGAGTTACTCTGAGAAAATTGTATCAAGCATTTGCTTTGAATTGTTAACAAAGATTCGACTTTCGAGGTCCATGAGCTCTCGGATGTGGTAGTTTTTGCAAATGGTTGAGGTGATATTGTCTCTAACCCATATTTCTTTAATGCTTACATGAGATTAATTGTTTCTTTGTTAGCTCAAGAGGGCCATTGTTGGCACAGTAGAACAATCATTTGTAGTTCAATTTGATTGTTTATGCGAAGTAGATTAGTATCTTGATGGACATGAGTAATCAGTATATACGTAATGTTGATCATGATTCAATTTTCTTAGCATACTAGCATGCTATTTTGATCTCACGTTTGTGTTAAGTTGTAGTGTGTTTTCAAGCTTCACAGGTTGAAGAGGGGTGTGAACTTAGCTGCTTCTATCCTAGGCTTCAAGCAACCTTTTTAATCTAACACTTTCATTGCAGGACCTACAGAGATCTTCGTCTTTAAAGTACAAAAAGAAAGCTGGGAGTCTAACTCTATCTCTTGGGTTCCATCCATAAATTCAATATTTTCTTGCTTACCGAACTTCCCTCCTTTAGTTCTATCTTTGCTCTTTGATCTCCTTGTTTCCTTGCTTGTTAGCCTCTTCCTCCTTGCTTTGTTTTTCCTTTTCTTACCTTTTTTTCATCGCTGCCCCGTTTTAACTCTTTTTTACCACTCATTTTCTTCATTTTGGACAGCCCTATTGTGCCCTAGTTTATGCCCCTTTTTTACCCCTTTTTGCCCTAGTTTTTGGCTTTCTTCTACCCTTGTTTTGGGCCTTTTCTTCTCCTTGTTGTTCGCTGCTCTGTTTTTTACTTTTTATGACAGCCATCTTCCTTCTCTTTCGCTGCCGAGTTTTCGTCATTTCTTGTACTCCTTTGGCCTCATAGTTCGCTGCCCTATTCCTCCCTTTTCTTGTTTTTGACTTCCTCTTTGCCTTCCCTCTTTCTTCCCCTCCGCCTCCTTTTATTTCAGCCTTCTTTTGCCTTGTTTTTTTGCTCTCATTCAAACTTTTTCTTTTCCTTTTTGGCAAGTTTCAAGAAAAGCTCCAAGTAAAAGTAAATCACTCTCCTTTTTACGCAAGTTGCAATAATAATAGAGTTGTATACTTTCCTTTGAAAGTCCTTTCAAGGATTAAATTCCTAAAGGCAATTTGTATAATTTTAATAAAGCATCTTTTGTTTGAGTGGGGTTTTTAAGTCCCCACTCTCATCCTCCCCCATTTGGGGAGGCTTGTGTTGTGTCCATCTTTTTATATGCTTAGGATTAAATGTGTCTGTGTTCATAATATTTACATATTTTTCGTAGAATACTAATTATTAATCCATCACATTTAATTCATTGATTAAGTTGATTACGTTATTTCTTAATTGTTTATCTTTTATATAAGTAAATCAACTGCCTAACATTCATAAATCTCTTGAATCTTACCATAAGGTGAATCAAGAGTGCTCTCTGTCGGAGAGTTTAATCAATCATCTTCATCTTAATTGTTGTGCTTCATATTGTTTAATCAATTAATAGATTAAGTAAGACTCTTGAACTTGCAGAAACACTAGTCGAGCACTCTCTATTGGAGAGCATCCGTAGTCTTGCATAATCCCTGCATTAGTCTCATCTAGATTAGATAAGACTCTTGAACCTCTGTCATAAGACAAGGTCAAGAGCGCTCTCTATTGGAGAGTTTAATTAATTAACTTAATAAAACCTTCAACACACACACCCCATAATTAATTAACTCCGTTGATCATCCTTCACTTAGTATGCTCTGCCGACTTTCGGGTTGTGCTCGTACTCAGAATGGTGAACGGACTTGTTAAAGTTCGCTCAAGAGTAACCTAATTAAAACTTTTACCCCATAACCAACGCACCAGTGTTGTTTCAATCAAATACTGAGGCAAGTGGGCAAATTCCAAGTGTGGGCGCCGGGCAACCCAATCTGGGCACAGTTAGTTAAGTTATTGAACACTTAGTTGTGATCCCAGACAGGTCTGTCATGTCTTCGAACGGAGCCACTGAAGGTATTTCCGGTTAGGATATCCAGACTAAGCAAGATCACCATTAAAATCTTTTAAAAAATCTACCAAGAGCACTTGCACAATCTAAATACTCACTAGCTTATTTCCTAGACTTCTATTTTATTCACGCATTTTATTGACTCCATAAGGCACTGGTCCTTTGTTATATCTGAATAATTTTCTATCTTGATCAATTGTCTGTGGTTCATTTTAATTGTTATATCTGAATGCTTAGTTAGAAGTCTGGAAGCTTTGCTTATCTGTGTAATCTCTTGTTAGCAACGTGGATTGCTTTTGATTAATCATCATTCTCTTAATAAACAAACACTTCAAATCATAATAAACTCCTAAATAATACCCATCCGCATCTGCAACTAATTAAAACACTTTAACAACTTAAGAGCCTTAGAAAACTCTTTTATAGGGACTACCCCCCTTGGCTTCGTTAGGAGTTAGCCTAAACGAAGGAGCTAGGAGTAGGTGACAGTACCTAGCTCTGTGCTTGCCCCCAAGGTCATACCTCTCCCACTTTCTCAAGTGAGGAGATAGCTTTCGGAAGATTTCTGCCGCTGGTGTGCAATCGGCGGACAACAGGTATTTAGCAAAGTCTTGGGGTTTCCTTCTGGTAGTGACACATTGGGTTGGAGATCCCATAGTTTTGCTAGGTTAGCAGTTGATTTACCTTGCAATAATTTGGATGCCAGGTTGTGCAACAATAGGTCTATAAGTCCTCATAGATTGTCCATAAGAAGAGCTCAAAATGGTATTGATGGGTGCACCAAGACTTGATGAATATGCGTTAAGATCCACTACAACAAGATGATAGTCATGAACAAGTAATTATGCGAAGGAAGAAGAGGCATGTTTCGTGGAGACATGTTGATTATCATCATCACAATCGTTTTTGGAAAGAAGCGATGGAAGAGATAATGGTGGACCCCGAGGAAGAGAGTCATAAAAGATAGCCTTATGATGCGTAGTAACATGGTGAGTGATGGGGTCATAACAACGGTATGCCCCTTGGAAAGACTCACTATAGCCAAACATGTTTGACGAGGAGTATATTATACAAAGTGATATAGTATGCACCTTCCATGAGGTAGGTGGACTCATGCATTTGATCCAAAAGTACTAAAATGTGAAATCGAGGGTTTTTGTCCATGCAAGTAGTCATAAGGATTCATACCAGAGACAACACAAGTAGGTGTGCAGTAGAGACAACTGCTTCTCCCCAAAAAGAAAGCTTCATGTTCTAAGAGTGAAGCATACAATGAGCAATTTCTATGATAGCCTTACTCTTCTGTGCAGGCACATCATTGTGCTCAGGACTATAAGGGATAGTTATTGCCAAGGGATGCCATGAGAGGGAAGAAACTAATGGAAGGCATTACCAATAGTATTCTCCTCCCCTCCCATAAAACTGGAGACACTTGATCTTATATTTACATTGAGCATTAGCAAGGTTTTTGAGCTCATAGAATTTGGCAAAGATCTCATCGTTGGATTTGATAAAGAAATTGAGAAAAATAATCAATAAACGTGAGGAAGTACTTGTCTCCCACAAGAGAACAAGTGGCCACAAATATCACTATGTATTAACTCAACCGGTTTAGAGGCCTGCCTTGAGTTGTACTTTGGAAAGAACTCTTGATGATGCTACCCATCACACATCCCTCACAAACACCACAAGGAGAGTGGATTGGTGGGAGGCCTTCAACAAGGTGAAGATGACTCATGTGCCTCAAGGATCCATAGTTGGTATGAACGAGACAGAAGTGACATAGCTTACTTTCATTGTTTGCATTGGCCAGCATTCCAATGGATATATTTGAAGTTGGAGGTGGAGAAGACTTTCCCAGCTTGTACATAGGTTCGGATTCATCACAATATCCAAGCGCAATAACTTTGAAGTTGGCATTAATGTCTTTAACAACACATCTATCTGGCCAAATCTCCACCTTTTTATTGGTGTGAGTAATGTGGTAAATAGAGAGAAGATTTGGTACCACTCTATGAATGTGGAAAACATCTTTGTACTAAACATGATCAATTTGAACAGTATCACAACCAGAGATTGGGAGAGTTGAGACATCACCAATAGTTACCTACACAGCTTTGTCATATGTCTGATATCCATACAATTGGCAATCTAGTGTTGAGCAGAAGTAGAGGATCATAGAGCAGTGTGCACAACCATGTGTGCCTAATCACCAGCCTTGTCTACGAAGAGAACATCATTTCTTGTAGCTTGTCGAGCAATATCTTTAATCTTTTGAAGATGAAGGTGACAATTTTTGAACAAATGTCCCTACTTATGGCAATATGAGCATATTGACCTCTTCTTTTTGGAAAATTTGGAAGTGCCGCCCCCAAAGATTAATGTGCATGTGAGGAGGGAGTAGCCTCAGGGCGTGCATGTTCTGAGGGAGATAGTTCACCCAAGTTCCTGAATGTGACTTGATGCTGGAAAAGATTATGAAACATGTCTTCCAAATTAGGGGAAGCTGGTTGTGAAAGAAAGGAGGAATGCTCAATAGCAAAATTTTTGAATGCAAGAGAGAGGTGATAAAGAACAATATTGATATACTTATAGTCTGTTTTACCTTTACCATCACTTGTAAGAATGCCTGCTTTCAGGTTCTTGAACCTGGAAATGTACATTTCAATGGTAACAAAAACTGCCATTTTGAGGTTGGACAGCTCCGTTTGAAGTCTGTTGACGTGAGTGGTGTTCACTGTGCCAAACAGGGCGTGGAAGGAATCCCAAATCAGCTTTGCACTTTTGTTCCTGTTGTGTGATGGGCAAAATTGGATTCCATGTATAAAGTGATTAATCCAATAGTTTTATCTTTTTTCAGAGTTAAGACATATGAGATCATAGCTCTCATTATTTGTGGCTAGAAGTGGCTTCTCTAAAAACATCCATAAAGTTTAAACCTTTGTTGCGAAGTAGAGCTCTCATCTGAACAGCCCATGAATAATAGTTAGCCCCGTTGAGGTGGGGAAAAAGAAATTTTTTTCATCCATGGATGTCACAATACCAGTGCTGATCTGCAGCAAGTTGTGGCTGAAATAATGAGAAAAAGAAGTGCACTGCCTTTAAGGAGGGCTCAGAACTAGAGCAACTTCCTTAATTTCACCAAAAAACCAAGAAAAACTGCCAAGTAGGGCTTTGCTGGTGAATATAAGGGTATATAAACCCTAAGGACTGCTTACTGTCCAAAAACCGGTGAGCTGAAAACCTTAATTTCAGGTCTGAAAACAGCTTTAAAGAGTGCTGGATAGAGGAAGAAATATCCATACTAGCCCTGATACTATGTTAAATATCATGAGGTTTAGGATGTATCATGAATTCTTCAACAAACCCTAATCCAATAAGATAAACAATGCTGAAATATAACAGCATGTTGATGATAAAGACAAGATAGATGCATCACATAACTTTAACCCATAAGACTTCAAGAGAGTATGCAATAAATAGGATGTCCCTGGGCATATGAACAATTCACTTGAATGAGATGATTGCAAATGAAGTGATTGGTGTGTATTTACACCAATCACTTAGGGTTTAGGACACTAGCTCTCAAAGGGAGACTAGGTCAGCCCTAGGATAAAATACAATAAAGTGTAATAATGGGTATAACAACCCACAACTACCTACAGGTTGGTCCATTAAGGGCCTTGACTCTCCACATAGTGGGGTGGCATGTGGCCACAAGTGAATATTAGCCTAGATATCTCAACACAAACAAGGGTAAAAATGAAGGGAAGCTAATGTGGTCCCACCACAATTGCCAAAAAGAGATGTAAAGGAGGAGGAAGCCAAGTGTTTGACACAAGACAAGGGTTTATTACAACCAAGAAACTAAAAAATCAATCACACCACGCAATCCTCCGTGTGCCCCCATTTGGGACTAAATAAAATATGAGTAATGGAACTGCTATTTGCTCTTAACCAAGTTAATGCAATCAAGAAATGTTGAAAATAAAACTACTACACTACATGAGGGTTTTCATAATGACAATCGAGTTGTCATCATGAAACAATTGCCAAAAAGAGATGTAAAGGAGGAGGAAGCCAAGTGTTTGACACAAGACAAGGGTTTATTACAACCAAGAAACTAAAAAATCAATCACACCACACAATCCTCTGTGTGCCCCCATTTGGGACTAAATAAAATATGAGTAATGGAACTGCTATGTGCTCTTAACCAAGTTAATGCAATCAAGAAATGTTGAAAATAAAACTGCTACACTACATGAGCGTTTTCATAATGACAATCGAGTTGTCATCATGAAACATCTCAATACTCTTTCAATTTTATGACCTGGTAAGCAAGATCACAAAGTAAGGAGCATCGACACTCGTAGTGCTGTGTTCTTGACCTCTTGGTAATTATGTGGCAATTGACAAGTAGCAACTATGTGGAAAATCATCACTCTGACCATGCAAACAGTCAATCACTAGGATATGGGGTGAGGACAACTGCAAATGCTGATATGTTTGGTGGCTTTGCAACATGGAGCCAATGTGACAAATGGACCAGTGAATACAACCTCATGTAATGCGGAGCTAGGGGCACGCAAACAACTTCAGCCATCAACCTAAGGTTAGAACCTCCATGCCTTCATGCAGTGAAGAAAAATAGAGTCAAGGAAAGAGATTCATGGGACAACCCCAAATTTAATGTTATACCCTAATAGACCTGCAATTGTGCAACTGTTATGTCTCATAGAAGCCTTTTGATGATGGTCCCTGTTGTGGAAAATAAAGAGTGCTTTTATTTTTCTAGGAGAGGATTAGGAGTGAGTCATCCCATAGTCCTGCTTGCAACTACGTCCTGTAAACCGCAACATGGATTGAGTTGCATGCTCTTGCATAAGGACTGGACTTTGTAGTTATAGGTGACAAACAATAGTAGGATAGTTAGGACAAGGTCAGAGGAGGTAAGGTGGATCCTACGAGGACCTAATTGAGGACTCATGTTGAACTGTTGTGGCTAGAGAGGTGTAGGGAGTGGCTTCAGGGATCCTAATGCCAAGGGTCTTAAGACATGATAGCTAGAAAAAAGAAGAGATAGAACACACAAGCATGGCGAGTTGATAATGGCTTTTAGGAGATTATGCAAATGCATGTCTAGACCAGCCTCAGTGGAGCATTCTTGCTCCCTTTAATTGATTAAATACAAATTAACAAACAATATGAAATACACACCAAATAAAATGTGAAAGTAATATGAATAATTGAGGCTCCAAGATAAAACACTAATGAGTTGCATGGTAACTCCTAAACAACCAGGAGAATATTTCCAATTAGTATTAACTAAAAGGTGCTATTAAGCATACTCATGCTTGTGAGTTGAGAGAATGCAATAATCTTTATACACATTGATTTTGGCATTATTATTCATGTAGCCAAATTCTTGGCTGACCTACTAATTAGTTATATAAGTAACCCTATTTGTTTGATAAAGGGATTACACCATTTGGGCTCGATCATATTTTGTGACAAGTCCAGCTTTTGTTGTTGCACCACTAAATACAGAAAAATGGCCATTACATATTTAACAAAAACCCAAAGACATCATGCCTTCTGTTTCTGATGGCTTCAATAAGCGTCTGGAGTCCTTGTGATCTGGCCTTTTCTGGTCAGTTCTGCCCTTTAGTCTTTTGGCTTGTTGTCAAGGATGTAATTTAAGAATATCTTTACTTTTGTGACAAATCCCATCCCTTCAAATTTTGATTCCCACTCCAATTTTATTGTGATTAACAGAGCTCTCTTCTCCATCTTATTAGCTTCTGAAGTTTGAATTCCTACCTCTCCCATCTAATATTGGAATTTGTGACCATCAGTGCTCTCTCTCCATTACTCCATCTTATTATCTCCAGAAGACCTCTTTCTTGAGTTGTTATATGATACTGTTACTGTGTTTTGTTCAATATTCAATAAATTTGGAATTCACATGTTTATAGTCCTTCCTTGTCTTTGTTTATCCCCTCTCCTATTGATTTTTGGGCCCTGCCTCTGCTCTGTTCCTGTCATCTGTGAGTTTTGGTTGGCTCCACTCTCTAGTTCCTGAAGTTCTTGTTCTTTACTATTTTGACACTCAACTTCTGTTTACAAGTATAGGAGCCTCTCTGATTACCTAGGCGAAACCTTGTTTACTTTGAGATGGCACAATGAATGCATACATTCTATATTGTGTATGGAAACACACATTGGGCATGCCATTACCTTTCATTGCTTATGATGAATATCTTTTGAGATCACACCTAGAGTTTCATATGTTCCTCTCACTTTTGTTCACTATGAGTTTTTCTGGAGTACCTTACAGAGCTCAAGAGTGGAAGTTCAGATTATGGAATTATAAATAATTATGAGTGTTTGCTTATGAGGTTTATGATGAACAAGAGTTTGTTGGTTTTGAAAGTTCATGTGTTGTGCCCTTTGGTTTAATACAGGTAAGAAAGGTGTTAAAGGAGCACAACCAGGTCCAGTTCTCACTTGGACGCAGAGGGTAAAAATTGCAGTAGGTGCTGCAAAAGGGCTTGAGTACCTCCATGAGAAAGCACAACCATCTATCATTCACCGTGATATTAAGTCTAGCAATGTCTTACTTTTCGATGACTATACAGCAAAGATAGCTGATTTTGATCTATCAAACCAAGCTCCTGACATGTCAGCACGGCTTCATTCCACTCGTGTGCTTGGAACATTTGGTTATCATGCTCCAGAGTATGTTCATCCTTTGGAACTTGTATTTGTATGGCATTTGGTGAAATTTGAATTGCTTAATGAAATTATGATTTGATTGATATAAAAAGCAACTTCAGACAGGGAAACAATAAATTGCAAGGTGAAATTGATACCCGTTCTGTCAGCTTTTTTTTTTAAGAATTTATAATTGTCGTCTCCAATGTTCCTTTGTATTCTGTGAACCAATTGATAATTGGATAAAGTATGACTGGGAGATATTTATTGATTGCATTCCAACCATAAATCCCTGCAAAATATGTAGCTAAAGAATCATTGTGAATATGTCATGGAAATAACTTGTCAACAATTTACTTGACTAGAGTCTGTTAATTTCAGTATAAGATAAATGACAAATAAGAATACTGAGCTATTGAAATTTACATAGCAAACAGTTGCATTTCATTACCTGAAGTAGTATATTGATGAGTATTTAGAAAAAACGTCTTGATTGAAACTGATCAAAAAATTCAAATCTTCTTGTTTGCCTAAGAATGCTTCTAATGCTGCTTGCTAAGTAAATATAGACAACATTTATAACTAATACATTTTGAGAAATTCCTTATAAGATGCTTTAAAATGGAGCCAATTTTTTTTTATTACCAGTCAATGACAGGTCACATAAGTAACTAAGCTATTGGTTGTTCATGTAGTCTGGAGAGGGTTTCAGTAGAAGCAGTATATTTTATAAGTTATGTTTCTCTCTTCAGAATGAAAATGTGTTTGTATTTGGTTTTTGATATTTTGAACTTTTGCGCATTCTGTAACGAGGGGCAATTTTTTTCAGAAGGAATTAATTAAAAATGTCTTTTTAATTTTTTTCAGAAGGAATTATTAAACATATATTTTCAGGGGTAGTGCATATCCTTGACAAAAACTAAAAATTTCACAAGGATTTGAAGATGGATGTAATTCATCTTGGATAATATTATTATATGCCCATTTTGTAAATTGGCATAGGTCAGTGCAGCTACACAGTACGTTCTTTACTTCTCCATGACAAATGAGCATCTTGCATACCTGGGAGTGAATATCAATGACAATTTTTTGCATTTTAGAGAATCTTGGAATTATTGGTAAAGGTCTTATGCAATGCATGCCTACTAATGTAATTGATGCCTGCCTGCTATATTGTGATGGTTTCTTGTTTCATATGAAGTTTGGTGATGTTTTTAATTCAGTCCAACTGTTAATTGACAGATATGCGATGACAGGACAATCAACTCAAAAGAGTGATGTTTACAGCTTTGGCATTGTCCTCCTTGAGTTATTGACTGGCAGGAAACCAGTTGATCACACATTGCCACGCGGTCAACAGAGCCTTGTTACATGGGTAATAAAGCAATTGTTGCTTATATATACAGTTTGAAATATTGATAGGTTTCATTTTCTATAGCAATCAGATAAAGCTCATTGTCCACTCTTCCTATGTGGGAGAACCAGCTTATTATAAAGTATTTTTCATTTTCCATTTTACATGAAAGTTTGAAGATGGGAAGGAAGGGATGGGTTTCAGGGATGGCTTGAGAGACCAAAGTTTTCATAGGATGACATCAGAGCATATATACGTACAGAAGCACATTTATAACGATTGGATGATATAATCAAAATAACATTAAAAAAAAAGTGCATCTTATATTCCATTAATAATATATTACTCTTACATCACTAAGACCATTAATTGGATAGAAAATGCTGCAATTGATTCCCTCTCCCATCTTAGGTAAGTAGAGACAGTGCATCCACCTTAGTGTTTAGCTTCATAGAATCTACATCTTTACTGGACATGTTCATTCTGGTTGTCATCTATATTGCTATTCCATCTTTAAATGTAATCAACTTTCCAAGCAAAAGATGAGCTGAATCATCCTTAAAAGTTGCTCTACGGAACCTTTCATTGCTGTGTGGTATGACTGTCCATGCCCCTTTCCAGCTGAGAGGACCAACCAAAAGAGGTGCTTATTCTGATTAGATTTGTTCCCAAATGCTCAAGTGACTCTGTCACTCTACAAGTTGCGAAAACGTGTTTGATTTTTTTCTTTCTTCTGGAAAATTGTGCATATCCCATTGGTTAGTCCTGCTGTATAAGTATTTCTTTTACAGATAACCTTGATTAATAACCAAGCATTCAACGATTCGATACTATAATACAATTAAGTATGTCTTATATACTCTAACCCTCTATGTTTTCCTTTCCATGATCGGGGGATTAACTTTCACCATTTTATATAATCTTTTAGTCTCATAACAGAAAATATGGACTTGTCATAGCTCCTCCACTCCTTCCAAAATAATTATTTCAGTAAAATTTTGCTTATGCTTTCACAGGTTTTCATTTTTGAATTATCTGGAAACCATATGTCAGAATTTTTTTTTCTCTCAACATTTTGGGCTTGGAAGCTCAACCCATCATCAGGAGACAAGTTCTCATGGCATGAAAAAAGGCAGCAACCGTTTATAAATAGTATTTAATGCCCATTATACAACTAAATTATAAGTTGGCTTGACTAATTTTGTCTTGTATGCAGCATATTTCTACTATCAATAATAGTGGTGTTGTGTTTGTTTTTAATGAGCTTTATGACAGGGCACCAGGTTTTTCTCAATCTCCAACCATCATCCTTGTTAATGTTAGTGGGATGCTTCTTGATTTCCATGGCTTCCCTGACCTTTCTCTTGGTGTAATGGTCTACTCTAGCAATCATACTTTCCTTTTCCAGGAAAATATGATGCCTAGAATGATTTGAGTGTTCTCTGAGAACAAATTTCTTTGTGTGGCAATACGAGATGTCAGCTCCATGCTACTCTAGTATAATTTGAAAAGTCCTTCCAATCTTGCCTGTGTAAACCTCGCCACAGTCGCATGGAACTAAGTAAACACCTTAAGATTTGTCGGGTCCTTTTGATGGTCATGCAGATTTCTAAAGTACTATGAGGTGAGAAGGCTACTCTACTTTTCTTCTTATTTAAGATTTCACTACCTTGTCAGTTGTTCCTTAAATGTGTGGTTGTGTGATGGTCTTAGTGATGTCATTGTTTGCTTGTTTTTTACGCTTCTTATGGATGACATTTCTGACTTGTTTATCAGTGTAGCCATTGCCTTTAAATACCTTATATAGGTGTTCCAGCTCTTGTCCTACGTGTTCATTGTCAGATATTCACTTGGCTCTGGTAAACCTATCTTCTGAGCAGGATGGTGGTAAGAATCAGCTAGCTGGTACCTGTCAGTGGTAAACTTGATATAATCAGATTGGTTGTTCATATGCTCAAATAAGATGTTCAGGGCCTCCCTGTGATTCGTCCAAATAAAATAGGTGTCATCCACAAACCTAAGCCAGTGCTCCGATTTTTGAGCTGTAGTACTGATTGCCATTTCTTCAAAATATTCCATTTAAAGGTTGGCTATTATTGGCAAAAGAGGGGAGCCCATAGGAACACCATGGGTTTTCTCATCCATTTCACCTTGGAAACTGAAATAGGTGGACTTCAGAACCTCAACTAAGCTTGCAGTTTCACTATCACTGATTCTCCTTATCATGTCAATAGGTTAGTCTACTGGAAGTTTAGTGTATTTGAAGATACAATGTCAAAACCTGCCATGCAATCTGTTTTGCCAATCTTCAAAAATTTAATGTCTTCCTCAAAATGAGAGGAATCTTTGATGAAAGACCGAGTCTGCCCTACCAGAGGTTTTAGTCTCTCAACAACTTTGCAAGGTTGTAAGAAGGAGAGCCTGTGGTATTTACAATAGGTCTTAAAGGATACCCTTATTTGTGAGCTTTTAGCAGCCCATATATGAGAGGGATGGTGGTAATTTTTGGACCAGTTTTCTTTTATATGTCATAATTCAAAGAAGAGTTTGCAATTGCCTTAGTGATATCTCTCATTATTCTGTTATTGGGCTATTTACCAATCTTTTTGTAGCTTCCACTCAGCATTAGGTGCTGTATCATTTTATTAGGGTAGTCCTCTGAATCTATTTTAACTGTCTCATTCCCTTTATTTTCCTTCATGATCATTATGTCTTTATTTTTACACAGATGTATTAAAGTCCTGGACTCTTCTCTGCTTATGTTAGACTTTGGTGGCTTAGCATTCCTCAGGATCGTAGCACAGTCCTGTCTGACTTCTTTGGCTTCCTCTTCAGGCAAAGTTTTGACAGAATCTTCAATACAGTATATAATGTCTTTGTGAGGGATTCTTCTGGGAGCTACAGCACAATTGAGACCTTGTTCTAACACATTGGAAGAAGCGGCATCCAACGTGTGTTTGGATAGGTTTATTACCTTTGATTTTTTCACCATCAAAGCTGGTTGCTGCCTACATTCCAACAATTCAAATTTCTTGGTCAGTTTTTTAGTTGCTTCATTAAAGGATCTGTTGACCCTTATTAATAGGCACATGTTCAATGTTATCCATAAATCTTGCTGCGGGCTGTTTGCTAGTTTGAGGTGAAGTCACAAACAATCCCTAGATAAGTTATTCACATTTTTTTCTTAATTTTTAATCTCTTTCCTCAGCAACGACACACTCGCAGATCTGAAAACCTTGCTGTTACTTTCATTGTTTATATAATGTTTAATAGAGACAAACAAATAAATATTTTCATTGTTTATTTAATGTTTGATAGAGACAAACAAAGAAATGATGCATGCATCCCTATGCCGCCTTAAAAATGCCAAATTTGTCAAGCCATGAGATGAATTTATTTCAGTAAACTTAAAATAAATGAGACTCGGGTTTTGTTTCAAGGCTTTTGGGAAGGGTGAACAATAAATCATAAACAGTAATTGTAATTGTAAACTTAAATGGGTTTGTGTTTAAGGATTCTGGGAGGGGTGGATTATTATTAGTGGGTTAATGAGTCCTAGGTTAGTTGGGGAAGTAACAAATCTGGTTGTGTTTTTTCTTTGTTTTAATTTGGGGAGTGGCAGGCCATAAAAATTGACCTGCTATCCTCTTTAAAGAATGGGGATGCCCAAGCATCCCTGTTTTCAGGGGACATCCCTAAGCGATTCCCTGCAAACAAGGATGCTGGGGGATATCCTCACTTAATTCCCCTTATCCCTGATACATAGGGGATGCAAGGGATGTGTTCCTTGAGAGTAGAACTGTGTCTGTGTAAGACTTATGTTTACCAAACATGCAATATACATGTTCTTAACAATATGTTATATATTGCACAGGCAACCCCAAGACTTAGTGAGGACAAAGTGAAGCAGTGTGTGGATCCAAGGTTGAAAGGAGACTATCCACCTAAAGCAGTGGCTAAGGTTTGTATCTGCATGACTTTTTTGACTTCCTTTCTAAACATATGGCCTCTGCATAAAAGTGCTTAATCTTTGTTTGTGTCTTATTTTTAACCTGTATTAATGCACTTGAAGTTGCTTTTAATTGTACCGCTCTTTGAATACTTTGTGGTTGCATTTCAATGACAATCTATGGTTTATTCTTTACTCAGTTTAAATTTCTTCAGAAGTTTATATACCACTGAAAATTGAGTTTGATAAACTGGCAAAGAAAATTATTCTTGAATTTAAAAGTATATTAAAAAAAATATTCATGTTCATCTATCAGAATTCAAACCATTATACACAAATATGCAAAGTTTCTCATGTATATAGCAAGTAAGAGTGCATACAACCAAATTATCACCGAGTGCAATCCATATTTGAACCAAAGTACATTTATAAATAGGCTATAAATTAGTGATTCTTCAAAACTAGTTGAGGCCACCAATATCAATCTGAACAATCAACACCACAACATCAAGGTACATAGAGGGGTTGATGTACTTGATTAAATTCCAATCCTATACCCTCATACATGATAGAATCCAGTGGAAACATTGCAATCCTGAAATCCTAAAAACTGAATTTTGAATTTTGAATGGGATAAAAAATTCTATTTTTTGCATATGAAGTCCGATGAGGTTGGAACCACTTTTAAATATCCTGAAACAATTAATGGTAAGGTTAAAAATTTAAGTAAAAGGATAGCGGTTTTGGTCACTGGTTCAGATGCTCCACCCTGTAAACCGGTCAGACAGGCCAGTTTTGTCAAAACCGGTTGGGTTCTGATAACACTGCCCTTGCATATGAGCTGCTCATGTGGCTTTCAGTTAGCCCCTCTTGTGCATCTGTGATGCATATATGCTATTCTACATGGATGTAACTATAGAAGACCCTCCCTTTTCTTGTCAAATGTAGTATTTTATTCACCCATCTTACTCTCAGAGGAAGAATTTACTTTGGAAATACATTTATTGTAACTTGTGACTCATTCCCCATACTCTATAATGGATTTGATTAAATTACCAATGTCTTTTGGTAAAAGAATGTTTCTGATTCCTTTTTTCTTCTATTGGGTATCACAGTGGCATGTGCTTTTATTGCCCTTTTTCACTTGCCATGTCAAATATTTATCATTCCAGTTCTTTCTAATTGGAACACAGTAACATTACCAGAAGATACCTCACATATTCCATTTTCAATCTATTGCTAGTTCTGGATTTGGAATTGAGGTGTAAATTCCTTTCTTGGTATCTGATTGAATGTCTTCTGCTAATAAAGCTTATTGAACAGAATATATATATACATATAAAATATCTTTTACAGTTTATTGACTTTTGTATTTGAATGTCTCATCATGTCAAACAGATGGCAGCAGTTGCTGCCTTGTGTGTGCAATATGAAGCTGATTTTCGTGCAAACATGAGTATTATTGTGAAAGCTCTTCGACCTCTATTGAATGCACAATCAGCTCCTGTTGGTGGGAGTGCAGCTGAGTAATCTGATGTCTGTCATATTATACCTTACCTTATGATATTCCAAATTTGTGCGTTGTTTAGTTTGGCATATCTTCTATCTGCTTCCATATAGATCGACCTGGAATTTGAAAATTGTAAAGAATTGGATTACTAATCATGTGGAAACAGAAGGGAATCAAGGCAGCAAATGCATACAATTGGACATGGGCATTCAAATTTGCTCGCCCATGCTGAGTTTTCAGGATATGCAAGTATGATGTCTACTGTGCTGCTTTCTATTAGGTTGTCATGATTCATGTTTGTATGTATATTCATACTTAAGTATAATGTGTCATAAACATTAGTTTCATTGTCTAGAAGTGACCCAAGACTCGGTTACGAGAGGTATGGCCATTGTTCTTGGTTTACGGCACAGTCGCTATTTAAATTGGTTTATTTTCAGTATCTTCTTATTATTTTCATAGCTGAAAGCATATGTTATTTGAATGGAGAAGATAATGGATCTCCAAGAAACACATTGCGAACCATTGCATTATTGCATCTGCTACAATATTATATTTCTGATAAATAATGATTGGTCTTGGAATAACAATTGCACTAGATGGGTATTTTTACAAGCTCTAAACCATAGTATTTGGAACATGCATCTATATAGTCATATACATTAGTGAGAGGGAAATCTGTCTATTCTGAGGAAGCAGAAGGGCATCTTAGGCTTGCAGAAATAACAGGGCATTGATCAATGGCTACAATTTTTTATGTTGGTCGCCCTTCATTTGAAAATTGGAGTGTTCCTTTAGCCTCATATGAGTAAATCTAGTAGATTATCATGAGGATATCTTTGCTTAGGAGACCTTTTGGTATCTTGCTTAGATTTTCACCTTACGTACTTTTTTATCATTGTTTTCACTGAAGATTTTTTCCCTTGAGCCATGTATGGCTGTATCCAAAATAATTTGCCAACATGCATCACCTTTTTTACCCAACACGGGAGAGGGTAAAGGCTCTATGATCAAAGAAATTGTTCTACTTGATGGATGTTACCTCTCAAACTAGCAGTCCTTTCAAAGCATACTATGTATGGCCTTATGCTAGTGATGGTAAGCTTGTAAGAGGAGGTAAGATCCAATGTCACCTCAATCTACCTCCTTAACTTCTTAGGGTAACTCTTGAACCCAGGGAGGATTGCCTACCTGCAATCACCCTCCTACTAGCTTTATAACCAAGATCAGTGCCTTAATTGGAGTCAACTATTAATAACAAAGACACATGAAACATATAAAGGAGTTAATTCAATCAACCAATCGATATCAATCAATATCACGACTTTTAATGCACTTCACAATTCCCAAGGTAGGGTTTCACACTTCACACGACACAACCTCAGAAAAGTGTGTGCTCTAAAGGGGAGAAGATCAAGTGTCTTAGGGCACACTTGAGGATCCAACTAGAATTGCACAAACCCTACATAAACCCTAATTTGGAGAGTTTCACATTTCCCAATGAACTACATCAAAATCAGGTGCCCACAGAGATCTGTGGATAAATCCACTAGGGCGAATTTGATGGGTGGACTAAAATGATCAAATTGCAAATATTTTTGGTTTTACGAATTATTTATATTTTTAGGGTTTTCCAACAATATTTAGATTTTTAGGGTCTTTTTCCAATGCACCAAGGCAAGTGAGGACACCCTCAGAAATATGTGGATAAATCCACTAGGGCGAATTTGATGGGTGGACCAAAATTGTGAACTCACATTTATTTTTGGAGTTTCAAATTTATTTAGATTTGTAGGGTTTTTCTAGCTATACTATTTTTTTATGGTTTTTTCAGTTTAGAAATAAATGCATGTAAAATAAAAGACAAGTAAATTGATAAAAGAAAAATAGTTTTGTTGAAAAGATAAGGTATATGATTCTTGTCTCTGTCCCTAGGGCATTGAGAGATCGATACCAACGTCTCTATCTTAGAATGACTTTCAAAGTTTCAACACTTGCAATTAGGGCATCAACTAGCAATGACGAGAGTTAGGAAGAAGAGCCTAATTAGTGCAAGAGAAAGAAGTCCATGGCCCAATTAACAATGGAGAGATCCTTTGATAGGAAGGTCTCATACAAAGTTGACAAAATTCTAACAAGAAACCTTAACTTAGCTTAAAGCACTTCAAGAATGACATTAAACGAGGGTTTGGAGATAAACTTACCAACATTAACCAAGGAAAGAGCAAGGAGATGCACCTTAGGTCACCCTTGAGCATGAGTTATCACAATTATTCTTCGCATCAAATAATATCATGTGTAAAAGAAACCCTAGAACTTCATCACATCAACCTTCAAGAAAGAAAGATCATTCAAAGAGAGGTGTGCATATCATCAAGAGCTCTAATAAACCAAGAAAAATAGAAATGATCTCATAATGAACCCATATCTTGTCGTGTTTTTACAATGAGAGGGAGACACTATTTATATAAGACTAGCGTTGCCTAGGTTTTAAGTTATTAGTCTAAAAGATAATGTAAAATATATAACTTTTGGCTTGCTCACCAACAATTTTGGGGGCTAAACAGGGTGCGATCATACCAGCGTTAATGCACCAGATCCCATTAGAACTCCGCAGTTAAGCGTGCTTGGGCTAGAGTAGTACTGGGATGGGTGACCTCCCGGGAAGTCCTAGTGTTGGACCCTCCGCACCTTTTAGAAGGGGTCCGGTCATACCAGCGTTAATGCACCGGATCCCATTAGAATTCCGCAGTTAAGTGCGCTTGGGCTAGAGTAGTATTGGGATGGGTGACCTCCCAGGAAGTCCTAGTGTTGCACCCTCCGCACCTTTTTTGAATGATGAAAAAGTTCGTAAAGCGCGAGCGAGAGGAGCGTTAGGGTAAGAACACCTAAGGTTCAGGCTTCAACGAGCTATGGTCGCCCCTGGGGGTGGGGATCCCCCTCCCCCTCCGTCAACAGAGGTGGATGCGTTCAGGAGGCTGGTTGCTAGCGGAGGTAAGCGGAAAGTACCCGTCACGGTTCCGAAATTCATCAAAAAGCTTGAAGAAATCCTTGAAATCGCCCTGCCAGAGACAACATCGGTGAAGATTGCCCTTGCTTTGTCTAAGAGAGGGCTGGTTGGCCAGTTCATGGGGCTTTGGCCCTCAGCAAAAACCATCGACGATTGGATCCAAAGAAACTGGAAGCCCCATCTCAAGCAAGGAGTTACCTGCTACCCCTTGAGCAGTGGCTACTTTCTCTATGAGTTTATAAATAAGGAGGATAAGGATCTCATATTCAGAAATGGCCCATATTTTATGGGAACCCAGGGGTTGTATCTGAACCGTTGGACTCCGGATTTCGATCCCACGGTGGACCTGCCCAAGGAGGTACCTGTATGGGTCAGGCTCCCCAACCTGCTGGTTCACTCCTGGAACTATGAAGCGCTGCAAATGATAGGGAATGGAATAGGGAAATTCGTTGATAAGGCAGACAACAAGTCCATATACAACTGTGCCAGGATATGTGTAGAAGTGGACCTGGAGGCAGTGAAACTTTCTGTGGGCACCTGGTCTCACTATTAGAAATTGGACTATGAACACCTCCCCTTCAAATGCAGAACCTGTCAAGAGCATGGACACTTTTAGAGGAATTGTCCAAAGAACCAAATCCCAGAGAAGGAAGAAGCTGAAGGATGGCAAAAGGTTAAGAAAAGCAAAGCAGGCCCAAAACCCAAAGATCAAAGACCTGGATAGGCGAAGGGACCGCCATCTGTGAATCCAAGTCCTCCGAAGGAGCCCTCGAAAGAAGCCGTTGAAACATCAAAGGAACCTGTGAAAGAATTCATAGATATAGTTTCTCAATCCCCGTCTCCCTCAGAAAATCCGATTCCGGTCAAGGGCACCCCTTCTGCGAAAGACCCTTTGAAGTTGGATGATGAGCATTTCTCCCTAGGCTTTGAACCCGGAGCTTAATCTGACGAGGGGGCCATGGAGACCAATAGCTCTGTTGGAACCCCTGAGAAGACCCCTAGAGGAAGGAAACCAGAAAGAAAAAAAAGGGAGGAGAAATCATACAGGGATGTTACAGCAGGAGTCCAGCAAACCATCCCGGATATGATGGAAACTAGATCCTCAAAAAAAGGCAAGGCTTCGAAAGGAGCCACCCCTCCCCCTTTCGGCTCCTAATGCAGTATGTCTCCTGGAATTGTAGAGGGCTGGGAAGTAAGTTTAAAGAAGAAGCAGTCAAAGATCTAGTTAGAATGACTTCCCCGGAGGTACTTCTGATCCAGGAGATGAAAATGGAGGAGCTTGAGACCATCCAGGCTAGCAAAAAGTTCTGGAAAAAAGGAGAAGGTAGAGCCGTAAGCGCCAGGGGAGCCTCAGGAGGTCTAGCCACCTTCTAGAACTCCACTTCGCTAGATCTGCTAGAGGATTATAGCACCACCCACTAGTGCTATAATCCCAAAGCTTCTCCAGATTTCGCCCTATTTCGCTTTGCAACACGGGGTACAAAATCATCACCAAAGTTATAGCAAACATAATAAAAAAAGTCCTCCCCAAGATCATTCTGGAGAACCAGGGTGGCTTCATCCAGGGCAGAGAAATTAAGGACAACATTACTATTGTTAAAGAGGCAATTCATTCAAGCTGCCAAAGGAAGGAGAAAGGTATGATAGTCAAATTGGATCTTGCTAACGCCTTTGATAAAGTTCGGTTGAATTTTCTCTTTGCTGTAATGCTCAAACTGGGGTTTCACCCCTAGTTGATTCGCTGGATCAGAGCCTGTATTTCGGGGCCGTGGATCGCCCCCTTGGTTAACGGGAGACCGTCTAACTTCTTCCACGCCTCTAGGGGACTCAGGCAGGGCTGTCCTCTGTCCCCCCTGCTCTATGTCATCCAAGCGTCGGTCCTAAGTTTCCAGTTGGACGAGAGCCTTCAGCAGCGCTCTCTAATCGGTCTCTCAATCTCCCCTAGAGTGAAGAGAATTAACCATGCTCAATTTGTCGACGATACCCTCCTCTTGGGTCAGGCCAACCTTACCACGACAAGATCCTTCAAGAAAGAGTTGGATGCTTATACTGAAGTCTCAAGCAGCGAAATCAGTTTGAGGAAAAGCAAAATTTATGGCTGGAACTGCCCTCCCATTGAAATGATCGACATATCCAGGGCGCTGGAAATGGAAGGAACTTCCACGTGGGACTCCATTAAATATCTAGGAATTCCGCTCGTAAAAGCAGCACCCAGAAGGAGCCTTTGGGTACCTCTGGTGGACAAGCTAAAAGCTAAGATCATGGCGTGGGGTGCAACCTGGCTAAACAAAGCAGGGAAAACTATCCTAATAAACTCTGTTCTTACCTCCCTTCCTGTCTACTAGGCGTCGATCCTTCTAGCCCCGAAAGGAATTGTGAAAGACATTGATAGTCTATTGAGGAAATTCCTTTGGGAAGGGGCAAGAAATGAAGGAAGAAAAATGCACTTAGTCAGCTGGGAAAAGGTCAAAGCCCCTAAATGGGAAGGGGGGCTGCAAATCAGAGATGTGGCCACTCAGAATTTGGCCATGGGAGGCAAGATACTTTGGAAAATGATAAGCGGTAAAACCACTTGGAGCTCCAAAGCCCTCAGGACTAAATACTTCTGTGGTCACAAAGAGAGGTGTCTTTATCGCCCCCCTTGGACTAGGAAAGGCTCCCCTATTCTTTCTCTCTGTCTTAAATCCCTTGATCTGATCACCTCCAATCTCACTTGGATTCCGGGGAATGGCACCAAAATCAAGTTCTGGGATGACTCCATTCTAGGGCAGTCCCCTTTAAAGGTCGTGGAGGGGATGGACAACATCAAAAACTGGCTCCACTCAAAAAGCAAAGTCACCCTCTGGGACTTATCCATTTGGAATTCAGATGACTCTTGGTTTAAGTGGGACCTGGGGGACGTCCCGCAAGAACTAGAATGTGAAGCTCGTTCCCTTTTGGATGCTCTTCAAGGGCTTACCCCCATCTCTACCAAGAAGAAGGACAAAAGAGGCTAGGGCTCTTCTTCTGGCCTTTACACTGCAGCTGCTGGCTATGCAGCCTTACAAGCCATCCCTTGGGCTGCCCTGGACCCCACTATGTGGAGAAACCTTTGGCTTCATCCCTCCCTCCCCAAAATTGATTTCTTCTGCTGGTCCCTCCTGCATGATAGTATTCTGTCCTGGGACAACCTTATAAAAAGACGATGGGAAGGGCCCTCATGATGCCCTCTTTGTGCCTGCCATGAGGAAACCTCGATCCACCTTTTTCTTCAGTGCCCCTTTGCCTTAGAACTTTGGAATATCTTACTTGAACAGCTGAATCTGACCCTCCCTCCCTCTGTTACCTCTTTGTTTGCCTCCTGGCCCGAAATTGCTCCCTTCTCCTTCTTCAAGTTGAAGTTGCTAAAGCAGTGCTGGATGTGGGTTCCAAAAATCCTCTGCTGGAAATTGTGGCTAGAACGTAATAACAGAATCTTCAGGGATATGGCGGGGACGTCGGCCCAAGTTGCAATCAAAGTGAAGGCGCTGCTAGGAGAGCTGGTAGCTTCTAATAATAAAATCACCAATGAGGTAACCCCTGACAAAGATGAGTACAGTTGGTTTCATGGCCTAGACCCCTCCCTTCTAGCCAGAACCAAGAACACTTCTAAGCATTACTCTTCGTGGGAAATCAGGTTAGAGGAGCAAGAGTTCATAAAGTGGAGATCATCATTGGAGGAGCATATTCTGCATGTGGATGGGGCCTCGAAAGGGAATCCCGGACCTGCGGGAAGTGGGGGGGTCTTGCTAGACTATTCAGAGAAAATTGTCCTCAACTTCTCCTGGGGGTTGGGTCAAAACACCAATAACATAGCTGAAATTCTAGCCATTTGGCAAGGTATGACTCAGGCCAGAAGATTATCCATCAAGAAGTTGGCTATCATAGGTGATTCCAGAATCATCATTCAAGCTCTCAACCTGAAGAAGGCCCCTAATAACATGGGCTTGGCTCACTACCACCGGAAGGTCATAGCCCAGATGAAAGACTTTGAAGAAGTTAAATGCTACCACGTCCTTAGGAATCTCAACCAAATGACAGATCATGAGGCCAATATAGGTGCCTCCCTGAGCAAGGGAGTTATCCTTGTCAATGGAATCGAAAATCACGAGCCTATCCCTTAGTGAGCATGGAGAGAGGGATAATAGGATTGCTCATGTCAGGAAAGAGAGCAGCCTGACTTTAGACAGAGAAGAATCCAAAGCGAAGGCGTGCAGATTGAGGCAGTCGAGGAGAGGGAAGTACAGGTGTAAGACAAAAATTGGACAGAGGCTTTCACACGGCTCTTGCTCTTCCAGTACCGGCTCTGCGATCAAGGGGAATACCCTCCAATCGATGCCCTCCAGAGAGTCTCGTACCCAGCATGGAAAATCTGAGGAAATTGATGAGAATCGGATCAAGGGATTGAGGAAAAGGAAGGATCGGGCCTATATTAGGAAGCTCCTGCACAATGCTCACTGCAAGCTGCACTGTCAAACGAAGAAGGTATTGCTGGGTTGCTCTTAGAACACGCGCAAGGGTCTAGGTGGAACGCAGGTCGAGCCAGGAAAGGATGGATGCAAGCTCGTCCTCCAAAAATTTCGAGGCAAGACTCATTCAAATTCAGATTGACTTGGACGAAGTGAAGAACGCAGTAAACAGGCTAGAGACGAAGCAGATCAGGATGCAAAAAACTGGAACAAGTCGCTGGGAATGCATGAACCAGGAGCTCAAAGAACTCCGGGAGGAAATCTTCGAGGACAACATGATGAGTATGAAGGATCTTGCGAACATCTCAGGAGGAATAGGGAACCAGATGGCAGAGTTAGAGAAGAAGGTAGAGGAACTGCTCAAGGAACATGGAAAGACTCCAAAGATAGAACGCTGAGGCAGGCCCATAGCTAAGCTCAGTTGAATTCCCTCCTCTCGTCTCGGTTTTACCCATGCAAGACTGGTTTTCTTTACTTTGTATGCGTTATTATGAATTTCTATGTCTGTTTAGCAAAGTCCAGAAGTTTTGTAAAGGGATCTGTTAGTATAACTATGCTCGTATCACTGGACATAATGCATATGCTGGATTAGAAACACTGTTTGTAATGCTGCTGGCAGCTGTTTAGCCAGAAGTTAATATAAAAGGCCCATAACCGTTTTAGTAAAAAAAAACAATTTTGGGGGCTAAACCATTCAAAGACATAAAAGTGGTAAATAAAGTGCAATCAGGATGCACCATGTGCTAGGTGTGCGAAAAGGAGGATGTCATGCCTCAACTAACCCCAACATATGTGTTTCCTCAATGTACTCCTTCATTATCCTTGTAGGCTTTTTTAATAAGTACAAATTTTGGGTACACAACCCAAAGGAATGGTAAAATAGGTCCAAGTGAACAAATAAGGCGTGCTAAACAAATGCTATCACCTTTTACATGGAAAATAAATGAGTGTGGTTATGCGTCCAAGTGATTAGCCCCCCAAGGGCAACACTCCTACAGGGTGAGCACCTCTTGGAGGAGGAAATCAAGAGGACCATCCATGACAAGATGAGGGGTATTTATCCCTATATCAACACTCTAAGCTCAAATCTTGGCCTTTACATAACAAAAAATAACCCCTTCTTGTGGGGGGCTTGCAGGAAACATTGAAGATACTCTGATGTGTAACTACTAACTCCAACTGCCGGACATGCACTCTTTTAAGGAGTGTATGAGGGCCCCCTATAATCTTTTGGGTACCTATAGACCTACACACATATCTAACAACATAGACATCAAATGCATTGGAGGTAGACACTTCCATCCTACCTTGTTCAAAATGAAATGCAGTAAAACCAAATGAAATAACGACAAGTGCAATGCATAGATAACATAAAATGTTGAACTCAAATGAAACTATAAATACCTACCCTAATTATGATAACATAAAAGGGTCTAGTGAAATCATACCACCAATGCAGCCACTTTCTTCCTTTGTCTTTGGAAACAATCCAGGATAAAACCACATTAAGGATGAACTGAGTACATGCCATTATGCTCATCAGAATGGAACCAAAATGATAGACACACCTGGGAACTTGGAAACCTTCAAATTTCCGCCATGGAGAATGGTTACTTTTGCAAGCGTTATCTATCAAGGCTTGTACTGGGCTTAGGTATATACTATCGTCATCATATGTGTGTTCTGTGAAATTTTCCTACAAGGAATTGGCTATCTGATTCTGAACTTGGGAAAATCACTTACAAAGAAGAACCCTGTAAATTTTCTAGAGAATCTTTGAGGGGCAACTTTAATATATTCTTGCACCTGTTCAAGATTCTTTTGGACATGCAACACTTTCTTGAACCTTCTAATAATAATGTTAGTATCAATAATCTTTAAAAATTTGGAATTATCGGCCACAAAATTCGTACTTCCAAGTTTTAAGCAAAAAGATAAATAACAAATATCATGGTAAAGAGAAATAAATAGTATACTTTCCCACATACTAGGCTTTGGTTATGTTGAATGCATCATTAAAATATTACATGTACTGGATAGAAATGTCTGCTTATCATCTGTAATGCTTCTAGAGAGACATTGATGGAAATAATAATCATGGCCCACCCTAGAAGAGGGTAAACCCATTGGCTCAATATATGCAAAGGAATTCCCCGTATGAAATCCTACACGGTCCTCGACGTTAGGTGAGCAAAGTTGAAGCAAATCCTGAGAGATCTCATTGGAGATAGGTTGTTTGAAGTAACCTTTTATTATAATGGGACAACTGCATATGGTGATCATCTTCAATGACAACATGATCCACATCTTGGATTGCTTCATTATCAAATTCAGCTGTAAAGAGAGTGATCCACTCTTCATAGATGGCAAAACTAGGAGAAGCTACCACCATGTCTTCGATATAATTTTTAGCTGGGAGTATTTCTTTAACCAAGAGTTCAACATATTGTTTAGATTATGTATAAAAATAAGGCTTGGCTTGATCTATACTAACTTCTTCTTCTTCTAGGAATGGCAAGAAAGGCTCATAGACTTCTTCTTTGATATATGTGCCACTGGAGGGCCTAGAAACAATACTGCCAACTCTTGAAGAATCATAGATTGGCGGACCCATGAATAGTAGAGGAATTTTGAGCTCTAAAATGGGCCTCCTAAGGAAATGGTTAAAATAATTAAATTGTATTATAATTTTTGAAGGAAAATACACAAAAACTACTTTTTGTTTTCGTATATTCAACTTATCTCCCTGTGGTTTTACTCAAATTTCGAGCTCTATTAACACACTTTTTTTAATGTATTTCTCATTTTTTGTGGGCTAGGTCCCGTCAAAAGTATGCAGTGTGAGGACTCATTGGATGCAGAATTGAATTCCACATCCAATGAGTGCTCTCGCTCAAAATTTGAGCAAAACCATAGGGAAATAAATTGAATATATGCAAACAAAAAGTAGTTTTTTTATGTCAAATATGTTAAGTCAACCATAATGGTTGACTTATTTTCTTTAAATTCTTGGTTCTTCAATTCAAATGCATCAATGACTCTTTTCTTATAAGGCCCATTTTAGACCCCAAATTTCCTCTAATGCTTTCAATAATCATCATCTACAAGGATCATGTTATTTTCCTCCAAGTGGCCCGTGACATCATAAGAAACTGACATGAGGGTGAGGAGAATTCACCATTTCCTTTTATTCTTCAATTTCTTTGACTAGAGCTTCTTGGTCTTTATATTCTTCAGGGGTACTTTCATCTTTGGACATAAGGTCGATAATGTTATTGACAAGATCTTGAACAATGTTTTCTTCAAGCAAGCCTTTCGAGCACTGGTTTTCATCATGGATTTGTTCGACAAGGTCTACTTTATGGGAGCTGTCAATGAGTTGATCCTCATCCTAGCACCCTTCTGCAACAATCTTGAATGAATCATAAAATCCTCACATCACTTGAATCCTAGGTATCCATTGGTCCATGTCGTTGGGATGTCAACGTTTACATAATATTTCGAGAAAGTCTGCATAAGATGAAATTGTCCTTGCTTCAAGAGACTCATACCACTTGTTGGCATAGTTTTTAAAACCGAAAGATAAAAAATTCATCATGTCATCCTCATAGATGATGCCTCTTTTACTCATGAATTGCATAAATGCTATCAAATATGGTGTACCTGAATATTCATTGCCATTGAACTTTGGAACTTCACAAGGATCTACATTTACTCGTTCATGGGGAGGACTCCAAATATTTAAAAAATCGACGGGCCATCCATATAAACATTCATCATGTTGCATGAAATTCTTTAATGGATTCCTAAGATAAGCTTCTTTTCAACAACTGAGGGCTTGTGTCTTACTTCTGCACTTCTTTCAGTTTTTCTTCACAGGAGTTGCTAGATAAGACTTGCCAAGTTAGTACTAAAGAACAATCTTATCAGAGGACAAAAACAAGAACTTACCTCAACTTCACAAAAGTCTTAATATGTTCTTGAAATCTCGAAAATAGATTGAGCCTTGGCGCCAAATGTTGTATTTCTTGCTAGGCTTCTTGTTTGTGGAGTCGTTGGGTAAGATCTGCAAGATCAATGCTTAACAAAAATATTTTCAAAATGCCAAGTAAAGACTTACCTGAATTTTCTTATCGGATGCCATTCTTGCTAGGAAGCTGAAAAAAAATAAGCAACACGCCCCATCCGTCCTGCAATAGTCTTAAATACCCCTCATCTTGTCATGGATTGTCCTCATTTGAACACACTGTAAGGTCAAACAAGATCGCTCCAAGAGAGAGAAAGACAAGTTCGCTAGGGAAGAGAAAAGAAGAAGCTGCATATGTTATCTTATCTTTTGTTCTTTCCATCTTTGTATGAAATTGTATGACGTGATGAATCTATACTGAAGAAGTTGTTGGGTTTTTCTCGAGAGAGGGTTTTCCTAGGATAAAATCTTTGTGTCTCTTTTGTGTTGTGCTTGTCTATCTTTGAGTGATCTTATTGCATATGGTAATGATGTTATGATGCTAAATGTTTTAATATATTTTATAACAATTAAAACTCTAACATGGTATGAGAGCCACCCTGAAAGAAGTCTTTGTGCAGCCAAAACACTGCTACAACTGCAACTAATGGAGATTCAGGTTTCATGTTTGAAACCCCTAGAAGGAAAAATCTAGTCATCTTGGCATTTTTTCTATAACTCGACTTTGGCGAAGTCTTGAGAGCTAAAAATCAAACAGGTCAAAGATGAAATCTTCATGTACCTTGTCTGTGAATTTCAACCTCATATTTGCTATACTTCAAAGGATATGATCCCTCCAAAATAGGGTTGCTACCTCTTCTAGAATTCAATCTTAAACATGTAACCTAGGGAGAAACATTATATCTTGGGATAAAAAGATCCAAATCGAATTTCATAAGATGTTGTAGATAGGGCATAAACTATGGTTTATGTGATGTGAGTTTCACACCCCGAAGTTGAAACAATGACACGTGGCAGTCCGTACAAGTTCGCTATGTTGAACTAGTCCATAAACAAGTTACCTTGGGAAACTTATCATAAGTTCCATTTGGTGAATCTAATTTTGCTATAACCTGTTGGGTTGGAAAGAAGACATATCAGGCTACCTCAAGACAAAGTTTCAGACCTTGAGGAGCAGAAATTTCGGAGATACTTTGGAATTAACACTGGGAAATTCTACATATGAAATTGAAGAAACTAGGGATTCCTATTCTAGACACTTCCCTCCATCGATCAATTGAAAAAGGAGGACCATATAACTCACCTTAGGAGGGTGAATCTTTCTATGGAAAGAGTTTCTAATTGCGTGGATTTCCAATTATTTACTGCAGGACACCGCAATAAGGAATTAGGGCATCAAGATTTTGGTGTTTCCCTCCATAGTTTTTGGAAAAGGACCTCACTGGACAATTTGCCTCAAGGAGGTGCATCTTTCTATCGAGACAGAATTTCAAAATTCCAAACTTGAAAAAAACTAGGGTTTCTTTGTCAAACCCTACGTCCACCAAAAACAGTCTTCTAGAAAAGCATTGAAGCAAGCATTCAGTTGAGCAATCTCACTGGTAAGTTCTAATCTCTATATTTCCATTTGAGGTTCTCACTTTGTCATGATGACAAACAGTACCAAGATTGAGCACAAGCTTGAAGGAGTCGAGAACTTCCAGGCATAAAAGTAAAAAGTGCTTCTCATATAAAAGAGCATGGCTTGGAAGACTATGCCAAAAGAGAAGTTGTAGATCCAGAGGGAGATGAGGTCAAAGCTAAGCACAAGAAGAAATTGGTCAATGCCAAGAGGATTATTTATGTCTCCATCAAAGACCATTTGATCCCACATGTGTCGTGTTTAAAGACTTCCAAGTAGATGTTCAATGCATTGACCAGCTTGTAGAAAGAACATCAACATGAAGATGACCTTGAGAACTCAACTCAAGGGTGTGAATATGCAGATGTCAGAAAGAATTCAATCCTACTTCACAAAGGTCTCCTAGATCAAGGAGAAACCATTGGAGACAATGTCAAGGAAGAAGAGGTGGTGATGACCACCTTGAATGGTCTCCCAAGATCATGGGAATATTTCATTCAAGAAATTTGTACTAGAAGGAGACTCACCAAGTTCAGTGTTAAGAGAAAATAGGCTAGGCGATGATGACAATAAACCCTAATAGCTCATGTCATCGAAGATGATGAACCAACCAAGAAGATAACAAGGGAGGATTCCTCTAGTTATGACAAAGAAGAACTTCTTATCCATCTTAGCATTGGATATGAAGGGATGTAGTTGTGATTGATGAAGAAAAATGGACACCCAAATCTATGATATAGAAGACTTTCTCAGCACTTCTGATCATGAGCAAGACAAATATAGGTCCTCATAATAATATGATGGAGAAAACACATTGTTAAAGACTCCAATTATTCTTGAAAGGAGACAACGATCAAGAGGGAGTCTACTAAACAAACAAAGGTAAGTGTTTAAATTGTCATTTCATGTATATCTGGTGGCTTAAATGATATTGTTCATTTGTGTTCCTAGATTTAGGAAATGTATTATGCATATTAGAGTGTTTGCATTCATGAATAGTATACTACTAATGTGCATTGGATGGGTAAGTGGCCTATGGTGTTATACAACATCCCATCGCTACTTATCTAGAATGAAACCTCTTTGCTGACATATTGGGAGTAGTTCGTGCTCTTAATAATGTCCTGGTAGAGACGAAAGGAATCTAGAGAGTTACCATATATGATCAATGTTGTAGCATTGGCTAAGAGAGTTGTATGATTGTGTGACATATGTCTTTATGCATAAGAATTTGTCATTATGTTTTGAAAAATTATGAAATATTTCTAATCATACAACTGAGTTTGACTTGTAGGAAAGATCATGTACAATCACCTACAAGAAAAGAAGGGTGATACTTGTTCTAAAGAACAAGTGACGACAATTCAATCATAACACTCAAAGAAGATTCACTCCAACAAAGTGAAGAGGAACCTGGAGCTCTCAAGGTTAGAGACACCGTTATGGAAGAAATAGCTTCAGGAGAAAATGAGAATCATGATATGACTGAGATATAGAAGTGGTAAATCCACCTCAAAAGGTGAAAACATACAAGAGAAGACCATCTTGGGCATGAGTGATCGTGCAGGATGAAGAAACGTATGGTGCTCCATATGGGACTTCCAGAGAAAGTAAGAGGCCTCGAACACACTCCAATTATGTGGCACTGTTGTGTGACATCCATGATGCAAATCCTTCCAACTATGAAGATGCATCCAAGAAGAAAGAATGAAAGGATGCTATGATCAAAATAGTACCAATAGATCATGGAGAATGACGTCCAGCATGCAGTTTCGAGACCGGAAGGGAAGTCCGTAGTGTTTTCCATGTGGATCTACAAGGTCAAGCTTGCAATAGATGGAAGCATCAAGAAATACAAAGCAATATCCATTAATTTCTCTTAGAAAGAGGGAGTCAATTATGGCGAGGCGTGCATATTGAGCAAGCTCCAAGACTCGGGACTCTCTACAAAGAATCACATGTGCACAAAAAGCTTTGTACAGGCTCAGAACGCACCCATGGGAAAACACATACAGTTACTTGAGGATCACCTGGAGTGATGGAGATCTCAACCTTTTCTACAAGGTTGAAGATGGTCGCCTACAGAGGATGAGAAGCTCATAGATGGGTGCAAGAAGACCTCTCCACAAAGTTAAAGATAGAGGATATTGGTATCCAGTGACCTTGAGAGATGACATAGATGGATACACAAAAGATCAAAAGCATAGGAGTCTACCTCTCACTCCAGTACATAATGTCCCGATGCAGAAAGTACAAGATGCAAAGGGAGGATGGTGCTACACTTAAGAGGGAGTGACTACAGTAGATATCATAGTTTGAGAATCTTGACATGATTCTTGGGATTAGAGGTCTGCTAGAATATAGGGGAGATTTACCTTGGCTTAGGAAAATATGAAATCAAGATGTTGGATTGCGAGGCTACACCAATAGCATCAAACTTGAAGTTGTTGTGCGATTCTACTTTAGAGACATTTGATGCCATAGTCTACAAGAACATGATCGGTTTGTTGATGTACTTGACGAACACGAGGCCGAATATATGTCTTGTGGAAAACACTTTGTGGCAGTACATGGTGGAGTCGAGACGTGTTCACATGGTTGTGACAAAGCACGTGCCGAGGTACCCAGAGGGTACGATCGAGTATGGCCTCATATATGCGAGAGATTAGAGGATTTTCCTACAGGGATATGTTGACTCCGATTGGGATGGTAGTGCTATAGATTGTTGGTTTTTGCGCAACTTCAAAAGTTATTCTTGTTGTAACTTTATTATATTGTTTTGTACCACCTACGAGAGATCATACTGATGTAATCATTCATGTAAACCCTTAAAAGAATCAATGTAAACATTGAGGAATTTTATATAAGAAAAGAATTAAAATCAAATCAAATTTTATTATTTTTATTTCTCCCCAATGGAAGTTGGACCTAGTAAGTTAGACAAGTTGACCCTGTTAGGGTCAAATTTCAGTTTTGTAAAGTGTATAAATAGAGAGGCTGGGTGCCTCATTTGGACACACAGCTAAGCAAGCAAGTTCGCTAGTCAAGGAAAAGTTCGCTTCAACAGTGAGAATCAGTCTTTTCTTTGTTTTTTCATTAGAGAGACTTTCTTCTTTCTCTCTCTCTTCTTGTACTATGTTCTTAGGATTGATCATCTCTATATGTAGGTTTTGGGTTTTCCCTCGATTGGTTTTCCCAAGATAAACTCGTGTATTCTTTGCTTCTGTGCTTTGTCTTTCTTCAAGAGATCCCATTGTTCATTTGCAATAAAGATATGCTGCTATAATCTTGTAAAAATCTAACATAGTATTAGAGCAGTTCTAGAAGAAGCCATTGCCGAGAACTAGGGATTTCTATTTGAATGCCTTTTTCATCATTTCAAGGGAAAAAGAGGCTTGGAATGTTGGCTCTAGGGGAGGTGCATCTTCTGGTGAAGGAAGAATCAAATTTTGAGAAGTTTCATTTTTTGACCTAATTCCGTTGCTGTGGCTACTAGGAAAATTATGGATTAAGGTTTTGAGCTGATCAGTCCACAATTTTGGATCGACTTCACCTCCCCTCAATTCACCTTTCTAGGGTGCATCTATCTATGAGGTTAGTTTCACAAAATTACAACTTCCATTTTTTGACATAGCTCTTGCTAGGGTTTTTAGTTCAAATCTGCATGAAAGATGATTAGAATGAAGGTTGAATTTCATCTTGATGAAGCCTCAAACTTCATCTCTTGGAAGTCTAGAGTTCTCATCTTGGAAAAAATGATCTCTTGAAGTTCGTCAATGAGAAGGTCACAGAATCAAAAGCTGAAGAAGACAAGTTCTAGTGGAGGAAGAATGATGCTGGAGCTAGGAGATTACTAGTGGACTTAGTCAAAGGCCACTTGGCTCCTTGAATTTCACTAAAGAAGACAACTAGGAAATTGTTCAAAACCCCAAGGAGGCTATTTGAGCACAATAACATCAATGTGACTCTCACATTGAGGAACCAACTATCGAACATGAAGATGGCCAAGTTTGAATCAATATCCTCATATTTCATGAGGACCACAAAACTTAGGGATAAGCTAATATCCAGTGGAGAACCTATTGAAGACAAGGAGCTTATCA
>LPNX010815620.1:206475-249435 GCA_001517045.1 Pseudotsuga menziesii | reverse complement strand
TCTTCCTCCAAAATTAATAAATATTATTTTATTATTTTAACTATTATTTTATTAGTTCATTTTAGGAGGCCCATTTTGAGTTGAAATTTCCTCTAATGCTACGCTAAACGAGCTTCCACCATTTTGTGAATCTTTTATCCAAACCATCAGTGGATGTAACAAGTTGCCCAAATTTGACAGACTATGGGTAGATTGCACTCAGGAGGAGACGAGGATTGTAGTAAGGAAAATACTTCATGGCACCCAATCAAGCATTCATAGCCCATGCCAGGAAAGGAAAGGGAAAGGGATGAAAATTTCATCACCATAAGCATCAAAGCAGAAGACCAAGCCCTTTTCTAGATCAACAAGAAAAGAAGAAGGACCTATCGCAAATGCAATGCTTCAGGTGCAAGAAATACAAACACTATGCAAACAAATTTCCAAGTTCAAGTAGAAGAAAAATGAAGCCTCAACAACTAATGCAGAAGAAGATCATCATCACAAAAAGAAAATGAGTGAATATTGTACATAATTCTTCTTCATATCAGCATTATCAGGTACTATTCCCACAACTACTGACACTTGGCTCATAGATAGTGGTGCTTCCAGACACATGGCATGATCTAAGGAAAATATTTCAGAAATAATTGAGAAAGAATCTCATCTCTATGTTGTACTTGGAGATGATGCCGACTATAACGTGACGGAAACTGGGGCTACCTCCCTTCAACTAGAATCTAAAGATATGTTATAGTTGATTATTGTGCTATATGTGCCTGGTATGAAAAGAAATATTGTCTCCATATTTTCCTTGGAGGACAATGGATATAAAGTTGTAGCTTCAGATGGGAAAGTGATTGGTTGGTACAAGAAGTCAATCATGGACACAACAAAAGAAATTGGAGTAAGAGAGGAGAGCCTATATCGATTGAACACCCCACCATCTCAAGCACTAGTTCATGACTCTACCAGCATGGGTGAGCTATGGCGCAAAAGGTTATATCACATCAACTATAGAGCTCTCCCATCATTAAGAAACATTTTGACAGGTCTACCAGTACTTCACATGGACCATGACAAAGTATGCAAGGGATGCACGCTTGGAAAGAATACCAAGGGATCTTTTAGGAATAGTGAGAGTAGATCCAAGGAAAGATTGGATCTAGTGCACTTCGACTTGTGCATACCTATGAATGTTGCCTCGCTGGGTGGTTACAACTATTATGTAACATTCATTGACGATTACTCATGGAAGACATGGATATACTTTCTCAAGACCAAGGAATCTGAGGAAGTGCTTAGCAAGTTCAAAGAACTCAAAGCACAATTCGAGAACCTGTCGGGAAACAGGATCAAGACTCTAAGATCATACAATGGTGGAGAGTATACAACGACATAATTCAATGATTTGTGCAAGGAAGTAAGAATTAAGATGGAGCTCACAGTTCCCTACAACCCTCAACAAAACGGGGTTGCTAAAAGAAATAATCAAACAACTGTGAAGGAAACCAAAGCCATGATACATGACTGGAGTCTATCGATGTTCTTGTGGGAAGAAGTTTCCAGAACTACTGTCAATGTACAAAACATATGCCCTCATAGGATATTGAAGAACATGACTTCGGAAGAATCCTTCATAGGAGTGAAGCCAGAAGTGGGACACCTTCATATCTTTAGTTGTCTAGTCTACATACATGTGCCCAAGGAGAAAAGGACAAATTTGGAGCCTTCAGGAAAGAAGGGGACTTCTGTGGAATACAATGAGTCTTCAAAGGTGTACAAAATTTACGTTATAGGATCGAAGCAAATTGAAGTCAGCAGGGATGTGTCCTTTGAAGAAGAAATTGCTATCCGGAAAGGAAGAGGATCTGACATGGAGATCGATGACAATGAATATATGAGATCATCCCCCCCTGTAGTTTAGAGGTAGTTGCCAAAGGAAGAACCGATTGATTCCATCGATCTACTTGAGCCAGTTGATTCTCCCACAAACATTGTAGTTGGTTGGAAAATGCCTAGATGGGAACAATAGACGTTGTAGGATGCATAGGGGTATGAAGCTCCACATGAAAATTTTATGGAAAGTGAAATACCTCAAAGGTTCTCGAGTTATGTAGCATTAATGAGTCACATCATTGACTCAGATCCAACCACATATGAAGAAGCATCGAGGCACCAAGTATGGAAGGATGCCATGATGGAAGAGTACCAATCCATCATGAAGAATGATGTATGGGAGGTTGTACGAAGACCTGAGTGGAAGTTAGTAGTGACTTCCAAATGGATTTTCAAGATTAGACATAGAGCAAATGGCATTGTGGAAAAACAAAAGGCTATATTTGTTTCAAGAGGATTCTCTCAGAAAGAGGGAGTCAATTACGACGTAACATTTTCTCCCATGGATCGACATGCTTCCATCATGATCAATATTGCTATTGCTTCAACTATGGGATGGAATCTGCATCAGATGGATGCCAAGAACCCCTTCCTCAATAGGTAATTGAGGAAGAAATATACATTGAACAACCAGATTGGTTTGTTGTCCATGGGAAGGAGTCCCATGTATGCAAGTTGAAAAATGATCTATATGGGCTCAAGCAAGCACCCCATACTTGGTATGGACGGATAGATAGATACTTGGTGAGTTTGGGATTCACTAAGAGTGATGCAGATCCCAATCTTTACTACAATATTGTGGAAGGTGAGCCACTGATTCTAGTGTTGTATGTCGATGACTTGTTTCTCACAGGAAATGAGAAGCTGATTGCATGGTGTAAGAAGAAGCTATCCTCTGAATTTGATATGAAAGATCTTGGATTGATGCATTAATTCTTGGGATTAGAAGTATGGCAGAGGTAGAAAGAAATTTCCCTAAGTCAAGGAAAATACAACATTGATATACTGAAGAGATTCAGAATGTTGGACGTCAAGTCCATGGCTACTCCGATGGATTCAAACCTGAAGAAGTTGAATGACTCAACTTCCAATTCTGACCTGATTGATCCCACCATGTATCACCAATTGATTGGATCGTTGATGTATCTGACGAACACCAGATCGGATATATGTTTTGTTGTGAATGCTCTCGACCAGTTCATGAGTGAGACGAGGTAGATTCACTGGACTACTACAAAACATGTACTCAAATATTTGCGTGGAATTGTGGGATATGGATTAATATATGCTTCAGAATGTGACTTGAGATTGCAAGGATTTTCAGATTCAAATTGGGCCGAATGCGCTGCAGATAGGAAGAATACTTTCGATTATTGCTTTAGTTTGGGTTCTACAGTTGTTTCTGGTGTGATAGGAAGAAGACCTCAGTAGCACTCAGTACAACAGAGGCCAAGTATATAGCTGCTAGTACATCAATTCAAGAAGCAGCGTGTCTTCAGAAACTCCTTGCAGGATTGTTTGGTCAGATTCTAGGACTAACTATGATTCACTGTGACAACCAGAGCTATGTGCATATGTTAGTGAATCATGCGTTTCATGATAAGTCGAGGCATATAGAGATTCGATATCACTTCATTTGTGATATGGTGTAGAAGGGTGTGGTCAAGCTAAAGTGCATGCTCACAGATGACCACAGTGCAAATGTTCTTACCAAGCCTCTTCCCAAGACAAAGTTTGAATAATTTTGTGGAAGACTTGGAGTAGAAGAAAATGTATCCCTTCTTAAGAGGGAGAGGTGTTTTAGACATCTACTATGCTTCTACAATGGTACCTCTACTCGTTCTAGTTCTTAGCATGGTATGGGATAAATCTTATCGATGAGTAGAGACAGACTAATAGTAGATGGCAGTGTACACTGGTGCCTTTGCTCATCCTGGTTCTCAGCCTGGTGTGGGAGAAATCCCATTAGTAGTAGAGACAAACATATAGTAGATGGTCGTGTACATGTGCCTCAGCTCATCTTGGTTTTCATCCCGGTATGGGAGAAATCCCATCGACAGTAGAGATGAACATGTAGTAGATGGTCATGTGAAGCATGCTTAGCTTCTCACCTAGGTATGGGAGATTCCCATCAGTAGTAGAGACAGACTGGTTATAGATGATACATTGATTGACACCTCTCCGATGGACTGTGTGAATCATATGTATGATACCTCTTCGATGGACTGTGAGAGCTGATAGATACACTGATGGATTGTGTGGATCGGTTGCATGATGATGACTCTCCAATGGAACATGCAGAGATGCAGAGCTAATGGATTCATCGTCAAACATATGATGATGATGACTCTTCGATGGAGTGTGCAGAGTTGCAGAGCTGATAGATTCCTTGATGAACTGAGTGAATCAAATGAATGACGACACCTCTCGACAGATAGAGATCGTGTTTGACAACTTTCAATATGTATAGAGATTATCGAGACATATGCGTTGTATAGAAGAGACCCAAATGATCATGTTGTTGATGATGTCCTTGATGCTGATATCCGAAGAATACCTTCCTTGTTAAGAGAGGGTGTTGGTTTTTGTTCAACTTCAGAAGTTATTCTTATTGTAACTTTATTATATTGTTCTATACCTCCTACGGGAGATCATACTAATGTAATCATTCATGTAAACCCTTAAAAGAATCAATGTAAACCCTAGGGAATTTTATATAAGAAAAGAATTAAAATAAAATAATTTATTATTATTTTTATTTCTCCCCGAGGAAAGTAGGCCCCAATCAGTTAGACAAGTCGATCCTATTAGGGTTAAATGTCAGTTTTGTAAAGTGTATAAATAGAGAGGCTGGGCATCTCATTTGGACACACAACTAAGCAAGCAAGTTCGTTAGTCAAGGAAAAGTTTGCTCCAGCGGTGACATTAGAGGAAATTTCAATTTAAAATGAGCATTCAAAAAATAATCCAAATTCTAGGTCATCATGTCTTAACCAATCAAAATGCTTTAAAATTCAAAAAGGGAGCACCTCTTAAACAATTTTTTAATATAAATTTGGGGATAGGTATCATAAAAATAACTCATTTTTTGGTTCGTATTTTCGACATATCTCCCTATGTTTTTACTGAAATTTCGATCGGGAGAGCTCGTTGGATGCGGAATTGAATTATGCATCCAACGAGTACCCACTTGGCATACTTTTGACGGGCCCCGCCACCCTAAAAACAAGAAATACTTGAAAAAACGTGATGATTTCGATCGGGAGAGCTCGTTGGATGCAGAATTAAATTATGCATCCAACGAGTACCCACTCGTCATACTTTTGACGGGCCCCACTACCCTAAAAACAAGAAATACTTGAAAAACGTGATGATCATCACGTTTTTTCAGGTATTTCTTGTTGATCATCACGTTTTTTCAGGTATTTCTTGTTTTTAGGGTAGCGGGGCCCGTCAAAAGTATGTCGAGTGGGTACTCGTTGGATGCATAATTTAATTCCGCATCCAACGAGCTCTCCCGATCGAAATTTGAGCATCATCACGTTTTTTCAGGTATTTCTTGTTTTTGGGGTAGCGGGGCCCGTCAAAAGTATGCCGAGTGGGTACTCGTTGGATGTGTAGTTTAATTCCGCATCCAATGAGCTCTCTCGATCGAAATTTGAGTAAAAACACAGGGAAATATTTCAAAAAATACGAACAAAAAAGTAGTTTTTTCTTTTCTTCCTCCAAAATTAATAAATATTATTTTATTATTTTAACTATTATTTTATTAATTTTCCTTGGGAGGCCCATTTTGAGTTGAAATTTCCTCTAATGGAAGCAGTATTTTTTGGGGTTTTTTATTATAGAGACTTTCTTCTTTCTCTCTCTTCTTGTACTCTGTTCTCAGGATTGATCATCTCTATACGAAGGTTGCTGGGTTTTCTCCCGATTGGGTTTCCTAGGATAAAATATCATGTTCTTTGTTTCTCTGCTTTGTATTATTCTATAGATCCTATTGCTCATTTGCAATAAAGCTATATTGCTATAATCTTGTAAAAATATAACCCATATAGGAAGAGCACTTCAAGGTGTTGCTTCAACTTGAGGTCTGACATGATATCTTGGTGCAATAGGAAGCAAAAGAGGGTAGCAATTATTCAACAAGTTATGAGGCAGTGTAGATTTGGAAACTACTTGTGTGATGGTTTGATGTTGAGTTGGATATGATTTGTGTATTTCACGACAAGTCAGAGCACATTGAGATCTGATATCACTATATCTGGGATATGGTGCAGAGAGGAGCAGAGAAGCTCCAGTATGTGGCAACAGATGAGAAGACAACCAGTGTGATGACCAAGACATTAGTGAGAGTAAAGTTCAAGTACTTTAGAGAGAAGTTTGGTGTCATCTAGATCGATGTTTCTCAAAAGAGGGAAGTGATGTGATATGTATGAAGGACACAAGTGCACTTGGGTCGCTCTCTACATGTTTGGAAGAAGCAGGTGTGTGATCCTAGGATTCTCTCCACATGCCCAGAAAACACATGTGGTATGAGGATCGTAATACATCTGGGATTCTCTCCACTGGTTGGAAGACACATATGTTCCTAGGATGCTCTCTACATGTACGGAAGACGTAGGTGTGCGATCCTAGGCTACTCTCCACATGTCAAGAAGAAGCAGGTTTCCCAAGGGATGTAATACATATGGAATTCTCTCTACATGTCTGGAAGACGCAGGTGTGTGATCCTGGGTTTCTCTCCACATGTCAAGAAGACACAGATGTTCCTCAACTTCTCTCTACATGTCTAGAAGATGCAAATTTGTGATCTTGGGCTGCCCTCCACATGTCAAGAAGATGCAGGTTGTCCGAGGGATGTGATATAGGCACTTGGGCTACTCTCCATATGGACGATGTCATGTATGCTCCTGGGATGATCTCCAAGGGGTGGAAGATGCAGGTCGTCTTGGGGACGTAATGTAGGCATACGAGATGATTAGATGATTTGGATACGACGGGATGAAAGTAGGAGACATAGGTTATTGCTTGGGCAATATAAAATGAGGACTTGGGTTGTACCTACTTGATGGCTTGCTTGTAGAGATGATAAATTCCTAGATGGAATCTAGGCCTACTTCCTGTATGAAAAATGAATGGCTCTATAGATGATGAAGCCTTGGTTGGATCCAGGCCGACATCCAGTATGAAAAAGGGCTGGCTGTAGATGATGAAGCCCTGGTTGGAGCCAGGCCTACATCCAACATGAAAAAGTACTGGCTCTATAGAAATTTTGAGGACATATAGATTCAAGAGATGTCACTAGTCAACAGTTGACGAGTTGAGAGCTATTGCAGCCATGAGGATGATGATCCAATGATGATGATGATGTATAGAGATTGTGTTCAGTTGTAGTGATGACCACTAGGTCGGAAGAATACCTTCCTTGTTAATAGGGAGTGTTGTTGATAATCTAACTTCATAGGATATTTTTCATTGTATTATTATTATTATAATTTGTTGTGATTTTATTGTACCTCCTTTCGGGGATGCTTTCCCTCCGATCGAAAGGTGTCTTTAATTTAATTGGTCATGTAAGAGTTGAGGTAAAACCTCCATTGTTAGTAAGGGAAATAGTCCCCAGAATAATATTGTAAAATGTATTTTTTGAGTCCCCTTAGGGCAGGTCGACCCAATAAAGTCCAGAAGTTGTCCCTGTTGGACCAAAAGGTCATACAACTGAAGAATATAAATAGGGAGGCTCCCTCCCTCATTTGAGCACACTGTAAGCTCAAGCAAGGTCGCTCCAAGAGAGAGAAAGACAAGGTTGTCAGGGAAGAGAAGAAGAAGAAGCAACGAAATTTATCTTATCTTTTGTTCTTTCCATATTTTTATGACGTTATACTACATGAAACATCTATACTGAAGAAGTTGTTGGTTTTTTCCCGAGACAAGGTTTTCCAAGGATAAAATCTTTGTGTCTTTTTCGTGCTATGCTTGTTTATCTTTCAGTGATCTTATTGCATATGGTTATGATGTTATGTTGCTAAATGCTTTAAGATCTTGTATAACCATTAAAACTCTAACAAATTTCAAATTTTATGGGTGGACCAAAATTACGAATTCATGACTATTTTTGGAGTTTCGAAATTTATTTAGATTTTTAGGGTTTTTCCATTTATATTATATTTTTAGAGATTTTTCAATATAGAAAAGCATATAAAATAAAAGACAAGTAAATTGGTAAAGGATAAATAGTTTTGTTGAAAAGACAGGGCATATGATTCTTGTCTCAATCCCTAGTTGAGAGATCAATACCAACATCCCTCTCTTAGAATGACTTGTAATTAGGGCATCAACTAGAAATCACGAGGGTTAGGTAGAAGAGCCTAATTAGGGCAAGATAAGTAGTCCAAGGCCCAATTAACAATGGAGAGCTCCTTTGATAGGAAGGTCTTCTCATACAAAGTTGACAAAATGCTAGCAAGAAACCCTAACTTAGCCCAAGGTACTTCAAGAATGACATTAAACTAGGTTTAGGAGATAAAATTACCAACATTAACCAATGAATGAGCAATGGGGTTCACATTAGGGCACCCTTGAGTACAAGTTACGACAACTATTCTTAACATCAACCAATAACACATGTAAAAGAAACTCTAGAACTTCATCACATCAACCTTCAAGAAAGAAAAATCATCAAAGAGAGGTGTACATAACATCAAGAGCTCCAATAAACCAAGAGAAATATAAAATATCTTATAATGAACCCATATCTTGTTGTGTTTTTATAATGAGAGGGAATCACTATTTATATAAGACTAGTCTCACCTAATTTTAAGTTATTAGCCTACAAGATAATGTAAAAAATATAACTTTGGTTTTCTCACCCACAACTTTGGGGGCTAAACCACTTTAAAAGACATAAAAGTAGTAAATAAAGTGCAATTAGGATACATCAAGTTCTAGGTGTGCCAAAAGGAGGACATAATGCCACAAATAACCCCAACATATGTGTTCCCTCAATGTCCTCCTTCATTATCCTTTTACGATTCTTCAATAATTACAAATTGTGGGTACACAACCCAAAGGAGGGGTAAAATCAGTCCAAGTGAGCAAATAAGGTGTGCTAAACAAATGATATCACCTTTTGCATGGCAAATAAATGAGCGTGGTCATGCGTCCAAGTGAGTCACGCCCCAAAGGAAAAACCCTTATAGGGTGAGCATCTCTTGGAAGAGGAAATCAAGAGGACCATCAATGACAAGATTAGGGGTATTTAGCCCCAAATCAACTCTCTAAGCTCAAATATTGGCCTTTACATAGCAAAAAATAACCCCTTCCCTTAAGGGACTTATAGGGAATGTTGCAGATACTCAGAGGCATAACACTGGACAAATCTACTTGGACAAGGATCTAACCAAACTTCAATAGGAAGAACTTAAAGGAAATTGAGCGAAGGCCAAGGATAGGAAATAGGGAAAATAGGTTGTGATTTGTAATGGTATTGATTACAGACTCACGTCTTCCACGTTGGTCTAATCCTTGGTCAATTCCATCCATCTCTTGATGCTATATCAATCTAGAATGTTGGAAACTTGATTTTTATCTCCCTAGGTTCATCTCATGGCAAGATTCATGGAATCAACATCATCACTCTCATGGCGACTCATGAAACCAAAGAAAAACCACTACAGTTACTTCACAAGGTATTCTCAGATTTCGATACATAGACCAGATCTTTGTCATGTAATTGAAGGCTCCAATAGGGTTGTTTGATTATTATGGGAACAATTTCCCTCTTATATGAACCCAGAAGGTTTTAATAAGTTTGTCATGTTCTTTTCTATTTCTTTGGAGAAGGAACTACCACTAAATAAGCTCTTAATTACAACCTGTCTACACATAATATTTCTATAGATGGTGACTCTCTGTTTGCAGATTTACAACCTAAGTTAATGAAGTTATCCACTTTTGGTGATCTTTTGGGAAACATCATTTCCCGAACCAAGAAGGTGTAATGATTCAAGCTTGATTTGTGATCAGGCCCTTTAATGACGATTTTTCACTTTTAGTGACTATCTTCTAGGCCATTGCTAGGTTAAGTGACTTTGTTCAAGTGTAGGTCAACCTTCGTGTGGTCAATAATGGGTTTATCATAGGTAGTTTACAAGCCCATTGTATTGAATAGCTCATGGTATTTGATGTGATGAAGCATATTTAAGGGTTACATGAACTTCATTGTAAGGTGCCTCAAGTGGCATGTTCTTTTTTTCAGCTTGGCCAGGTTGGCCAAGGTAATACTAGATATCTGTTTGGTGTTGGTTTTACTAGTAAAAGGTTTCTAGGGCACATCTTGATGTCCAAGCTTGTTGCATTGTGTTTATTTTGTCTCTCTTTTAGGTATTTACATGTAGTATTAGAGTCAAGCTAACTTGGATTCTCTAGTGAGAGTGGCTTGAGACATTTGTGTGCGGTTATAGAGATTTGTTTGTTTTTTGAGTTGGCTTTCTCTGTATGGAGAGAGTGCTTGGGATTCACTAGATGATGGATCTTCTGTTGGTTATGATCAATCTGTTCATTGTTGCAACAATCCATTGTGAGAAGTCACAATTAGAGAAAATTTGGGTTCCAAAGTAGGCATCATAAGAAAAATAACCAACGATGATTTCTTGATGAGTTGGAATTCAAAAACCAATAGAATTTCAGGAAAGTGTCAACCATAATGGTTGACTTGGTATATTTGTCTTAAAAAAACTACTTTTTTTCTTTGTATTTTCAACAGATCTCTCTCTGGTTTTACTCAAATTTTGAGTGGGAGCACTCATTGGGTGTTGAATTAAATTGTGCATCCACTGAGTACCCCCACTGCACACTTTTGATGGAACCCACCCCACGAAAAATGAGAAATACATTAAAAGGTGTGTTACTCAATGGGGGTACTTAGTGGATGCAGAATTTAGTTCCACTTACAACGAGTGTTCCTGCTCGAAATTTTAGTAAAACTATAGGTAGATATGTTGAAAATATGATGAAAAAAGTAGTTTTTTCTCTCTTCCTCCAAAATTCATAAATATTATTTTATTATCTTAACTGTTATTTTATTATTTTCTTTAGGAGGCCCATTTTAGAACCCAAATTTGTTCTAATGGTTAGAGGTTAATGTTATGTGAGTATTGTATGTTTCGTACATAATAATAATAATAAATGAATAGATATGATGGCATAATTAATTAAAATTAAAAGATATGTTCTTTATATTGGAAAATGCATGATGGGCTATATATAGGACCCACATATTGTAATGTACATCGTCATCTTCATATTATTCATTATATATTATTTCATTATGGATTATTCTTATTTGTCCTTCCGATAGCTCGTGCATGAACGAGGTTGGTTCACTACATTTGGTATTCGAGCCCTTTTCTTAGGCTTTCGTTGATTTCCAACCTTTGGCCATCACTTTTCAAAGTTTATATGAACCCTAGTTTTTGTCTTTTGTCCATACATTTTTATAGTTCTCTGTATCGTGGTATTTGATCGTAACCCTACTCTCATACCTTCCCTTCGCTTCATTCTCATTTCCCTTACCCACTCCACCCTCCACTTTCTCGTCCATCTCACCCTAGACTCCTCTTCTACGATTCCTATGCCTCTTCCTTGTTCTTTGCTTCCCCCATTGGCTGCAATTCGTCCCTCCTCCCATCCAACCCTCCTCGTAGCTTTTCCCACAGGACATGTACTCTTCAATTCCTCCTCTACCGTGTTTCTAATCTCCCACAACCCTCACGTCCAATCTCTCTCAACCCATCTCCCCTGCAGTGTATCATTACCCCCCTCCTGATCATATCCCCCACACCACTCCTCGGTGCCACCTCCATCCACCTCACACTCCCTCCTCTTCCCAACCCCCATGAGTCCACTACATGCCAATTTTCCTCCCTATCACACTATGACCCCCATCTCGTTCTACGACCTCTAGTCCTGCTCCCATGGACATGCCCAAGCCTCTCACCACACTCATCTCTAGCTCACAACGTTGTTCTCCCTCATTGTTTCTCACCCACCGACGTTGTCGCACCCTTCTTCACTTATCCTATGCATTCCTGTCCCTCACCCTTCGCCTTCCCTCCCCTCACGCCTCTCCACATATCACTTTGCACTTGCGACCACTTGCCCCAGCCTCATTCCACTACTGTGCATCACCTTTCGTCACATGTGTTCCACTACCACAGCCACACCTGCTCCTTTTCACATCACCTGCGCCTTCATTCCCACTTTGAAAATCCTCCCCACAGCCTCTATCGTCCAATCCAAAAATTTGACATGTTCCATTGCTCATTCCATCCTCGCTCTTCCTCCCACACCAATACCCTAATTGCCATACTTTTCCCTTCCATGAGACTCTATGTGCTGATCCGTGGCTTGCCATTTCCCCAACCTAGGGTTTAAAACCCTATGCTTATCCATTCTCATATATATATATATATGATTAACAATAATAATTATTAAAATATATAAAATTTCAAAAAAATAAAAATAAAAACTACAAAAAGATTGAAGCTCTTACAATAAGGACCACATTGGGTTCCTTGCACTTTTTGTGCCCCTTTATTGTCAAAAATAATAGAAGTCGAAGTTGGGAACCATGGACTCTAGATTATAAATAAAAAATTAGAAGATGAATTAGTTCATTATCAAAAGGACAATAGAAAATTCAAATGGAATTCAAAGAAAATTCTATTTCTGACCCAAAAAAGCTTATTGAAGAGTTGTTTGCACAAATTAATGAATTAAGGGATGAAAAACAATTCAATAAAAAATTACAAAATGAAGATAACAAGAGGAAATTTGACGAGATAAAGTAGAACAAACTCCTTATCGACAAGGATAAAGTAATTATGCAATCCCCCCAAAAATTATATTGCTAAGATTTAGAGTTGTACCAACTTCAACAACAAATTACAGATCTATGGAAACAAAACAACAACCTTAAAAATGCTCACAAATTAGAGATTGCAAGGATAAAAAACGATATCTAACAATAATGAGGAGATCTTCTGGTTGAAAAATCATAATAAAATTCTAGTCACAAAAATCAAGAAGTTAAAAACATTCACAAGTTGGAACAATCTAAGGAATATATTGAAGAAAAAATATTAGAAAAGGAAGAAGAGAATTGCCACCTTAGAAATCATAATCAAGATATGATGGAACATATTAAGAAGTTAAAGGATAGTGAGAATTCCTACGAAGAAACATTCAAAAAACTTAAGAATGATATCAAGTTGTTGGAAAACAAATTAGAGCAAATCCAGAAATAGGCATGAAAACCTTTAGGGGTAAAAATCCATGTGGTGGAAAAACAAACAAATATGGTTCCAATCTACATCACATCTCAAGAATATGCCACTCCAGTTGAGGCACAAACATATAAGGATGTTGGAGTAAAAACCATAAGAACTCCTCATCAAAATCTAAATCATAAAAGCATATATCTTAAACAATCAAAGTATCAATATTTCTCAAGTCGGGAACAACTAACAAAAAATCTTGATACTAGAGCAACTAAATTTCATAATAATAGTTCATCATAGAAGTGTAATGTTCTACAAAGAGTTGAACTAGGATGGACTGATCCTTTTACATTTCGAAAGTTTTGTTCAAGACTCAAAGGTTCATATAATCTTGTTCCGTCAACTACAACAGAACAACGAATGATGCAACATCATTACAAGCAAAAGTAAGACATAAACCTTCTTCATCAATATGCTTTGAGGACAAAGCATTTCTAAAGAGGAACACAATGTTATGTACATAAATAAATAATATTAATAATAATAAGTAATAAATAAATATGATGTAATAATTAATTAAAGTAAAAAATGCGTGTCCTTTATATTTGAAAAGGTAAATGGGATTATATAAAAGATACATATTGTAATGTATATCATCATCTTCATATTATTTATTATATATTTATTCTATTATGGATTATTCGTATTTGTCCTTCAGATAACTTGTGTGTGAATTAGGTTGGTTCACTACATTGTCCATCCATTGACTTGACTAAATGTATGTTAAAATTGCAATCTATAGTGGGAGTATTTTCCACAATGAATGTTGGGTTGTGTTGCCTACATGTATTAGTTGTGGAGCACGATATGTGAGTAAGAGATTGATACACCGTTTCATTGGAAGGTGTCATGTGGTGTAGATAGTTGTTTTGAAACATTGGAGCGAATCATAACCAATCCACCTGGATTTGAGATCGGGTGTATTTTGTACATGGTTTGTTAAGTAACCATATTTTCTTGTAGTGGCCCTAATAAAAACCCCAAAGGTTTGTTGTTAATGATGGAGTTTCCTACATTGTATTGTCTCCTAATTTACACTTATAAAATGGTGGATATGTTATGTGTATTCTAAATCTATTGGGATGGATTTGATGTGATGGAAATGTGATAAGTAGTCAATCTTATCAAAACAATGCGGGTTTGAAGGATGGATAGGTGGTGGCATACTCTTTGAATAAGATCATTTGGTGAAGATTTGTTGAATCAGAGCCAATGGATTTGTTGACGGATGCAAGTAAAATGATAGTGATCGTGTGTTTAATCTAATGAATCATCAATGTGGGTTGGTTTTGTGTGCTAGTGTGTACAATGCCTTTGATGGTTGAGTGGATGTCATCACATTATAGATGGCTCCATTGGTCAAAGTAGCAACATTGTTGGAAGAAGCATGCATTTGATTATAATGATGGCTGCTACTAGAGACTCTTTAGGACATTGAAGGTGTGGGTAGCCTACAAATTCAAGTAGCAACATGAATACAATGTCGATATTATGCACAAGTTATGTGGCTACATTTGTTGATGGTTAGTAGATAAAATGAAGAGAACATGTGTGGGAGTTTCTTGGTTGATTGAAAACCTTGTATGTGCAGAAATATATTCTACACATTGCTTTGAATGTGCTGGATTGAGATGCCCATGCTAAAGTGTTGAAACTGGTACTTTGTAGGTGCAATTGGAAGCCTCACACAATCCTTGGATGGAAGTGGGATCCATTAGTGACTACGTAGGAAGAATCAAGAGGAATAGAGGGTGTGACAGATGCTATAAACTTTGTGGATGGTGGTTTCCAAGTACACCAAGAAAGTGTTGTTGAACCCGATGAATGAGACTATAGAGTCCAGAAGGAAAAGTCGCCACATTTTTGTTTGAAGAGAAGCTTCAATGAGGACAATGCATAAAGAGGAGTGGTGAAGTTTTATTCACACTTGCACATTATTTTGGTTTGCATGAAACTATATATATTTGTTTTTTTATAAATTAGTGTGGAGGTAGAAATTGAAGTGGTGGCTCGGTTTACTTGGTTTAGAATGACACAATAAATTGTAGTGATGATAATTCTATAGGGATACACATATGTATTGGTAATTGTATTTAGAGTAGGAAACGATGTGAGAAATTAAATGGGTTAATGTTTCATAGCATCATATGCTCATGTGTATAGTTGTAGGTATCTAGTGGGATTGGAGTTAATCACATGTAAATGGGCATATGGATGTAACATTGATTTTGACATGCATGCTCCTAATTTTGGGGTTCTTTGGTAAAAGGTATATATGCAAACCTAGGTGATAAAATTCAAGTGTTGGGTGGGGGGAAGAATGTTTATTCTCAGATATTCAAGATCATGTTGTAATCCTTGATACTCGGTTAATAAACTTTGAGGGGAGTATCTGTTTATCTCAAGTCAAATTTAAAGGGGGAATGCTAATTTAATTTTTACTTGCTCAAGAGTAGATCAACCTTGATTCGATTAATGATGGGTTTATTGTAGGTAGTTTATGCTCCCATTGTATTGAATAGTGCAATGGTATTCACCTATGGTATTTGATGTGATGAAACCTATTTGGCTTTGTGAACTTCATTGTAAACTGCCTCAAGTGGCCTATTTTTTGGTCAACTTTACTGGATTGGCCAAGATATTATATATATATATATATAATTGGTGCTACTCCTAGGGTACAATTTCGTATCCATGCTTGTTGCTTTGTGTTTATTTTGTTTCTCACTCTTCCAAGAATTTACAACAACATCCTCCAACCAACAAGATGTAATGTTCCAATCATGATTTGTTCTCACACCCTTTGATGATTCTTCACTTTTGGTGACCATCTTCTAGCAACATCACATGAATAAACCATATGTAATCTTCCAATCAAGATTTGTGTTGAGACCCTTTAATGATTTATGAGGTTGAGAAACATGAGAAGGGACTTCATAGATGATCAATGGACCTTAATGCCAACACTTTTGAAAGACACCTCATCAACTTAGGGTAATCACATGGGATAGTCATCCTTAATGATACCAAGCACATCAGTTATTTTGGTAGGTACACTCTCTCCATTTACCAAAGGAGCTCCTGTGGTCAATTATGTGTTAGCTAATGAATCCTTTCCTTCAAATAGTCTTACTTTCCAAGTGTCCATCACCCCCCTCCCCTAGTCAATTATGCAGGATGTATGTTTAGATGCTTTTAATATCCTCATTTTGATATTGACCCTTCTCAACCACCCAAATCTTGCTCTATCCATTTTGACCATTCCTTTGATGAGAAATATTTTTTTGCTAAGGAATAACCTCGAGGAAAAACTTTCAAGTACTTCCCCATGATTAATGGATATTAAATGGGGTAAACTATCAACCTTGATTATGGAGCCTAATCCTGAGGGAATCGATATAGTTGAGCCTGATACCACCTCTACAATTTTGGGGGGAGAGATCTCATGTTTGTCTCATGAGTTGAACCTGTGACCTACCCAACTTAGGGGATAGAAATCTCATGTATATCTTATGACTGCTTGAGCCAACCCTTGAGGCTAAGCCTCTAATGAGAAATATATGTTCCGTTAGAGGAAATTTCAACTCAAAATGGGCCTTTTAACTTTAACTCAAATTCCATGTCATCATGTGTTAGCCAATGAAATTCCTTTAAATTTGAAATACCGTATAGGTCTTAAACACTTTTTTAATATAAATTTGGGGATAGGTATCATAAGAAAAACTACTTTTTTATTTGTATTTTTAACATATATCCTCGTGTTTTTACTCAAATTTCAATTGGGAGAGCTCGTTGGATGCGGAATTAAATTATGCATCCAACGAGTACCCACTTGGCATACTTTTGACGGACCCTGCTACCCCAAAAACAAGAAATACCTGAAGAAATGTGATGATGATGTCATCATCATGTTTCTTCAGGTATTTATTTTTTTTGGGGTAGCGGGGTCCGTCAAAAGTTTGCCGAGTGGGCACTCGTTGGATGCGGAATTTAAGTCCGCATCCAACGAGCTCTCCCGATTGAAATTTGAGTAAAAACACGAGGAGATATGTCGAAAATACAAACAAAAAAGTAGTTTTTTTCTTTTCTTCCTCCAAAATTAATAAATATTATTTTATTATTTTAACTATTATTTTATTAATTTTTTTTAGGAGGCCCATTTTGAGATGAAATTTCCTCTAATGAAAATTAAAATGTTAAAACCAATATTTCCCTCATTTACAAAACCTAATATCCTATGGAAAGATCATGTGGTTTCTCCTAAGCTATCTAGTCAACAAAATAACTTTAGATAACATTCCCCATTCTAGTTATGCGAGGAATATCCTACAATAAACGGTGAGAATGCACGATATAACAGAAATAACAGAGCACATAAGAGATTTTATTGATCGCATGCCACTTTGAGGGGGCAACCTCCTTTGAGCAAGCTTAATATAAATAATTCTTGGATACCTTCATTAGCCTAAGCACGTACTTATATACTAAGTCTAATCTAAAAAACTATTACTCACTATGAATGTGGGATAATGCAACATATTAACTGGACAGGTTAACAACTATTACTTACTCTCCATGAATGTGTGATAATACAACATACTAACGGGACGACTTACAAAGCATATGCGTCCGACAAAATATAATAACAAAATAAAGAGGAGGGTTGACATAGGTTCTTAACATCCACTCCCTCTTAGAAAAGCTTTGTCCTCAAAGATTAGAGACAAATATTTAGATGTGGAAATTGTTGCTGAATCTGAAGGAGTGGTTCCCATGTAGCATCCTCCGGCTGCATGCTATGCCACTGAATTAAGACCTTTGTGATGGACCGAGAGTGAAGATGACGAGTGTTCTTATTGAGGATGGCCTCTGATTCCAAAATGATGGATCCTCCCTTATCCAGTTATGGTAAAACAATTTTTTCTCTAATGTTGGTGCCAATCACTTTCTTGAGACAAGAGACATGAAATATTGGGTGAATGCAAGAAGAAGGAGGAAGTTCCAATTTATAAGCAACATACCCAATCTTCTGAAGAACCTTATATGGCCCATAGAACATTGGAGACATCTTCTAATGCCCTTTGAGTTTAAGAGAGGATTCTTGTAAGGTTGTAGATGAAGAAAAACCATATCACCGACTTGAAAGGTGCGCTTAGAACAGTGTTGATCAGCCTGTTGTTTCATGCTATTTCTTTCCATGTGAATATTGCCCTGTAGAATGTGAAGAATCTGATCTCGGTTTCGAAGAACCATGTCAACTTCCTGAACTGGAGAACTATTGGGGGTGTATGGAAGGAGCACTGGTGGTGCCTGACCATAAATTGCTTCATATGGAGTCATTTTAGATGCAGTATGGTAGGGAGTACTATACCACCATTCAACGAGAGGGAACCACTTTTTCCATTGGTGTTGTTCTTCATAGGTGAAGCAATGAAGATAAGTTTTCAAACATTTGTTGATGATTTCAGTCTGACCATCTGTTTGTAGGTGATATCCGGAACTCATATTCAGTTTGGTTCTAGTGAGGCGAAAGCTTTCGGTCCAAAAATGACTTGTGAAAGTTGCGTTGCGGTCTGAGACAATGGAAGAAGGGATTCCATGAAGACGGAATATTTGGTCCATGATAATTTGTGAGACTGAGGAGGCGGTATATAGATGACTGAGAGCACAAAAATGACTATATTTGGAGAGCCGATCAACCACAACCAAGATTACGTTCTTCCCTCCATATTTAGGGAGGCATTCAATGAAATCCATTGAAATATCTGTCCAAATCTTTGTAGGGATGTGAAAGTGTTTGAGCAAGCCAGGGAGGAGTGTAGTTTCACCCTTATGGCACTGGCAGGTATCATATTTGGAAACCATCTGTTGAGTTTCCCGTTTCATTCCCTTCCAAAAGAATTTGCGTCATGCTCGCTCATACGTTTTGAGGAACCCAGAGTTCCCTGCCGATGGAGAAGCATGGAGTTCATAGAATACAACCTGGTGAAGATTTTTGCTCTGGGGAAGCACCAAACGACCCTTGTATCTTAGAGAAGAACCATCCCAAGAGTAATGTGGTAGAACAAAAGGATTACTGGCTAGCTGTTGGATGATTTTGGATAAGGAAGAGTCTTTGACATAGCCTTGCTGAACAGATTGTAACCAATTTGGAACAAGCATAGAAATAGCTGAAAGAGAAGCATGGTCATCAAATTTGCAGGAAAGAGCATCTGCCACAAGATTGTCCTTACCCTTCGTGTAAGTGATCTCATAGTAATAACCCATGAGTTTTCTAACCCATTTATGTTGTTTTGGGGATGAGACCCATTGTTCCGTGAAATATTTCATACCCTATTGATCAGTCTTGATGCATAAATGATTCCCTAAGAGGTATAGATGCCACTTCTATACTACATGCAAAATAGCCGTCATTTCCTTCTCATATGTAGAGGGGGATAAATTCTTACCAGAAAGGGATTTGTTGGTGAAGGCAATGCGATGTTCATCTTGAAGGAGGACAAAACTAAGTCCATTGTCACAAGCATCACTCTCAATAGTGAAGGGCTTGGAAAAATCAAGCATAGCTAGAATAGGTGTGGTACACATAGCTTGTTTCAATTTGTCAAATGCACAATTAACAACAGGTGTCCATGTAAAAACATCTTTTTTCAGTAGAGTTGTTAAGGGAGCTGCAATCTTCCCATAATCCTTGAAAAACTTGCAGTAGTATCCAGTCAGTCCCAAAAACCCACGAAGGCTCTTCAGGGTATGAGGATACGGCCAATTTTTCATGTTATCTATTTTGGCAGGATTGACATGAACCCCTTGTGCTGAAACAATATGCCCGAGATAATTTACTTTCTTCTGCCCAAAACACATTTAGACTGTTTGGCATAGAGATGATGGTCATAGAAAAGTTGCAGTACAAGATCTATATGTTGGAGATGCTCAACCCATGTTTTACTATAGATGAGGATATCATCAAAGAATATCAGAATGAAGTTTTGCAAGTAGGGCCAGAATATGTTATTCATCAATGCCTAGAATGTGAAAGGAGCATTCGTGAGACCAAATGGCATGACCAAAAATTCATAGTGGTCATCATGTGTGCAAAAAGCTGTTTTAATGATATCATCCTCATGAACCTGAATTTGGTGATACCCATAACTAAGATCCAACTTGGAGAAAAAATGAGCACCATGAAGCTCATCAACAACAGGAATTGGAAACTTATCCTTGATTGTGATGTGATTAAGTGCTCAAAATTTGATGCAGAGGTGCCATGACCCATGTTTTTTTTGGACAAGAAGAATCAGTGAAGAGAAGGAATTGGTACTAGGGAGAATAACACCTTGTTTCAGTAAGTCCCGAACAAGCATGTCAATCTTTGTCTTGTGGTGAAACGGGAAGCGATATGGCCAGATGTTGGGAGGGACTCTTCCAGGAAGGAGCAGAATACGATGGTCCTCTGGTCTTGAAGGTGGCAATCCCATTGGATCAACAAACACACATGCATATTGATCCAAAATTTGCTGTAGATCTAAGGGAGTAGTTGAGACCACTGAAGGTTGCATCTGAATGAAATAAAGGTAAATGATGACACCATGTGAACTATTCTTAATGAGATTTTCCATGCGATGCGAACTGATGATGTTGAGAGATCTTGGTTGTAATCCCTTCAATGTGTGTTTTTTCCCATTGACTGAAAACTGCATCCAAAGTTCAGCAAAATCCCATAAAATGGGTCCAAGTGTGCGTAACTATTGAGCACCCAAAACCACATCACATCCGCCTAAGGGCAAGGAAAACATCTCAGAGCGCAAGTTATAATCCCCAATAGAGATTCACACATTACGACACTTCCCTTTGCAAGGTAACATGCCCCTATTGGCAATCATGACCTCAAAGCTGGAGCAAGGATGGACAAAACAATCATCCTGTTTGGAGATCCTGGGATCAATGAAGTTATGAGTGCTACCAGAATCAATGAGTATTGTAAGAGGGATTTTTTTTGAAGAAACCTCTGACCCACATGGTTTGTGGGGTGGTGACTCCAGCTAATGCATGGAGAGATATCTCTGGCTGGTCGTCTTGAGTAGGAAGGTCAACAAGCAGTTGTTGAATGTCACCCTGAGCATCATAAAAAAATTCAGGTGTAGGCGAAGAATCCACACCCAAGAGATAGAGGTTTTGCTCAGCACATCGATGTTCCTGGGTGAATTTCTCATCATAATTATAAGAAATCCCCTTTTCCCTACATGCCCGCATCTCAGCTTCAGACAAATGCTTAATAGGAGTGGTTCTAGGAGCTGGTGAAATTGGAGGTCTTTGGGGAACCATATTGCTGAATGGAACAAAAGTGGATTTGGAGCGTTGTTGAGCAATGATCTTATCCTCCTCCAACTTAGCCAACCCTTGGGATTCCATCATTGTGTTGGGATTGAATATTTTAACCTCATATCAGATTGCATCCTTCAGACCACTGATAAAATAACTCCTATAGAATGCATTGGGAAATCCTTCTGTGTGATTGGCTGGTTTCTCAAATTCTATCTGATACTCCCTCACCGTGCCAGTTTGGAGAAGTTTGTTGAGTGCTCCTGTGAAGTGACCAAAAGCATTAGGGCCAAATCTTTGCAAAAGGAGTTGGAAAAAATATTTCTAGTTTGTCTCTGTGTGAGCCTTGATGTACCAACAAAACCATTGAAGGGCTTCATGTTCCAAATGAAAGGATGCAAGTGGGACCATTTATTGACATCAAAAGTGTTATGCAGACTAAAATATTGTTCTGCCTTGTAAATCCATCCAGTCGGATCATCACCATTGAAGCAAGGAAAATCAAGCTTCAACCCACGAAAGTTTCTAGAAGAAGATAACCCAGTGTTCGCAGAAAGCTCAGGCTGTAGTCGATTTCTCATGGTTGAATGCTGAAGATGGAGACCAAGAAATTTTTGATCCAGATCTTCAAATTTGGTTTTGAGGGTGGCAAGTTCTTCTTCCATTTGTCTATTTTCTCCTCCGCGAGTGACAACCATAAGCAATATTTTTTTGTTGTTGTTGGAAATGGGTAGAAAAACAAAAAGAGAGAGGGTTTTAGAAAAGGAAAATTTTGAGTTGGCAAAAACTTGAGTGGGTAATTGGAGTTTAACTAGGTTTTGGACACTTTTTGAGGGATAATGAAACAAAAAATGTGAATTACAGAAGTGGGTTGAAAGAATGGGAAATTTTTTTAGAGGGGAACAATGAACCTGAATTGGGAAATGAACACTATGGAAAAATTTAAAGGCGAATGGGTGAGAATCGAAGAAGTTATGGCAAACGCTAAAAATAGACAAATGTGGAATTTCGAGCTTCAGGAAGTGGAATTTGGGATAGGGTCCTCAAGGAATGAAATATGCAGAACAAAATTACGAGAGTTACAGTGAATTTTCAAGGGAAATGGAGCTAAAACAAAGAAGTTATGGCCAAAAATCATATGTTTTTTCTTGCTTGGTGGAGATGATCTATGGCGGCTCTGGAAAAATGCACTTTATCAACTGGAAATAGATATGGACCCTAGGTATGTTCGACTTCCTAAAGGTTTAGGGGATTCACTCGGCCACCAATCTTGTCTAACGGCTTGCGTAATGGTGGAGTACCCCCTCACTCCACGACTCGGGTAAAACTGATAACTGCTTTTCCATAAACGATAGCTCTTGGTTTACCTCACGGGTGGAAACTAGTCAATCAGGTAGGGGTCATTGCCCTTTTTACTTGGCAGGTCCTCTCAATGGCCAACTACTTCAGGGTTCCTGTGGTATTCCTCACAATGAGGTTTAGGGCTATGCCCAAGTACTTTCCACAGTTAATCGAATAGGGTTTAGTCCCTAATCCAAATGAATAATACCGATGCAAATAAGAAGCACTACTGCAATAATCATAGCTCTAGGGAGCATGGAAAAAGAAAAACAATTGGCATAAATTCCACCCAGCGAGCCCAAGAAAGTGCTTTGATACTAGATGCGAGGAACCTCCTACAATTAACAATGAGAATGCATGATATAACAAAAATAGCAGAGAACATAAGAGATTTTATTGATCGCAGGACACTTTGATGGGGCAACCTCCTTTGACGAAGATCAATACAAATAATTCTTGGATGCCTTCATTAGCCTCAACGCGTACTTATATACTAAGTCTAATTTAAACAACTATTACTCCACATGAATGTGGGATAATGCAACATATTAACTAGACGACTTAACAACTCTTATTTACTCCCCATGAATGTGGGATAATACAACATACTAACGAGACAACTTACAAAGCATACATGTCCGACAAAATATAATAACATAATACAAAGGAGGGTTGACACGGGTTCTTAACAAGCTATGCCTCATCTTCAATTCTTGCATGTATTCTATCCATGACACTCTTGATTTTATGTAGACTATAGAAACCTACATATATTAACAAATATATCCTTGGTCCTAGACCATAAAGGAAAATCTAGCTCAAAATGTCTATTGAAGCATAATGAGGAAGAAAAAAGATTGTGCCTCCTTTCCAAATAAGAATAGATCCTTCAACAACTTACAATGTACCCTAAAATTTTCTTGAGAACATTCTCACTAAAGAATTCCACCTAGAAAACATCATTAATCATGACATTTATATTAACTACTCCACCTCGTTATCTCAACATACCGCCCATCTTTATCAATCCAAAACCATCTAGTGTTTGTGTTTTAGTCATTACATGATCATGCACACTATTTTCAATCTCCAATCTAATACAACTTGAGATATAGAAAGATTGAAAGTTGAATCCTTTAAACACAATTTTGTTGTCTTCGTTATTGATATTGAAAACCATTTTGACTATATTGCCTCATTTGGCTCTCCTTGACCTCCATGTCAACCATCACAGTTACAAGCCTTGGGATTAGAATGAACCATGTAATCATTGGACTATCATGATTGGGCACAATATGAACAAACTCTTTGTTACAACACTAGATGATTTTTTCTCTAGATTGGCAAAGGGGAAGTAATTGTTTGCTATAGGTTTTAGATAGAACCACACTTATGGTGATCACATTCTTACTCTTAACCATCATTGTGGGAGTGAAAACAATAAAATGCAAGTTATATTATTATGTTGTGTACTTTTGCAAAGCCTTTGATACAGTTCAAGAAACCTATATTTGAGAGGCTTGAGGTGTTGGAGCTCTTAGATTTCGTGATCTCTTTGGCTTATCTATGTGGTGATTAACGGTAGACCAGGATGGGAAACAAAAATGGAATACATGAACATGGGATTCAAGAAAGGTTTCCCACTCTCACCTGGTCTTTCATATTGAAAAATAAAGGCTCTCATTTAAAAATCTATTGGTGATTTAAGTGGCTACATTTTCTATGGGGTTCACATTACCATCTTCTTGTTTGTGGATGACAATGTCCTTCAACCTTATGCAATTGTATAACTCCAAAAAACATTTGGACACTTTGATCTTACTATGTGATAAACATGGTCTTCATGTCAATCTCACATAGGAAAATATTATGACATATTCTATGAAAGAGGCATATAATATTCTCACATTTAGAGGACATTATGTAGAAATGGTGACATCCTACACTTGTGGTATTCACTAACCCTCTTTGTTCTGATCCCTACCTTAGAGTCAAGGTTGAGAATACGATATGAAACATTGACAATCGTCGAGAAACAATGTTTCTAGATTCACCTTTAGGACATTTAGGATAATATCCACCTCTTTCACACTTTTGTGACACTATCCTTTAATATTGTGAGTTTTATAACCCATACCTAAGGCAAATGGGTTAGAAATGTGTTGACACTTTTACCATGCCAAGCTTAATAACTTACAAACTATCAACCACATAGATAATATCCATGCATAAATTAGAACCATGAATCATAACTGCAATATCAAACCACATGAATAGGGGAAATGACATTAGATTTTCCTTATTATTCAAGAGGATAAACTACATCAACTATTGCAAATGTTTCCCTTTCCCATGGCAGACAAGGGTCTAGCAAAGCTCTCTCAAACCCTAAACTTTATGCACCCTCAACCTCAAAGAAACAATGATGAATGCGTTCAACTCCACAATATCATGATTACAATCAATTCATCATTCCATTAATATAATGCCCAAGTAGTAGTTGAGTTCCTATTATTAAGGCATTAATCATCCCTAACCACAAGTACAATAAAGAAAAACCAAATTACTAGAGAAGTATAATTTGCAACACTTCAACCATCCATGTTGAATAATTTGTGCCTCTCATTCAAGATTTTCCTTTTGAGTACCTACTCATCCACGTCATTATCCATCATTAACACTCATTAACTCCATCACCTTTCCATTCTCCATCAACATTTCCTAGTTTCCCCTAAAATTGTCCACACCAACTTCTAAACCTATGCTTAAAGATCTTACGTCATGAGTGATAACCACAACTTATAGAAGAAAATCATTTTTATGATGAAATATGGTGCAATCCTTAGGGTGATCAATTTCGATGCTTATTCTATGGAGAATCACATCCCAATTAAAATTGAATTAAGATAACTCCACAATCGAAGTAAGGTGCACTAAAAGCATGGTGTCAGACTCGCCATTGAAAAATTACCTTATAATAATTATTGAATCATTCAGTCCACTTCAAAAATAGTTAATTATACAAAACCACTTCTATCACTCCCACTGCATTATTGGAACATATTTCAATCTAGACCATAGGTTAAAACAATTTTAATTAAGTTCCTAGGTTTTTAGTAAGTTGTTCCATGTGTTTTGGCTACCCAGTGCCTAGTCTAAGTGTTTTGGAACTTAGTTGTCCTAACTTGACCATCATAGACTAGTGTAGTGTGTGCACTTCCTGCTTTATTATGCTTTTATCCATATTTTCTGAGCTTATGGAAACCTTTTACTGCTTTTCTCCTGGACTAGGATTAGGATATTGCACCAGGATGATTTTGGAAAGATTCCCACTTTTTTCCGTACACCACTTCCATAATTTTCTCCTAAAAGTCACTCTTTAACTGGTTTGTGTTCACTCATGGTCCACCAAGGCTAACCTTGCAAATTCGTGAACTCTAGCATAGAGTTGGAAATAGATACTTATCTAGATTGGGGATTTAGTCTAATCTAAGTCTGCTTTTCTGTAAGTCACGCAAATTGACTCTAAGGAATTCAAATATTCCTTATGGGATGTATTATTTATTGTAATCATATTGATGAATAATATGATTAGAGTTTACATCATTTGAGTTTTATCTCTTATTTTTTTGCCTCAATTTTTCTTCTCATTTATGATAGTCTCTGCGTAAATTCTTGGTGATGACTAATTTGTTTCTAGATCCTGGATTGTTTAGTTCTTGTATGGTGTTTAAACCTGTTTACATAATTTCACATGGTATTTGAGCAAATGCAAGAGGAGCTTAGATTCTTCTAATAGTGCACCATAAGTAGTGGAGTTACCACATAAATCCTGGGGAAATTGTCTTGAAGCGATTGGATTTATCCATTGGAGTCTACCCAGGTGTTAATCACTCTCGAATGTGTACATTGTTGAAGTGGAGCTCACATTGATCCAAATAGTCTTCCAGTATAATATTTTAGAGAGTTTAAACCAACTTCCAGTATAATATAGTATAAACCAACTTCTGCATGGATTCAAAAATTCCTTCACTTCATTCAATTATGTTGAGTGGAAGCCAAATATGTGCACATATATGAAGAGACAATGTCTCTTTGATGTGTTTATTGGTGTTGTAAGTGATCTTGAGTCCTCTGAAGAGAAAACTATTTGGCTAAATGACTGCAATATAGAATATGGAATTATGTGCTTGGCCATGTCTCCAAATTTTTATTATCTTATAGATTTTCTTCAGTATGCATTTGAGCAATTTGAATAGATATTTTGGTGCACAGACTAGAGAAGACGATGCCTGAAGAGAATATAAAACCTCCTCAAGTGTTCTTGCTTCAAATTTCTTAGCCTCAACTCTCTTTGATGAAGTTGTTGATCAAGATCAAATGACAAAACCTTCAACTCTTTCAGTTCGAATAGGTGAAAGTCTCCTTGAAGAGATTCCTTCTCCTGATGTTTTGGAAGTTCATGAGAACTTTGATTTCTCATATTCACATGCAGTTGATCCAGAAGAAGACATTCAAACCACTATTGTTGAAGAATAACTCTCCTTTTGTCTCTCTCAGTTGTTCTCAAATGATTCTTCTATTCTGAATTCTGAGCAAAGCAATCCATTTAATGCTCTAGAAGTTGAAGAGGAATTCAATTCCTCTTTCCAATGAGCTCATTGGTGTGAAATATAGTTATCTATTTGATATTTTGGAGGTTAGATCATATTTTAAAAGTGATGCATTTTCTTTCCTTGGCCCAATGCTTCTTATGAATTCCAACTTGATTGCTAACACTGATTCTCAAAGTTGCATGAAGATGGAGAACATTGTGCATTTGTCATCACATTGGCACACTCAGAACACTTATCTCACCTTAATGGTGTTGATTACAACTCTCATGATTCAAAGTTGATGCTTCAATTCCATTCATTTTTTCTTAGGACTGATCTCATCACTCTTGGTTTCAAAACTCAAGCACCTCAAGTCTCTTTTGGACCTAGCACCCTGGTTGGTTCAAAGTTCACGTCTGAAGAGAAACTTCACTTTCTATGTTATCAATGTACCTCGGTTGCTCTACATGGTTACATTGTCCATCAAGCAACTACCTATCTTATTGATCCAGTTGAGCAGATCCCTCTTCTTCCTAAGAAAATATTCCTCCGGGCATCAACATTTAGTTTGGAGAGCATTATTTCTGGTTTCCTTTTCATTTCCATTTTTGAGGAAGGATTTTCCCATGTGGTTTTTCTTTTTTCCTTAGTTATATGGATGAATAATGTAAAGAGTGACCATAATCCTAGTTTCTTGGGCCCTTAATAATTATCATACTCACTACCTAAGTCAGGATTCAGGGAGGGGGGGGGGTGTGGAACATAATTCAATCTAGACCACATGTTAAAACACTTTTGATTAAGTTCCTATGTGTTTAGTAAGTTGTTCCATGTGTTTTGGATACCTATTGCATAGTCTAAGTGTGAGGGACCTTAGTTGTCCTCATTTTACCATCATAGACTAGTGTAGCACCCACCATTCCTTATTTTTTCCTTGCTTTATGAGCCAAAGCGCACTTCCTGCTTTATTTTTCTTGTTATCTAACTTTTATGATTTTATGGAAGCCCTTTATTGCTTTTATTCTGGACTAGGATTAGGAAGTTGCATTAGGATGATTTGGGAAAGCTTGCCACTTTTTTCCTAACACTACTTTCATACTTTTCTCCTAAAATCCAATCTTTAGCTTATTTTTGGTCACTCATGGTTCACCAAGGATAAAATTTCAAATTTGTGACCTCTAACATAGAGTTGGAAATAGATACTTGTCTAGATTGGGGATTTAGTCTAATCTAGTCCTGGATTTATGTGAGTCACTCAAATTTCCTCTAAGGCATTTGAACTTTGCGTATGGGGTGTATTATTTATTGTAATCATATTGGTGAATAATATGACAACAGAGTTTACATCATTTGAGTTTTATCTGTTATGTTTATACCTCAAATTTTCTTCTCATTTCTGCTAATCTCTATGTAAATTCTTGGTGATGACTAATTTGTTTCTAGATCTTGGATTTTTTAATTCTTGTATGGTGTTTAAACCTATTTACATAATTTCACATGCATGATTTCAAAGACAAACCCAAACTTTCTAAAACCATCGTGTATCATCACTAGTGTATAGTCTTGGCCACCAACCATCAAGATCCATACACTTACATTGAATTGACACATATAGGTTGTGAAAGATCATCTTGATGAGGTGTAACTACAATCAAGTAATAACATATCCCTAAAAATCCAAACTTAGACTCATTCTCTTTTGTACCCATGATAAAGAAATTTTCCTTCTCATCATGCTAACAATTACCAAGAAAGACTCGAAGGGAAAAATGAACATGGTGATCTTACTGTTAAGTCAGAAAAATTTTCTCCATTTTTGGTTTGTTTTCAATCTATCTCAGTGAAGGTTTTGGTTTTAAGTTTTAATTTTAGTCCCCTTCAGGAGCTATATGGATGATTGCATAGTTTTTGAGTCCACTCTTTATAAGTTTTATTTGATTTTGTTGGTCTTTTATATTTCAAAAGGGGTTAAAAAGGGTCATATTATTAAAAATGGATTCATTAATGTATTTAGAGAGTAGTTAGACTTGTTTCTTAAACCAAGCAGCTTTTAAAACCTCCGACAAATTACCTAAAAATTGCAAAACAGCGAAAATTTGGCCTAGCAACTATTCTTGTAGCGCTGGATGAAAATTTAACAAAGGGCGCGCTACAAGAATATCGCGGCCCTTTGTTTTTTCAAATTCAAGCAGATTTTCATCATGATTTTCATCTGGAAGTGACTGATCGTATTGTGTGAGTGTTTTAACACGTGTTTACTGCAGTTTAGACACGATTTTAGCTGGTTATCAGTCACGAAGCAGAGCATGTCCATCATTGCATATTATGCGGAATCAGTTGGACAAAATCAACAAATCTCGGCTAAAGCTTGCAAAATTCTCTTTCTATACGCATTATCATCGGAGAGGAGTGCTCGTAATGCATATCAAAATGCTAAAGAGGTGGATTGTGTTCCTGTGAAGAGAAGACAGTGTTTTTAACGCCAGCAAGAAATTAGGGCTTCTTAATTCACGCACCTGCAGTTAAGGATATGATATGAAGACACATGTTCTCATAAGAAGAGACCGTTGATACTCCAAAACGAAGCTTTAAGCCACGACAGTTGAGAAATTGGTAGGTACTCCGATACAAACCATTATAACTAAAAAATTTGGGTTTTTCTTGCTGCACGATTATCTGGAGAAATTGATTGCTGGAGATGATAGAATAGGTCATAAAATAAACCCTTCACCACACAAATAGCTATCTGAAGCTATTACGAGGAATTTGCATGAACAGAGCAGCCTTAAAATGACTTATAGACTGTTTTGCTATATTCATCTTTTACACAGAAAGTTTTAGTTTATTTGAGAGGCTGTTGATGGTGGTCATAGTTTGTAAAATCTATGGTTTGGAGGATAATGATCAAATGCTTGGAGAACAGGTTGGCTTTTATGTACAGGATTTGATGACATTTTTGTGGCTGGAGTGAATATATTGCAAACACTGGTGCTTTCCTCTCTTCTCATACAGATAGTCTCCGATGGGTCTGATAAGCCTATGATTAACGTTACTCTTGTAAAATCTGAAGCAGTCATAAATTTTGGGTTTGAGGATTGAAGCTGTTTCGATGTACTGAAGGAGGAGAAAATACTGAAGATAGAGCAACTACTTTCACTGACAGTTTTCTATTACATTGAATAGTCTGGACATTGCAGTGCTGTTTTGAGTGATTTGAATCAGTTGTACTGAAGGAGGAGCAGATATTGAATATAGAACAATTTCATCCATTGACAGTTTTCAATCTCATTGAACAACCTGGACACTGAATTTCTGAAACCTAAAGCCAGACTGTTTCTGTTTACTGAAAGAAGAATATGGGGAAAAGTGGCAAAAGTGGTAAGGTCAACAGGGCTGAGCCTACTGACCTGACCTGGATTGAGAAGCTTCCAGACTGTGCAGAACTGTTTCAGCAAGCAGGTTGGTTGAAGTTTTTCAAGAAGATAGATGGTTTCAATGCTCAGGTGTCCTGCAAGTTTGCTAAGGGACTCAAAGATGATATGATCATGATGGACGCTTTGAAATTCAAATTGACTGTGGATTTAATAGCATAAGCTACTGAGATCAGCAATGAGGGGGAGCATTGGTTTAAAAAATTGCCTTTTGAGTTTGAACCCCAAAGATACCTATTGCCTAATGTGACTCCGGAATGGAACAAGGGTATCCTCATTCAAAATTTCAGGAAGGAGTGGATTGAGCCCATAAGGATACTTTAAAGTTATGTGACCTGTGAAGGCAGATATTCATTTGTCTTTAAATATCATTTCAGGTTCTTGCAACACATAGTAGGAGTTTCTAAAATGAACCTGCCCTTCTTTTTCTTAAAAAGCCTGCAGAAGATGTCAAGCAAGATAAAGCAACATGATGATCACACCTCCCAGTCACTTTTTCATCATGGTCTCATCAAACTGATCATCACCACAGTGTTGCAGCATGAGGGAAGGACTTGGGATTTCTTTTTGTTTTGGTCAGATGTTCATCCTCAAAAGGAAGATCAGCAGCCTAAGAGGCATACTGATAAGGGGAAGGTAATGATAAAAAAGTTAGGTCACTCAGTCAAATCTACAAGTAAAGATGAGGTTAAAGTCAAGAAGGTGATAGAGCAGGTAGCAGGACAGGTAAAGACTGACAATCAGCTCAAAGTGGTTTCAGATTCTATTAAGAAGAAGTACTCATTGTTTGCAGGAGAAGAAGTGCAGCCTTGTTTGAAATTACCACCAGCAGCACATTTTGAGCAAGCTAGGACTATTGATAAAGAGAGAGCTGCTACTCCTGAAGAGGAATTACAAACTAAACAAAGGAGCCCTCTTACCATATTATCTGAAGATGAAGGTTATTTATTGGAGGATGAACAACAGATTGTTGAGATAGAGCCAAGTACAGAAGCATGTGGAGACTTTCCTACCTCAAGGGTAAAATCAGCCAAATCTAAGAAAAAGAAAAGGAAGAATGTAGCTTATTATGGAAGACCCAAGACTAGACCTACTAATAAGCTAAGATGGAACATGAAAAAGTTACTTGACCCTAAACTAGCCAGACAGGAAGCTGTGGTGATTGAGTTTTCCTCCAGTGAAGAAACAGGAATTGTTAAACAAGGCAGTAAAGGCAAGGGAAAGACAACTGCTCAGCCTTCACCCTCTTCTCAACCTGCAAATACAAAAAGATTACAGTTAGCAAGAGAGATTCAACAGTCCAAGATTAATTTATCTGAAATAGTGCTGGAGATAAAGAATAAACTTTCAAAACAGCTACAACATGAAGAAGCTAGAATCTGTCCTTTTGAAAGTCACGATTGGGAGGATGAAGATGAACAGATACTCAGAGAAGCAGGCATTTTGAAGGGTCCTGGTGATTCTGCAGATTACACAGACTTTTTAATGAAAGAAAAAAGTATATCAGAGATCCCAAATTTTGATGAAGAGGATGTACAGGAAAGTATTCAGAAGTATAGGAAACACATGAAACACCTGCAAGAGACTAATGATGGATTATTCAAAATTAATCAAGGGCTTGTAGAAGAATTGCTGGATGTTAAAGGTCATTTCCAAGAACTAGCAGAGGTATCTAAGGAGGTTCTTAAAAGAAAAAGGATGACTGACAAACACTGTTCAAAATTAGAAGGCACAATAAAGAATCTGCAGCAAGAGAACAGAAATCTCACCCAAAAGATGATCAAGCTGGAGCAGGAGAAAAAGAAGACCAAAAGACAACCTCAAAGGCTAGATGGCATTGACCTCCTTGTTGAGGCAGTGAAGGAGATATGAAGCAGTTATTAGTTAGTGGTTATTTTAGATAAACATTATCTTTTTGTTAAGCATTTGCTATTTGTAGCAATATTTGTAATTTTGTAAAAGTCACTTTTTACTTTACCTACTTAGTGACTCGATGGAGGTAGTTAGTGGATAAGACCTAACTGATTTTGGGAGAACTTTCCTATTTAGATGAGATAGCAAGATATTGTGAGGGTTCTAGATTTTGGGAGCATTAGGAGGTCTGCTAGCTGTTTATACTTTCAGACTTGTTCAGAGAACTGGTACTGTAACTCTCATATGCATTTACTGATGAAATATTGATATATATGACTCTTTCCCCCACATTTTGTCTATGTTGGCTTTGTTATTGAGCATGTTTTGCTTCTTAAATAGTAATTTCATTGCTAGTTGATGTTTTTTTTCTGGTAATGCTTATCTTTTAATGTATGAACCACAGCATAGTCTCCTTGTTGGATTTTTGTGATATGTTGGGCATCTTTATCAGTTTATGTCTATGTTTTAGTTGTTGCTTTTACTCTGAATGTATTCCCTATATGATCTTGAATCTTACAACCAAAAACACATAAACAAAACCTTAAACACTAGTTTGAATTGAGTTTTTTCTCTTGAGATTGTGTTGGCTTGTTACCCTAGCCTTAATAACAATTTCTGACACAAACATCTTTGGCGCCGTTGCCGGGGACGAAGCTGAAGCAAATCTCCCCTGGGATACTTATCGTTTTTCCTGGTTTGAGAGGTGGACTTGAACCAGCATCTTTGAAGGCTATTTTCACCAGAAAAGTTGTCACAGTGGCTTCTAGAGGTATTGGAACCAAGAGCAGACCTACATCTCCCTTGCTACTGGGTGTGACAGACCCTGAAAAGATTATAAAAACAACAAGAAAACTCAGAAGGTCCCAATATTTACCAGCTTCTTGTGACCCTCACCAGTTGGGTGATTCATTAGACCCAGCTGAAGACTCACCTTGGATAAAACCTACCATTCCTGAAAGTACTTTTCAAGTTTTTACCAATCCTGAAACCTTTCTGAAAGCTAAGACTGTTTCTCCTGGGAAAATACCCCTTTTCCAGCTTAAAGTAGGAAAAATCCCTTTCCAAGCAAGTTCTAGTCAAGTTTCTTCCTCTTCAAAACCTCAGTCTAAACCTCAGTCCACAATGGCAGCCCAGAATCCTCCGATGGATATGATGGATAGAATGGTGGCAGCCAGGTATGCCCCATTAGTATTACCCCAGCCTTTACATGCCTTACCTGGAGGAGATTATCAGAAGTACATGCCCAGATTCAATGGACAAGGTGAAACAACTACAGAAGAACATTGGGAAGCCTTTCTGAGTTATGCAGATAATCAGAACATTGAAATTAAAGATGTATGGATGAGGGTATTTGTGCAAAGTCTGGATGGAGATGTAAGAAAGTGGTTTAGAGAGTTTCCTGCTAACTCTATTACCATAATTGAAGAGCTCCAAGACCTATTTCTGAGATAGTGGGGAGACACCAAGGACCATACCTATTATATCACTGAGTTTGGTGCTCTCAGAAGAAAGAAGGATGAGACTGTTGCTGATTTCTCAAAAAGATTTAATAAAATGTATAGTAGGATCCCAACAAAGATCAAACCTACTGAAACATCAGCCAAGCTGACTTATGCAAATGCATTAGACCATGAATTTTCACTATTACTCAGAGAAAGAAGGCCTATCACTCTGCTGAACATGCAAGATGTAGCATTGGAAGTAGAGTCTAATTTGCTGGCCTCTAACAGGCTTAAAAAAGAAACACCTCAGCAGCAGTATGAAAGAAAGGGAAAGAAAGAAGCTGTTTCAACAAGTGCTGCACCTCAGTCTGCTGAAGCCAAAATAGATGAAATGGCTAAACTTGTGAAGATTCTCACTGCCAAGCTCAACAAATTAGAACTTTTAAAGAATTCAACTAAACCTAAACCTGCTCAAGAAGCTCCGAGGAATCCCAATAACCAAAATCAATTTAGGAGGCAGTTTGCTCCTAGATTCATGCCAAGGGAGTGAAAGAATAATGACATCCAGCAAGAGAGGAGAGAGAATGAAGATCAGAAAGTGCCCCCACCTCTGCAAAATAACGTAGCTAATGAAGAAGAGGTTGATGAACAATTGTTGTTTGAAGACACTGAAACAGATCAGGATATGAATCACTTTGGAGATGGTTTATCTGGAGGTTTTGTAACAGAAGAAGATTTTCTGAATTCTGAATACTATGATGCTGATTTGTATGAAGTTGAAGATGATTTAAAGTTTGAGAAAACTGTTGTAAATGCTGCTGCTAATCAGAATGGAATTAAGAAGAGCATTAATCTCAGATCTGGTCCAAAACAAGTAGTCCAAGCTCCCAAGAAGAAAGCTGATGTACCTGCTGCAAATGTTCTAGCTGCAAATGTTCCTGATAAACAAGTTGCTGATCCTGTCACAGAGAAGAAGCAGCCTACAGAAAGGTCTAAGAAGAATGCTGAAATTGAAGAGATGAACAGGTCAGCCCAGAATTTCAATTTGGAAACTGAATTAGGAAAATTGAAAATTCCTGTTCCATTGACTGAACTTATAAAGAATCCATCTTATAAACAAACAGTTTTAAAAGTTATGAATGCTTCTAGTGGTCAGCCTGCTACTGGTGGTCAGCCTGTTTCTGATATTGTAAATTTACAAGAAGAAAGACCAAAGATATTCATTGGATCTGCCTTAGCTGAGAAAACAGAAAATGAAGCTGGTGCCTCTCCTCCCTTCTATGTTACCTTAACTGTCCATGACCAGATGATTCATAATTGCCTATTAGACTCTGGAGCATCCCATAACTTAATGCCCAAAGATGTGATGGAAGCCCTTGGTCTCAGTATCACCAAACCTTACCATGACTTATATGCCTTTGACTCCCGAGCTGTCAAGTGTCTAGGGGTAATTAAAGACATGGTTGTTAACCTTACTTAGCTGCCCATGAAGAGTGTCATAATGGATGTTGTTGTAGCAGACATCACACCCAAGTTTGGTATGCTTCTTTCAAGATCCTGGGAAAAGAATTTTGGAGGAACCTTACAGATGGATCTCTCATATGCCACTATTCCTGTTTTTGGTGGAGAAAATAGGAGACTTTACAGAGAACTACAGTTTGCCTACATTGGCACAGATGACAAAAACCCCACTAATCATCTCCTATATGCTGTTGACAAAGATTTAGGGACTTGCATGTTGAATTTCAGTGATGAAGATAATTCTATTGGCCTTTTACAAGTTGAAAAAGAAAAACCAGTGAGACATTGCAGAGAAGAAGAAGATCAGCTCTGGGAATTATATTTTGATGGATCCTCCTGCAAAGAGGGAGCTGGAGCTAGAGTCTTACTCATTTCTCCTGGAGGTGAGACAGTGAAACTCATGTATAAGCTGGAGTTTGTTACCACTAATAATACTGCTGAGTATGAAGCTCTGATATTAGGACTGAAAGCTGCTAAAGACTTAGGCATTCAGCAAATTACTGCATATGGCGACTCCGAGTTGGTAGTTCGACAGGTGAAGAACAATTATCAAGTAAAGCAGGATTTGTTGAAGGTCTATAGAAATGAGGTATGGGATATGATTGATAATTATTTCATAGCATTCAATATCACTCATATTCCCAGAAACCATAATGAAACTGCTGATTCATTGGCTCTAGCAGCCTCATATTTCAAAATTCCTAAAACTACTCAGCTAAGGTATCCTATAGAGGTAAGGTACAGACCATGTGTACCTGACAATGTGAAACACTGGAGGGTATTTGAAGATGATATTGAAATCAAAAAATTTCTTGAGCTTACAGATGAGTTTACTAATGCCCAAATTGATCAGGATGAGGATGAAGGAGAAGAACAGGATGATAAGTCTGCTGAATGTGAGTCTGTTGAAAATGAGTTTGTTGCACAAGAGATAGCAGGCCATAAGATCATTGAGTTGAAAAGTAACTTTATCCCTAAAGGTTTAGTGCCTTTAGAAATAATTTTTACCAAATATGATACACCTTCTAAACCAGTAGTCCAATCTTTAGAAGATAATGTAGTGGACTGCAATATTGGGACTACAGAAAACCCAAGAATGGTAAAAATTTCTAAATCTCTGACAGCTGAGCAAAGGAGCAGATATATCAAGCTTTTGAAAGAACATGTGGATGTATTTGCATGGTCCTATGAAGAATTAAGAACCTATGACACAGCAATCATTCAGCATAAGGTTCCCTTGAAGCCCAATGTCAAGCCTTTCCGATAGAAATTGAGAAGGATAAATCCATCCTTATTCCCTGTGATTGAAAAAGAGATAAAAAAGTTACTAGATGCTAAGATAATAGTGCCTCTCAGGTACTCTTCCTGGGTTGCAAATCTTGTACCTGTCAGGAAAAAGAATGGCAATATTAGACTGTGTGTTGACTTCAGGAATCTCAACAGATCTTCATTAAAGGACAACTACCCTCTGCCAAAGATTGAACAGGTTTTACAGCAGGTTGTGGGAGCTCAGAGGATTTCTATGGTGGATGGATTTTCAGGGTATAATCAGATTGCCATGCACCCTGATGACAAAGAGAAGACAGCATTTACCACCCCTTGGGGGACCTTTATGTACGATAAGATGCCCTTTGGTTTGATGAATGCTGGGGCCACCTTTCAGAGGGAAATGGACATTGCATTTGTAGGTGAGAAAGATAAATTTGTTGTCATTTATTTAGATGACATCACTATGTTCTCACAGTCTGATGATGAGCACTTAAAACATTTGAGGCAAACTTTTCAGAAGTGCAGAAAATTTGGACTGTCTTTCAACCCCAAGAAATCTCATTTTGCTGTTCAAGAGGGCAGATTGTTGGGTCATTTGGTGTCTACTGATGGCATTAGAATTGATCTGGAGAGAGTCCAAGCAATACTAAAGATTAGTTTGCCCAGGAGTAAGAAGGATGTGCAGTCATTCATTGGTAAGATAAATTTTCTGCGGTGGTTTATTCCTAATTTTGCTGAAACCATAAAGCAAATCACAGCTATGTTAAAGAAAGACCAAGAGGTCAGATGGACTATTGAAGCAAAGGCAGCATTCGAGAAAATCAAGGTGGCTCTGACTGAAGCACCCGTGTTGGTAAGTCCTGATTGTACCAAGGAGTTCCTTACTTTTTCTTTTGCTTCAGCAGATACAATTGCAGCTGTCTTGCTCCAGAAAAACAAGGAAGGACTAGAACAGCCCATTGCCTTCTTTAGTAAGACTTTGAGGGATTCTAAACTAAAGTACAGCATTCTGGAAAAACAAGCTTATGCCCTTGTGAAGGCTCTCAAATTTTTCAGAATTTATATTTTGCATTCAAAGGTAATTTCATTTGTTCCAAATGCTGCAGTAAAGGATATCTTGACACAGCCCGACAGTGAAGGAAAGAGAGGAAAGTGGATTTCCAATATTATGGAATATGAGGTGGAAATCAGACCTACTAAGCTGGTCAAAGGACAAGGATTGGCCAAACTGTTGGCTAACTCAAATTGTCAAGCATTAGGATTACATGTTATGGCAGAAGAATCAGCACCTGAAGAAAAGCAAGCAGCACTTGATAAAGAAAGGATCATGGACTTTTATTCATCTTCAGATTGGTATGCTGATATTATTTATTTCTTGTTATTTTTGCAATGCCCAGAACACTTAGATAGGAAGGCTGTCAGGTCTCTGAAACTGAAAGCTACAAAATACTGTCTAGTTGAAGATCAATTGTTTTGGAAAGACCCTGGAGGTATCTTGTTAAGGTGCTTGGATCAAGCTGAAATAGGGGAAGTAATTTCAGAATCTCATGAGGGAGCCTGTGGAGGGCATAAATATTGGAAAGCTACAGCTTACAAAATTTTGAGAGCTAGATACTATTGTCCTTCCCTATTCACAGATGTTTACCAGCAGGTAAGAGCTTGTATACCCTGTCAAAAATTTGCAGGTAAACAGAAATTATTACCTTTGCCATTGAAGCCTATTGCAGTCAATGCCCCTTTTCAGCAATGGGGTCTGGATTTTATCGGAGAGATCAATCCAGCATCTTCAGGACAGCATCATTGGATTCTGACTGCCTCATATTTCTTCACAAAATGGGTGGAAGCCATTCCTACAAGGAATGCTACAGATAAGGTGATTATGGAGTTCATTGAAGACAATATCTTGAGTAGATTTGGCTGTCCACACAGATTAATAACTGATAATGCCAAAGCATTCAAATCCAAGGCAATGGTGGCTTTCTGTGAGAAAAATGGCATTATTTTGAAACACTCAACTCCCTATTATCCTCAGGGGAATGGCCAGGATGAATCATCTAACAAGAATGTCATTCAAAGTATCAAGAAATTGCTGAAGTAGAATAAAAGGTCTTGGGATTCAATGCTGAAGTATGCATTGTGGGCAGACAGGATTACAGTAAAACAGGCTATTGGCACTTCACCTTTTCAGCTAGTATATGGCACTGAGGCAGTGTTCCTTGTTCAGTTGGGGATTCCGGTGATGAAATTCCTCCAAAACTCTCAAGAGGAACCGGATGACATGCAAAGGAGGATCTTTGAAATGATAGAGCTACAGCAGCATAGAGAGAAGGTGGACAAAGAAGCTCAGCTGTACAGAGCTAAGGTAAAACACAGGTTTGACAGAAAAATTAAAGAGCATACTTTTTCTGAAGGTGAGTTGGTGTTAAGATGGGATGCAAGAAAAGAACAGAAGGGTAAGCATGGTAAATTTGATTATCTTTGGTTTGGACCTTTTCTGATATCAAAAATTTTGGAAAATAATACATTTATCTTGCAGTCCCTGGAAGGTGAGGAGTTACCCAGCCCTGTTAATGGGCGATTCCTCAAACATTTCTACAGTTTATGAGATCATTTTCCACTCTTCATTGTACATACCAGTGTGAGTGAGGTTGAATAAAGACTCCATATCCCAATGAAAGTTTTCAGATAGGTGAATAAAGGACAGAAGGCACTGGTCTACAGGTTCTTGAAGCCTCGCAGGGAGGACTTCATCTCGCAGCTGGAGCCAGATGTTAAGTCAGTAAATTTTCTACCCAATTTTGGTTTGACTTCTTAAATTTTTGGTTTGTTTCTCATTTCTCAAATTAAGCTTTTGTTTTAAGTTTTAGTTTTGATCTCCTTTAGGATTTCTCTTGATGATTTGATAGTTTTTGGGCATACTTTTCATAGGTTTTATTTGATTTGTGGTCTTTTGCATTTTCAAAGGGGGTTAAAGAAGGTCATATTATCAAAATGGATTCATTAATGTATTTAGAGAGCAGTTAGACTTGTTTCTTAAACCAAGCAACTTTTAAAACCTCCGACAAATTAGCAGAAAGTTGAAAAACCGCGAAAATCTGGCATGGCAGCTATTCTTGTAGCGCTAGACAAAATTTTAACAAAGGGCGCACTACAAGAATATCACCGCCCTTTGTTTTTTCAAATTTCAAACGGATTTCAATCATGTTTAGAGTATGTGAGTGACTAATCGCCTTGTGTGAGTGTTTTAACATGTGTTTACTGCATTTTAAGCACGATTTTAGTTGGTTATCAATCACGAAGTAGAGCAGGCTCATCATTGCATATTATGCAGAATCAGTTGGACAAATAGCAGTAAATCTCGGCTAAAGCTGGCAAAGTTCTCTTTCTACACGCATTATTATAGGAGAGGAGTGCTCGTGAAGCATATCAAACTGTTTGAAAGGTGGATTTCGTTTTTATGGAAAAAAGACAGTGTTATTAACGCCAGCGAGAATTAGGGCTTCTTAATTCACTCACCTGCAGTTAAGGAGATGATATGAAGACACCTGTTCTCATAAGAAGAGACCGTTGATACTCCAAAACAAAGCTTTAAGCCACGACAGTTGAGAAATTGGTAGGTACTCCGATACAAACCATTATAACTAAAAAATTTGGGTTTTTCTTGCTGCACGATTATCTGGAGAAATTGGTTGCTGGAGATGATAGAATACGTCATAGAATAAACCCTTCACCACACAAATAGTTATCTGAAGCTATTACGAGGAATTTGCATGAACAGAGCAGCAAAGTAGTCTTAAGCTTAAAAGTATTCAGCCTGTGAAATTTTAATGACAGTTTGAAGAAGATTGTTTATGATTTGTTCTCCAATACATTCGAAGCTCTGATAGTGATGCATATTGGTTATAATGAGCCAATTGAAAGGATTCTTCTCATGACCTAATTCCAGTGAAATACAGTTTACAGGAAACAGCCTTGAAATGACTTATAGACTGTTTTGCTATACTCGTCTTTTACACAGAAAGTTTCAGTTTATTTGAGAGGCTGTTGATGGTGGTCATAGCTTGTAAAATCTATGGTTTGGAGAATAATGATTGAATGCTTGGAGGAAAGGTTGGCTTTTATGTACAAGATTTGATGACATTTTGTGGCTGGAGTGAATATATTGTAAACACTGGTGCTTTTCTCTCTTCTCATACAGATAGTCTCCGATGGGTCTGATAAGCCTATGATTAACGTTACTTTTGTAAAATCTGAAGCAGTCAGAAATTCAGGGTTTGAGGATTGAAGCTGTTTTGATGCACAGAAGGAGGAGCAAATACTAAAGATAGAGCAACCACTTTCATTGACAGTCTTCAATTACATTGAACAGCCTGGACATTGCAAATTAATCAAAGTGCTGTCTTCTATGATTTGAATCAGTTTTTTACTGAAAGAAGAGTTCATGTCTGAATGTATATCATAATGCTGGTTTCCTGAACCCTAAAATGAAGAACTTAGATGGTCCATAGTCTAAAGCAATTTGTTTATTTATAAACTGATCTCCTCTCTCAGCTTACCTATATTCAGACCTAGTTTGTACTATTGTGACAAAAGAACATTAACCAGTTTATGAAGCATTGCTGAAACCTAAATCCTGATTGTTTCTAGTTCCTGAAAGAAGATTATGGGAAAAAGTGGCAAAAGTGGTAAGGTCAATAAGGCTGAGCCTACTGACCTGACCTAGATTGAGAAGCTTCCAGACTGTGCATAATTATTTCAACAAGCAGGTTGGCTCAAGTTTTTCAGGAAGATAGATGGATACAATGCTCAGTTGTCCTGCAAGTTTGCTCAGGGACTCAAAGATGATATGGTCATGATGGATGCTTTGAAATTCAAGCTAACTGTGGAATTAATTGCAGAAGCTACTGAGATCAGCAATGAGGGTGAGCATTGGTTTAAAAAATTGCCTTTTGAGTTTGAACCCCAAAGGTACCTGTTGCCTAATGTGACTCCTGACTGGAACAAAGGTATCCTCATTCAAAATTTTAGGAAGGAGTGGATTGAGCCCATAAGGATACTTCAGAGTTATGTAACCTGTGATGGCAGATATTCATTTGTATTTAAATATCATTTCAGGTTCCTTCAGCACATAGTAGGAGTTTCTAAAATGAATCTGCCCTTCTTTTTCTTAAAAAGCCTGCAGAAGATGTCAAGCAAGATAAAGCAACATGATGATCACACCTCCCAGTCACTTTTTCACCATGGTCTCATCAAACTGATCATCACCACAGTGTTGCAACATGAGGGAAGGACTTGGGATTTCTTTTTGTTCTGGTCAGATGTTCATCCTCAAAAGGAAGATCAGCAGCCTAAAAGGCAGACTGATAAGGGGAAGGTAATGATGAAAAATTTAAGCCACTCAGTCAAATCTACAAGTGAAGATGATGATAAATCCAAGAAGGTGACAGAGCAGGTAGCAGGACAGGTAAAGACTGACAGTCATCTCAAAGTGGTTTCAGATTCTATTAAAAACAAGTACTCATTGTTTGCAGGAGAAGAAGTGCAGCCTTGTTTGAAATTACCACCAGCAGCACATTTTGAGCAAGCTAGGACTATTGATAAAGAGAGAGCTGCTACTCCTGAAGAGGAATTACAAACTAAACAAAGGAGCCCTCTTACCATATTATCTGAAAATGAAGGTTATTTATTGGAGGATGAACAGCAGATTGTTGAGACAGAGCCAAGTACAGAAGCATGTGGAGACTTTCCTACCTCAAGGGTAAAATCAGCTAAATCCAAGAAGAAGAAAAGGAAGAATGTAGCTTCATATGGAAGACCCAAGACCAGACCTACTAATAAGCTAAGATGGAACATGAAAAATCTACTTAACCCTAAACTAGCCAGACAGGAAGATGTGGTGATTGATTTTTCC
>LPNX010815620.1:173101-205843 GCA_001517045.1 Pseudotsuga menziesii | reverse complement strand
CCAAAAACACTTAAACAAAACCTAAATCCTAGTTTGAATTGAGTTTTTCTCTTGAGATTGTGTTGGCTTGTTACCCTAGCCTTAGTAACAATTTCTGACACAAACACATACCATATTATAGTGCAACCATAGTAATAATCCATTAACACATTAAATACAAAGTGAACACTTCACAAATCAATTCATCAATGCCCAAATATTTTTCATGCGATCCACTTTTTCCTATAACACTCCCTATGATCCCTAGGTGCAATCTAGGTAAGGGTGAACCCTACACTTTATCAAGACATCAAATATTGTTGAATGAGGTCCGTAAAACATAACAAAATTTATGTCATAATCCATTTTATATCAACATATACAAAGGAATTCATAAAAATCATCCAAAGGAATGACACTTCTAGAAGACAAGCCCTACAGGGCTAAAATGCTAAACCACAACCATTAGATGCATCAAAACATCTCCACACATCCGATAGAGTGTGATGGAGGGATTGTGTTAAGCTTGATGCACATAGATATGCTTAGAATTGTTGCTTCCATGACCTCAAGGCTGCCTAGATTCAAAGTTCAAGATTGCATACTATTGTTCTAGGGCACAAAATGCACCCAAATCTTACAACAATCACCGCTAGAAGGATGATACAAGTCAATGTATTCCCATATTTCATGTTTAGGATTGTTTATACCTATTTTACCCATTAGTTTTGTCAAATATCTAATAATGAGAGCTGCAAAATGCCTATAATTCACCTAGAATTAATTCAAAAGTTCCTAGATCTTTTTTATGGTTGATTACATTTTGTTTTATAATGGTTGTTTACACCCTCGTTACTGTCAAAAATTGCTTTTTGAGGTTTGAAATTTACCCAGATTTGTATTTTATCCTATAGGTCCTTTTATACCTTGTTTCATGACAAAAAAAACACCCAAAATGTTGTTTGAAAGGCGGGATGGGGATACAACATTCACAAACCATTGATGAGATGTTGCATGGGATCTAAACTTCATCCAAAATGTTGGTAAGCCAACCAAAAATACTTATTTTCCATGGATCTGCCCCACTCATGCCTAGATTTGAGAATAAAATCCTTATGCTACTCACCAATGTTGTTATAAGGGTATAAAAGGTCCCAAACTGCCCAAAAATTACCACAAAGTTGTTCTAGTCACAAATATGCCCAGGAATTACACCTAGCATCAATGGTTTGGGGTTGTTTAGGGCTAGATGATGATAAGAAAATGCCCAAATGTGTTCAGAACTATTCATGGTTGTTGTTTGATGTTATTTTTGGACTGTTATAGGGTGAGGTATGCTCAAAAGAGCATTACTTGTGCTCAGATATTTTCTTTGTGGGTGTACTACAATGTGCATGTGTGTATAGTATGCATAGTATAATGTAACATGTTTTGTAGATAGATATATAGAGAGGGGAGAGAATGTACCATATAAAATCCATAGAGTTCCAAAATTCAATTATTCGGTGTTACTTTGTGTCCTGTACAGTGGCATGATCATAATCAAGCGAATTGAGTGTCTACCTGGGTGGCATAATATTCTTATTTTTAAATGCCAAATTGAGGTCAAATGGATGAACGTACTTGCAGTTGGGGCATGAAGAAAAAACCTTTTTAAAAAATCACAAACATATGACACTGTGCACAGGCCACTGCAATCATCTCTCTACTATTTTTCATCAAAGAGATCATACAAGTTCTTTCCTCCAGCTGCAAGATTTTTCTTTATGTTGTTGCTTCCATATCTGATTGTTTTCCAGAATATTTCTTTGGAGGTCGAAGTGCATAAGGTGACAACCACAAACTGGAATTGTTTTTATTGGATCATTCCAAGCCTTCTCTTTTGTGTCTAAATTGTAATAAAACATTTTCCATGTCTGTAATCATTGATGAATTCAATCACCAATAACAAAAACCATTAATAAAAGAGAAACACAATTTGTAATCATGAAAAAACTAGAAGAATCAAACAAACCTAAAGGTGAATTCAATGACAACAACATCCAAAAAACCATGAATAAAAGGGAAACACAATATGTAATCAAGAAAAAAAATAGGAGGAAATAAATCTAAATATCTAAACATTCATTCCATTCTGGAGGCAATGGAGACTCAACGTGAATCTCAATACCAATACTTGATAGTTTTAATTATGTCCACCGAAACCATTATCATCACCATGTTTAGAATTTCCTGAATTCCAACTCCATTTTATCTTCTTAGATACGTATTCAAACATATTCTTAGATCCTACAAGCCTCTAGAAAAAAACCGTGAAAAAAATATATGGTTTCAAGGGGTCAACTAGGGTTTAAATAAAAATGACTACATGCTAGGGAGAGAAAATATAAATCGATCTAAGCTACAAATTCATGTGATAATTATGAAGGACTCTCATATTATATAAAGAGACATTGATGAAATTTCTAGGTGTATATTAACTCTAGGAGAGACATATGTGTTGAATGTCATCGAATGTTGTAGCCATGACTATATAAAAAGTGTCCAACAAGTAAAAGAAGGAGAAGAATACAGAACAATAGTAACCAACATTTGAAGGTCTTAATGTTATTTTTGAGGAATTCTTCCCTTAGAGGAGTTGGATATTATTTGTATCTTTGGAAAAGTCCTATTGGAAACAACAAATTAAAAGAAGAAGTCTATAACAACAAGATAAAGTTCAGATTTGATGCACCTTATAACAACAGAAAAAGAAGAGTATGGAGTAATTCTAGGCAATGTGGGAAGTGACGACAAAACATAGAAGTAGTCTTGATGACCCTAAAGTCACTTTCAACCATGAAACTCTATGGTCAGTTATATACAATTATCTGAAAGAGGCTTGAAACAGTTATAAGAGGAGGCATTTATGACTATTCTAGATGAAAATTTGAAGGTGGATTCCTTTGGCTATAAACTTGGTAAATATCCACATGGCCTATACATTTTAGTCACCTAAAACATTCATTATTTAATCTAGAAATTCTTCCCTCTTGTGACAATATGGTGTTAAGCCCTACTTTTAGCTATTTTGGGAACACTTTCATCTTCATATAATCGTAAGAAAGGACAAAACTAGTTATAGGAAATATTAACTATTACTCCTGTAAGCAAACTTCTCGAAGTTAGAAAACAAAGTTTAAGGTCAATTTTCACACCTAAAAGTTGGTGTTGGGTAGATATATGAGAATTTCAAGCAACAAATAAATGTGCAAGCCGACAACCTTGGAAGAGGGTTATACCACCTATAGGATTACAAAATCAATCATCTACAGTAGTTGAAAGAGGTCATAGCTTGCAAGGAATCTTCCTGTATCTGGTATGTGGAATAAATTGATGGACTATGACCTATAGCAGCCTGAATCCTCAGTAGTTAGGAGGCATAAATGTTTATGGAAACCCATTCATGGTCTATATTGGTCCATTGGACATTAATAAAATTACAGTATCTTATCTCTGAGCACTAGCCACTAACAAGGAGTACTTAACTCTACTTAGGCCCAGAGTAGTGCAATGGTTACATGCGTTGTTCCAATGGGATCTAGGCTCTAAGTGACAATGTACTTAGTCAATTATTTTCTCAAAAGAGAAAATGAGTAATGCCAAATCCAAATAATAATTTGTTTCATTCTACTATGTTATGGATTTTAATGCTTAACTAGTTCACTTTTCAAGATCTAAGAAGATGGAAACCTTATGCAAACTTCTCACGGAGTTGATCTCTTATAGTGGGAATGTTTACATTAGTAATGCAACAATGCAGGATATCAATTCAATATACCATATTGATTCCATTAGTTATCACCAGATTTATAAGAGGCCCTTCCTAAAATTTGGTGTTATCCTAGTTACCTTCAGTTTGATCCTATGTGCTACACATGTCATCAATGGAGTTGAAAAAAATAAAAAATAAAAAAAGAAACCAGATTTATTAATTCTCCAACTAACCTAGGATTCATTTACCCACTATTAATAATCCACCCCTCCAAAAATATTTAAACACAAACCCATTTAAGTTTACAATTATTGTTTATGATTTATTATTCATCCTTCCAAAAATCATTGAAACATAATATGAGTCATTCATCTGAAGTTTACTTAAATAAATTATGGAGTTTTTAAAACAGTATAGGGATGCATGTATCAATATTTTGTGTCTCAATTAAACATCATATAAACAAACAAATTAACATCAAGTTTTTCATATTTTTCAGTCTATCATTGCTGAGGAAAGAGGTTTAAAAACTAAGAAAAAAATTTGAATTAAATATCATATAATCAATGAAATTAATAATGAGGTTTTCAAATCCGTTAGTCTATCATTGTTGAGGAAAGACATTAAAAAATAAATAAAAAATATGAATAACATATATAGGGATTGTTTCTGACTTTACCTTGAACTAGAAAATAGATGGTAGCAAGATTTATGGATGAGATTAAACACAATCATGTTAATGAGGGTCAAAATATCCTTCAATGAAACAACTTAAAATTTGAACAAGAAAATTGATTTGTTGGAATGTAGGCAGCAACCAACTTTGATGGTGAAAAATAAAACGTAATAAACCTATCCAAACACTCGTTGGATGGTGCCTCTCTCAATGTATTAGAACATGGTTGCAATTTTGTTGTAGCTCCCACAAGAATACCTCACGAAGACATCATATGTTGTATTGAATATTCTATCAAAAAGGTGATTAGAGGAGGCATTTATGGCTATTCTCGCATAAAAGTTGAAGGTCGATGGATTTGGCTATAAATTTGGCAAATACCCAGTTGGTTTATACATTTTAGTCACCTAAAAAATTCAATATCTAATCCAAGTATCCTTCCTCTTGTGACAATAAGGTGTTAAGCCCTGCTTTTTGTTGTTTTGGGCATACTATCATCATTATATAACCGTAAGAGAGGATAAAACCAATTCTAGGAAATATTAATTAATACCCATATAAATAGACTTCCCATATTAGAAAACAATGTTTAAGGTCATTTTTCACATCTAAGAGTCAGTGTTGTGTAGATATATGAAACTTTCAAGCAACAGATTAATGTGCAAGCCCACATCCTTGGAATAAGGACTATACCACCTGTAGGATTACAAAAGCAGTCATGTAAAACTGTTGAAATAGGTCACAACTTGCAGAGAATATTCTTGTAGTTGATATGCAGAAGAACTTGATGGATTATGACATGTAGTAGCACGAACCCTCAACAGTCAAGAGGCAAAAATGTTTATGGCAGCCAATTCATAGTCTATTTTTCCTCAGATGCACTAGATTATTCCACATTGAATCCTTTTTACGGAGAAATCCGTATTTTGGAGACTATTCAAGCCCTATTTCATAGAGAGACTATAGTATGTGGTAGAAACTATAATAAGTAATACTAGGTTTGCATCCCCCACTAACCTTGCATGACTTCAGACTACCTACAATTTTAAATGTGTTTCCTCACCTAGGGTCATTTTTAGTTTTAGGGTTAGGATAAGGAAGTGTTCGATGAAATATATATTTATATAGTCAGCCACATTATCTTGATTATAGATATTTGAAATTTTCAATTTTTTATATCAAATTTCCATAGGAATGTTATAATATTGTTTGGTTTGCGCTAATTCACTTGTCAAGATATAAGTAGAAGGGAATACAACATTATCAAGATCTCTCTTTTCTTCCCATCGAACTACATTTGTGTCATCCATTGGACATTAATAAAATATCTTATCTTATCTCTAAGAACTAGCCACTAACAAGGAGCACTTCAACTCTACTCATGCCCAGAGCAGTGCAATGGTTGCATGCGTTGTTCGAACAAGATCGATGTTCTAAGTGACAATGTACTGAATGTAAACTCCTAGCATTGAAGGAAAAATGTTATCTTATTCCTAGGAATATATAGATGAAAATTTGAAGTCAATTCTACAACACCCCAAGCATCACCTATATCATGTCAAGTCTACAACACCCCAAGTATCACATCTTATCTAGGAAATGGGAACCAATATATAGTGTCAAAATTTTCACTCCATTGCAATGCATATCTAGGAGGAAAATCAAATGGCCTTGGGAGGAGTTTGATCCTAAATGGATCTACATAGTTTCTATTATAACTTTAATGATTCTCAAGGATGGGGAAGACATAATTTGGGTTCCAATGGATCACTTTGGGTTAGATCCTGAAAAATTTACTGACAGACCTGTTGAAGCCTCAATTGTGTATGTGGCTAAAAAGAGTGTCTAAGGCTTACAAAACATGGAGAATACCTATCCAAAGGCTTCAAGCAATCCCATGCAAGTGTTGCTTTATCCTCAAGCTGTTTGAGGTAGTGATCTCCCACGGATACTTCTATAGCCTCTGCTGGCTTGTATAAATTTGATCCACAGAAGATCTACTTCCCAGATTGGGAAACAAGATGTATGATGTAAAGAAAAGGAAAACTTAAACCTAACTAGAAAAGGAAACCTGATATAAATATAAACTACTTTGAAAGGGATGTTGAATTGGTTACAGGTTGTCTTGAGGTATTTGAATGACAAGTGTTTCACCACATTGACAAAAAAGTAAATGAGATGGTAAACTTATTGCTTAAATCACAATTGTTTAATAAAAATTAAATGAAAGCAACTCAAAATGAATCATTCAACATAACATGCATATACATATGTTAGTTGAAAAACCAACATATTTGATTTAAAGATTAACAATTCAATCACTTGCAGATACAAATAAAACTTTCCAAAAGAAGAAATTATTTTGAGTATTATCAATGTATAAATTTGTAACAGAGAAAAATCTAAGTCATAAATAAACACATTTAACGATTTACAAATGAATAAACAACAACATTCATCCATTTGAAACATGAAATCCATGAGATCTATTAAAGAAATTTAACGGAACTCATGACAAGAGATATGAAAATATCAATACTTTATCAATATCAAGTTCTGTAAAAATACATAAACCCTTAATTGCAAAGAAGTAACTCCAATCTCCTGTTCGAATCTTTCCCCTTCCAAAAGCTCTTCCTGGAAGCAGTGTTTCTGTTCTGAAAGAGAAATCTCTCAACTAAGTGCCCCTCCCCCCTTAAATCAGGACTTTGGGTCGATTTTATAGAAGAGACGAGCATTGGAAGGATCAGATCCAACCACCAGAACTCTGGTTCGTTCAGCTCCCATTCAAACTAGCCGCAACCAAATACTGAAAATACTCCTCTGTTTAGGCATGCGTTTCTCCAAATAGGTTGAGATATCTCACAAACGGCCCACCATTAATAGTAAAAGACCCCATTTGTGAAGTGGGTTTTCAACAATTTTGTCAGATTCTTCACGGTTTGATGGCAAATGGACCCTAAAATTAGCCTCTTCCAACTGATACGCGATCCAGGTTTTGTTATCTTCTTGACAGTTCTGTAGTTTCCCACAGTTTTCGTTTGATGATGTGGATTGGATATTCTGGAAGAAATTCTATTTCCTTCGATCTCCTCTTTCATATCTGGCAATCATTCCTATCCCTTTAATTTTTATCCCTGCACATCAAAAATGTAATTCATATAAATTAACATAAAAATGCTTATCATGGATTGAGAGAAAAGTAAAACTAATTAAAAGGATAAAAAATGTTTTCATTTGAACTCCGTGAGATCTTAATAAATTTCTTCTGATTCATGGCATGATCCTTCAATAATTTTTTACTATTGCATCATGTAATTATTGATTTCTTGAAACGTTTAATTAAATCCATTATCTATGTTGATCATTTTCAAAATAAACTAAATCAAACAAAAACAAGAAGATCCAAAATTAATATTCCCAACAAAATCGGAAATCACATGTTGGGAAGAAAATTCAAATTTTTTTAAAACAATCATTTAAAACAAATCAGCAAAAACCAAAAAATAAATTAAAACCCTAAGTGAAAAATAAAACTACAAAAATTTACCGGCCCGAAATCAAATTCAATTATTACCTAAGATAAACTTAGGGTCTGGAAAGATGCAGGAATGAAAATGTGAAAAGGTGGTTCTCGCATCCCGCAAGTTGCGGGTTGCGGGTTCCGAGAATGCTTTATTAACATATGAAAATTTTACCTCCCGCATCCTGCAAGTTGCAGGTTGCGGGAACATTTAAAATTTAAACAATTAAAATCAAAGGTCCCGCATCCGCAAAAATGCATAAAAATACTTGAGAAGCTTGGAAATTTGGTGGAAATTTGCAAGTTTTTTTTTTTTTATTCAAACGAAATGATGAAATAAAAATCTAGAAATTATTTATAAAGAAAATCCAATATCTGAAAATCCTAAACCTAGAAACATAAAAACCATTTACAATTTAATTCTTAAGAAAATAAATGTTGGAAACAAGTTAGGTGTATAGGAAAAGAATCACTCCTATAATATAGGAGAGTCAATGAATTCCACAAATAGGTTTCTAACATAATCATTTTCCAAGAATAGAAAACCTAGAAAATAATAATAATAATTCAAATCAGCTTATTGAAACTAAGACTTATCCATGATCAAACTAATTTAGCATTCATGAATGTTGAATTTTAATCCACAAATTTCTAAATAATCATAAAACCAAATCTCATTGAAATTAGGGAATTTAGGATTCAAACAAAGTAAAACATGTGTTCTTTTTGTTGGAGACATTTACCACCATACACACTCATTTTGGTCAATTTGGCCTAGTTAAACCACTATCATAAGTATTATTGACTTCATTGACATCAGTGGAGCATTAAATGTCATCAGCTAGATCACATCCACACATACCTTCAGTCAAGGAGGCTAACTTAGCCTTCTCCTACATTCAAGGAGGCTAACTGGAGCACTCCGGGGGTGATCTGAGTGATATTAATGCACCTAATTGCTAACTGATGGCTACAATCAGTTAAACAGGGCAGTGAAGGCACCTCCCTTCATTTAATTGATTATTTAATGATTAATTAATGAACTAGAGTCAACAGGGGTGCCTCCAACCACTTCTGCTATTTAGTTACACTTCAATTAACCTCATCGGGGTTCATTGGAGTCATTGAAGCGCTACCACTTGATGGTTGGCTTGATGTGACATGTGTGTAATCTCTTTCAGTTGAGACTCAGTCATTTATTGCACTCCGAATTTAGTTAGGCCTCAGTTGAGTCAATTAGGGTTTTGATCGGTGGTTAACTTGAGTGTTGACTGTGGCTTACTTTCAGTTAAGCTAGACTCACTCATTCAATTTGAATTACCTCTTAGGAATTCGAATTGCTTCTCATTCATGCTTGTAGCATAACATTGTAATTGTAATTATTCATTCTTCATTGAATATACAGAGTAGCTACTCATTCTGTAGTCCGATTTACACCATTTCATGAGTTATTTGTTGATTAATCTTTTGATGAGACTGATGTTTAGTCCCTAGATCAATGTGCAAGATTAATATGGCATCAGAGCTCACGGCGGGATGAAGCTCTATCTCTCAAAAACAAGCTTTTTGATAGATTTCTGCATGAAAATTGAGCAATAGCTCAAAAATCCAACACTGCACCAGAAGCCAAGGCTTACCACTTAATACCCCAAGTAAAGAACTTGTTGATCAAGCTTGCTTGCTTGACTATGCTGGGTGTGATGAAAGCCTAAAATGTGCAGGCTATTTGACCTTACATTTCCCTTTCTATTGTGATTTTCAAGTTTTCTACAGGTGAAGCATTCACTCCAACATATCCAGATGGCATTTTCAATGGATCTTTTGACTCCATACAATTTCCACTCATGGAAAGGTGACATGGAGATTCAGTTGCGCTTCAGAGGACTCTATAGAGTCACCATGGACACTGAAGATGAGCCTGGTTCTGCCATAGAAAAATCAAGATTCTTAAACAAGAAGGATGAAGCATCTGGCTTCTTGTGCCTCTCAATTTCTCGGGATCTTCTTTTCCATCTTGTGGTATTGAAGACTCCAAAAGAAATTATATGGGACAAATTGGAAACCCTATATGGAAATCAATATGACTTGAGAGTTTACCAGCTCGAAAATGAATTGATGTCTCTCCAGCCCTCCAATTTCGAGACTCTAAATGACTTTTTCACAAAGTTCAAGCACATTGTTTTACTCTTGAAGAAATGCAAAGTGGAGAAGGCGGATGATCATCTCATCCTCGCCATACTCTCCAAAATTGGGGCTGATTATTCAGTTTTTATTTCTACATTCCATGCAGGGAATATCACAACCCCTATATGGAAGATGCCTACACTCAATGCCTTCATTGAGTCCCTAACAAGTGAACATAACAAGCTTGTCCAGATGGGGATCATCAGACCTTCCCATGATCAAGCCCTCCATGCCTCGGGGCCCAAATTTTTGAAGGGTAAAGGAAAGCAGCAGAAGAACACAAAAACTAAATTCGAAGCTCCTAATCCTAGAGTTGAAAACCAGTAGCAAGATGAGTCTTTTGACTCAAGGAAGAACACAGGAAAAGGGCACAATGGAAAGGAAAAAGTCAAGTGTTCATACTGCAGGAAGGGATTCCGCCCTGAACATGCCTACATGAAGAAGAAGCTTGATGAAGCTACCTCTCTCCTTGAGAGAAATCACATCAATCTTCCGAAAAGCTTTCGGAGGAGAGATCAGCAATATCGAAAACCACAGCATGAAAGAGGTCATGCCCTCATGGCAAGCATTTCAAAGTCCAAAGCACTCTTGATTGACTTTGGAGCTTTGAACCACATGATGGCTGAAAGAGACTCCTTTTCAATCTTGGAGACCGGAAAATCCATCCCCATCCACATGGGATATGACTCCACCATCATTTCAGAAGGACAAGGTACTGTTGATCTTGAAAATGGATTTTTTTCAAATGTTTTGTATGTACCGCCTCTGGCATCAAATATCCTTAGTGTCTATCAGATGACACATACAAGAGTGCCTAAGAGAGTTTCTTTCATCCCAAATTATGATGAGATAATGGATCTTGTATCTGGGAAACTCATTGCTAAAGGCCTTGCAAACCATCATCCAAAAGCTTATCAGTTCTCTCACTTTGTTGTGGATGCAAATCCCACCGCTCTACTAACTCATGGAAATGAGGTTAGTAGGCTGTGGCATGAGAGGTTTGGCCATCTTAATTTCAAATATTTGCAGCAATTACAGAAAAACTCCATGGTTGAAGGCCTCCCGGTCATCAAGGCAACCACACGAATTTGCAAGGGCTGTGTGATTGAAAAACACCCTGAGCACAAGTTCGATAGGGGGAAGGCAAACCGAGCTACATGCATATTGGGGCTGATACATTCTGATATCAGCGGTCTGATGCCTATCACATCCATGAATGGATCAAGGTATCTTCTTACTTTTATTGATGATTTTTCAAGGTACACATGGGTCTTCTTTCTCAAAAAGAAGTCTGAAGTGTGTGAAAAATTTTCTGAATTGAAGGCCTTGATTGAAAATGCCTCTGGGCTTAAGATCAAGATATTGAGATCTGATAATGGAGGGGAGTATTTCAGTAATGAGTTGCTACACATATTCTCCCAAAGTGGTATTCAAGTCCAACATTCAATTCCCTACACTCCCCAGCAGAACGGAGTAGCAAAAAGAAAGAATCGATCTCTCAAGGAGATGACCACCTGTATGTTGGAATCAAAGAAGCTTGCTGCAAATTTGTGGGCTGAAGCCATGCATTCTATAGCATACATTCAGAACAGGTTTATACACTCATGCATGAAAGGGAAGACCCCTTTCGAAGCATACTTTGGACACAAGCCAGATGTGCCGAACCTACGGGTGTTTGGGTCCACTGCATGGGCCCGAATTCTGCTTGATAAAATAAGGGCTTTGAAACCGCAAAGCATAGAATTTTTGTTTATTGGGTATTCTTATGAATCTAAAGGTTTCAAGCTATTGGATATCAAAACCAAACAGATCATCATCAAGACAAGTGTCAAGGAAGGAAATTGGTTCAATGCAAGTGGGTGTTTTGGACCAAGGTTTCTGCTGATGGAAGCATCTACAAATATAAGGCAAGGATGGGGGAAAAAGGTTTCTCTCAGGTCCAAGGTGTGGACTACCATGATACCTTTGTACCAGTTGCAAAAATGGACTCCATCCACCTAGTTTTGGCAATTTCAGCATCTAAGCACTGGGAAATGCATCATATGGATGTTAAGTCATCCTTTCTACATGGAGATATTCATGAGGAGATATACATGAAGCAGCCTGAGGGATACATCACTGATCCACATTTGTTTTGCAAGCTAAATAAGTCACTATATGGGTTAAAACAGGCCCAAGAGAGTGGTATTCCAAGATGGATGCCTTCCTTCTCTCGCAAAACTTCCAAAGGTGTAGATCAGATCCAAATGTGTATTTACAGCAGTCTGATGGTCATATAATTATTATTTTTTTATATGTTGATGACTTATTGATCATAGGTAGCACAGTTGCCTCCATTTCAGCCATCAAAACTGCTCTCCACAATGCCTTTGAAATGAGTGATTTGGGGCTCCTAAAACATTTTTTGGGGCTCGAAATTGAGCAAAATTCTGATGGGATAATGGTCACTCAGTCCAAATACATTTAATATCTATTAGTAAAGTTTATCATGGCTGATTATATTCCTGCACCATTCCCTTTCCTTTCAGGGATCAACCTTGAAGAAGGAAAAAGCACACCTCCCATGGACTGCACTATCTATCGACAGCTGATTGGTAGCTTGTTGTACTTGACACATTATTGGTGTAATATATATTATGCCACGAATGATGTATGAAGATACATGTAGAAGCCTCATGATATTCATTGGAAGGCATCCAAGAGGATCCTCCAGTATATTCAGGGAACCAGGACCTACGGCATTCACTATGCTACAGACTCCGAGCTAGAGCTGGTTGGATACATAGATTCCGATTGGGCGGGTGATTCTATTGATCAAAATTATACTTCTAGATATGTATTCATGTTTGGTGGTGTCCCCATTTGCTGGTCTACCAAAAATCAGGCTGCCATAGCATTATCTTCAGCAGAGGCCGAGTATTGAGGAGCGGTGAATGCTTGCATCCAAGAAGTTTGGTTGCAAGGCATTCTTTCATAGTTTGATCTTGGTATTACTTTGTCCAATGTCCTATTTTGTGACAATAAAAGTGCTATTAATATTTCCACAGATCCAGTAACCAGGTAGAGGACCAAGCATGTAGAGATCCACATGCACTACATCAGGGAGCTAGTGCATGACAAGACCATTATTCTGCAATACTGCCCAACTGATGAGCAGATTGCAGACATCTTCACCAAGAGATTTTTAGAAAAGAAGTTCACTTACCTCCGTTCATTGTTGGGGATGAGTTCATCAAGGTGATTCAGACTACTTTCAGTGTTCAGCTTGAGGGGGGGGGTTTCCCACTGGGTTTTCCCTCTTTTCCTCCCTTAGTTTGTTTTTGAGCATTGTTTCAGTTTCAACATTGTACAGGGTCACCTATGGCCTTATTTTTTGGGGCCCTATCATTTTTATGCATTTATGTTTTCTAACTCCTCCTGAGTATAGCTTAAGGGGGGGTGTTGGAGACATTTACCACCATACACACTCATTTTGGTCAATTTTTCCTAGTTAAAGCACTATCCTAAGTATTAATGACTTAATTGACATTAGTGGAGCATTAAATGTCATCATCTAGATCACATCCACGCCTAACTTCAGTCAAGGAGGCTAACTTAGCCTTCTCCTACATTCGAGGAGGCTAACTGGAGCACTTCGGGGGTGATCTGAGTGATATTAATGCACCTAATTTCTAACTAATGGTTACAATCAGTTAAACAGGGAAATGAAGGCACCTCCCTTCATTTAAATGATTAATTAATGAACTGGAGTCAACAGGGGCACCTCCAACCACTTCTGATGTTCAATTACACTTCAGTTAACCTCATCTGGGTTCATTGGAGTCATTGAAGCGCTATCACTTGATGGTTGGCTTCCTGTGACATGTGTCTGATCTCTTTCAATTGAGACTCGGTCATTTATTGCACTCTGACTTCAGTTAGGGATCAGTTGAGTCAACTAGGGTTTTGATCGGTGGTTAACTTGAGTGTTGACTGTGGCTTACTTTCAGTTAAGCTAGACTCACTCATTCAATTCGACTGACCTCCTTAGGAATTCAAATTGCTTCTCATTCATACTTGTAGCATGACATTGTAATTGTAATTATTCATTCTTCATTGAATATACAGAGTGGCTACTCATTCTGTAGTCCGATTTACACCATTTCATGAGTTATTTGTTGATTAATCTTTGATGAGACTGATTTTTAGTCCCTAGATCAATGTGCAAGATTAATACTTTTAATTTTCATAACATCCAAGTGTGTATAAAATTAATATATGGATTTAATAAAATACACAAGTTAAGTTAATGAAAGTCAAAACATAACCATGAATATTTAAAAGATTTCAATAAGCTTAAACCAAACATTACAAACATTAAACTAAAATAAGCAAATAACCTAAAGACCAATATTATTTAAATATTTACATTAAAATTCTAGGAATGTTGTTATAGTTGATTTCACCGCTCCAGGTGAATCACACTTTGTATGGCCTTCCCCTGTCCCGCTGCAAACTCCTTAGACCCCGTGGACCATTTTTTATCCTTTGATGTTTCCTTGCCATCCCTAAAAACATGTGAAAATCCATATACGCGACTTTTAAACTTATAAGTGCATATATACACAAGTTTGACCACTAAAACCACGTACATCGGGATGTGTACAAAATCCAAATCCTTTTGGAGTTTTCCTTGACATGGATCCGACTCACTTGACTCCTGGCCTTCCCTATGCCTTGAGATCGCTCAGATTCGACCTTTCATTTGTTGATGTATATGTAACTTCAGAATGTATTCATCTATGTATCTTATGTATTGTGACCCGATGTTTATTCCGGGATGTTTCTATTATGTATTTGAGTAATGTTGTCATGCCCCGATGTTCCGATCGGGAGGATCAATAATGTAAACAAGTCATGTCAAGTCATTGTTAAAGTCCCCACAGTTTCGGGGCACTACGGTTATTATACACTCATAGAGATGTAGGCTCTAGTAAGTAATTGTTAAGTTAGGCCGACATGATTGAGTGCACTTCAAGTGAACGGAAGAATATAAATAGAGAGTGAGAGCCTCTCTATTTATCACTTGTAACACACATCATTCACTCACCCAAGTGTGGCGCATTAGTGAGGAAGGAAATACTGGGACTAGACAGAAGAAGAAGAAGACTACTACTTTGAGGATTTTACTGTTTTGGTGTTGATTCTATCTCTGAGCAAGTTGCAGGGTTTTCTCCTTTATGGTTTCCATGAGAAAAAACTCTTTGTGTCTCTTATCTCTTGTGATGTGCTTATTTTATACTGTTGTACTTGTTATTCTCTCAGTAAAGATCCTAACATAATCCTAGCTTAATGTTGAAAAACTAACATGGTATCAGAGCTAACTTGAGAAGAAGACACTGTGCAGCTGCAGGAACTAGGGCTTCCTAGTTTGTGGACCTTCCTCCATATATTTTTAGCAAAAGTAAGGTGGAACAACTCTCCTCCTTAGGGCGCATCTTTCTGTCGAAACAGAATCCAATTCTGAGGTTTTTCAGTTTTGGACCTGTCACTAGGGTCAAAAATTAGGGCTTTTTATAGAAGAGGAATTATTCAATGAGCCCAGGCCTGGATTGATCTCCTCCCCAAAATGGAAGTTAGGGACAAATTTCAAGGCATTTGGGTGGACAGAACTCTAGAAAAGCAAAACCCTAATTTGCTCCTGAACCAGCTCTGCAAGATTTCAGCTCAAGTTCCAGATCCGACATCTTGAACCTGGTAAGATCTAAAATCTTTGTATTTCTATTTGAGGTTCTCATTTAAAGATGTCTCATCATACCAATCTTGATGAAAAGCTTGAGGGAGCTGATAACTTCCGATCTTGGAAGTATAGGATCTCCCTGGTCCTGGAAGAGAATGAATTAGACTCCTACATTCATGAGGAGGTTCCAGTTCCAGAGGGAGATGAGGCAAAGGCCTTACATAAGAAGAAGATGTTTATGGCAAAGAGTATCATTGCTGATTCTATCAAGGATCACCTTATTCCACAGGTGTCCTCTCTCAAGACACCTAAAGCTATGTTTCATGCCCTAACCAAATTGTTTGAAGGAAAGAACATCAATCGGAAGATGACCCTGAGGAACCAACTGAAGAATGTGAAGATTCAGAATGTAGAAACTATCCAGTCATACTTCACAAGGGTTTCTCAGATCAAGGAACAACTAGAAGCTGTTGATGAAGAAGTGGAAAATGCAGAGATTGTGATGACTACTTTGAATGGCCTTCCTAGGTCATAGGATGCTTTCATCCAAGGAATCTGTGCTAGGAAGAAGTTAGTCAAATTTAGAAGACTATGGGAAGAATGCTCTCAAGAAGAAGCTCGGATAGCAGCTCAAGAAGAAAATATGGTAGTGAAGATCAAGCCCTCACAGTTCACTCCAAGAAGGAAAGAAGAAAACATCATTACTCCAAAGGTAAGAGCTCTCATCCTAAAAGGGATCTATATAGATTAAGATGTTATACATGTGATGAGATAGGACACTTTGCAAAAGATTTTCCTAAGAGCAAGAACCAATCTCATAAGAAGAAGAGCAACAAAAGAATACACCATGCTCATGCTGCAGAGGATGATGAACCATCCAAGAAGAGATCCAGATATGAAAGAGAAGATTCTTCAAGCGAGGATGAATATGTTCTAATATCTGCTCTCACAGGTAACATTACTCATGGTAGTGATGATTGGCTTATAGACAATGGGGCTTCCAAACATATGACGGGATTCAAGGAATCTTTTGTAAGACTGTCAGAACATGAATCACCTCACAAGGTGAAACTAGGAGATGACTACCAATATCCAATAAAAGGTAGTGGGGAATCTTCATACAAGCTAGACTCTGGTAAGTCTCTAACAATTAAAGAAGTATTGTTTGTTCCAGGACTCAAGAAGAACCTTCTATCCATTTCAACATTGGATGCAAAAGGAATGCGGGTTGCATTCATAGATGGTCAAGTCATCATGTGGCCAAAAGGAAAGACCATCGATGATGCGGTAGTAATTGGAGAACAAGAAGGAGGCTTGTACAAATTGAAGGGTCATCCAAAACAAGCCTTGATCCATGATACAGTAGAACCAAATGAGCTTTGGCATAGAAGGCTTGCATATGTGCATTACAGAGCACTACCTATTGCAAGCAAAGCTGTTGAAGGTCTTCCAGAATTTCAAGCCAAACATGATGGTGTCTGCAAAGGTTGTACGAAAGGAAAGAATACAAAGAAGACATTTCCCAGCAGCGAAAGCAAAGCCAAAAGCATTCTAGAAATCATCCACTCTGATGTATGCGAACCTATGTCATCAAAATCACTAAGCAGGTATGCATACTATGTTTCTTTTATTGGTGATTTTTCTAGAAAGACATGGATTTACTTTATGAAGAACAAAGATGAAGTATTCAGTAAATTCAAGGAATTCAAAGCCTTGATCGAAAACCATACTGAAAAGAATATCAAGACCATTCGATCAGATAATGGTGGAGAATTCACTTCGAACGAATTCAAAGAGCTATGTAAAGAATCGGGGATTAAGAGGGAGTTGTCCACTCCTTATAATCCACAACAGAATGGGTTTGCAGAATGGAAGAATAGAACTATCATGGAAGCTGCAAGAGCAATGCTTCATGATCAAGACCTTCCTATGCATCTTTGGGTGGAAGCTGCCAGAACAGCGATGTATGTACAGAACCATACTCCACATAGAGTACTCGAGAACAAGACTCCTGAAGAAGTCTTCTCCGGCAAGAAACCAGAAGTCAGCCATCTCAGAATATTCGGCTATCCCGTGTACATACACATTCCAAAAGAGAAGAGAACAAAATTAGATCCTTCAAGAAATAAGGGCATATTTGTGGGATACTTTCAAAGCTCGAAGGCTTACAGAATCTATTTTCTAGGATACAAGAATATTGACATCAGCAGGGATGTGACATTTGATGAAGGTACAGCTTACAACAAATCCAGAAAGAAACCTGCTGAAGAACCTGAAGAAGCAGAAGCAGAAGTACCCAAGATCCATGATACAATCATGGACGAAGAAGCTCAAGAAGAATATCGAGATTTCAAGGAACCACAAATACCTGTAGATCCACCTCTAGAGAAGAATCCTCATAAGAGGAAACCTGCTTGGGTACGTGAACTTATCCAAGGTGCAGAAAGATATGGGGCTCCAGAAGAGAATCACAGAGAAAGAAAGAGGACCAGATCTGATTCCGGGTATGTAGCTTTACTATGTGATTTTATTGATAAAGAACCTTCCAGTTATGTAGAAGTGGAAAAAAAGAAAGAATGGAAGGATGCTATGATCGAATAATATCAATCGATCATGAAGAATGATGTTTGGGATGTTGTCCCAAGACTAGAAGGGAAGTCAGTTGTAACTTCCAAATGGATCTATAAGATTAAGCATGCTACAGACGGTAGCATTGAAAAGTATAAGGCAATATTTGTAGCTCGAGGATTCTCTCAGAAAGAGGGAGTAGACCATGAAGAGACCTTTGCACCTATAGCTAGATACACTTCCATCAGATCAGTACTCGCTCTGGCTGCAGTGATGAAATGGAAGATACACCAGATGGATGTCAAGACTGCCTTCTTGAATGGTGTAGTAGAAGAGGAAGTGTATGTACAACATCCACTCGATTTTGAGACACATGACAGACAGTCTCATGTATGCAGATTAAAGAAAGTCCTGTATGTTTTGAAACAGGCACCCAGGACCTGGTATGGCAGAATTGACAGCTTTCTATCCAGTTTGGGCTTTACCAAGAGTAAGGCAGATTCCAACCTTTACTACAAGGTTGAACATGGCAACCTAGTGATACTCCTACTGTATGTAGATGATCTATTTGTGACAGGTACATATGGGTTGATTGCTGATATGAAGAGAAATATTGCTACTGATTTCGAAATGAAGGACTTGGGGATGATGCATTACCTTCTAGGTATGGAGGTGTGGCAGAGTACAGATGGAATATTCCTTGGACAAGGGAAGTATGCAGTAGAGATCCTAAAGAGGTTTGGGATGATGGACTGCAAAGCTATGGCCACACCCATGGCAACGAACCTGAAGCTATTCAGTGATGCTTCATCAGATTCGGTTGATGCTAAGATGTATCGTCAGATGATTGGGTCATTGATGTACCTGACGAACACGAGACCAGACATTTGATTTGCTGTGAACACCTTGAGCCAGCACTTGACAGATCCAAGAAGTGTTCACTTGAATGCTGCAAAGCATATTATGAGGTACCTGAAGGGTACAGTTGATTATGGGCTCAAGTACGATGCAAATCAAAATATTAACCTAGAGGGCTATGTTGATTCAAATTGGGCAGGTAGTGCCATCGACAGGAAGAGTACTTCAGGATGTTGCTTCAGTATGGGATCAGGTGTGATCTCTTGGTTTAGCAGGAAGCAATCCTGTGTGGCACTGAGTACAGCTGAAGCAGAGTATGTCACAGCTTGTTCAGCTAGTTGTGAGGCAGTATGGCTGCGGAAGCTACTGTCTGATATATTTGATCTCCAGTTGGATGCTACTTGTATACATTGTGACAACCAGAGTTGTGTGAAGTGGTCAAAGAATCCAGTGTTCCATGACAAGTCGAAGCATATCGAGATCAAGTACCACTATATCAGGGATATGGTGCAGAGAGGAGTAGTGAAGCTCCAGTATATTGCGATGGAGGAACAGATAGCTGATGTATTGACGAAGCCATTGGCTAGGCTGAAGTTCGAGTACTTTAGGGAGAAGCTTGGTGTTCTCCAGATCAAGGTTTCCTCCAAGAGAAAGTGATGAGACCCATAGCCATTCTGACATGGTGAGAGGATTGGTTCCTTCCATGGTCATATGTAAGGGCTGAGCCATTCTGCCATGGTGAGAGGATTGGTTCCTTCCATGTCAGATATGAGTGCTGGCCATTCTGTCGAGCAGGACAGATGTAAGGGAAATTGCCATTCTAGGAATGGAGGCACTTGGTCAGTTACCAGGATCACTCAATGTAGGACTGAGTAGCCATTCTGATGTGATAGAGGGATGTGTTCCCACTTGATCAGATATAAGGGCTGAACCATTCTGTCATGGCTAAAGGATTAAGTTCCTTCCATGTCAGATGTGAGTGTTGGCCATTCCGACGAGCAGGTCGGATGTAAGGGCAACTGCCATTCTCTAGGAGAATGGAGGTGCCTGGTCATTTACTACGTAGCTCAGTCGAGGACTGGGGGCCATTCTGATGTGACTGCTGGGATGTGTTCTCGTAGGATCATATGTGAGTGCAAGCCCTTCCATCACTGTGATAGGATGTGTTCCTGTCTGGATGGATGTAAGTGCAGAGCCTTTATGGAGCGACTGAGGGATGTGTTCCCACGTGCTCAGATATAAGTGCTGAAATCTCTCATCACTGTGATAGGATGTGTTCCTATATGGATGGGAGTCTTCCATCACTGTGATAGGATGTGTTCCTGTCTGGATGGATGTGCCCTTTTGACGAGTAGGTCAGATGTAAGTGCTGAAATCTTCCATCACTATGATAGGATGTGTTCGTGTCTGGATGGGAGTCTTCCATCACTATGATAGGATGTGTTCCTATCTGGATGGATGTGCCTTTCTGACGAGTAGGTCAGATGTAAGTGCTGGGCAAAGACCTACATGATGGGTAGGCCTACAACCAGCATGAAAAAGGGCTGGCTCTGTAGAACTTCCTATGATGAGAAGAATCATGAGATAGCACCAGTGATGATCCAGATCCAGTGATGACAGCCAGTGATGATCCAGATCCAGTGATGATCCAGATCCAGTAGTGATGATACAGATCGAGTGATGATCCAGATCCAGTCCAGTGATGTTGATCTAGATTGAGAGATGATCCAGATCCAGTGATGATGTTCCATGATGATCCAGATCGAGAGATGATCCAGATCCAGTGAAGTTGACTTGAAGATGAAGATGACTTGAAGACTTCGAAGACTCAAGATGCTGATGATGAGATGATCCAGTTGATACAGAGAAGAAGACTAGTGCTGAAAATTGTGTCGAAAGAATACCTTCCTAGTTAAGAGGGAGTGTTGATGTATATGTAACTTCAGAATGTATTCATCTATGTATCTTATGTATTGTAACCGGATGTTTATTCCAGGATGTTTCTATTATGTATTTGAGTCATGTTGTCATGCCCCAATGTTCCAATCAGGAGGATCAATAATGTAAACAAGTCATGTCAAGTCATTGTTAAAGTCCCCACAGTTTCGGGGCACTACGGTTATTATACACTCATAGAGATGTAGGCTCTAGTAAGTAATTGTTAATTTAGGCCGACATGATTGAGTGCACTTCAAGTGAACAGAAGAATATAAATAGAGAGTGAGAGCCTCTCTATTTATCACTTGTAACACACATCATTCACTCACCCAAGTGTGGCGCATTAGTGAGGAAGGAAATACTGGGACTAGACAGAAGAAGAAGACTACTGCTTTGGGGATTTTACTGTTTTGGTGCTGATTCTATCTCTGAGGAAGTTGCGGGGTTTTCTCCTTTATGGTTTCCCTGAGAAAAAAACTCTTTGTGTCTCTTGTCTCTTGTGATGTGTTTATGTTATATTGTTGTACTTGTTATTCTCTCAGTAAATATCCTAACATAATGCTAGCTTAATGTTGAAAAACTAACATCATTACCCCTTTGAAAAGCTATATAAGGAACTCTATGGTACATTGAAAGCATATGAGAGAATTGAGAGAAAAGAAACTATAGTCCATTGTTGCCGGAACTTATGCTTGAGTCTACATCCCTTTGTCCCTTGGAGCACTAGTGTGTTCTTCCCAAGCTTGTATTTTTCTTGTGAGCTTGCTATCGAGAGATGGAGGATTGAAGTGGTGGAGGCCCAAGTGGGGGATTCAGTTTCTCTAGTTCGCAGATGTGCCGTCAGAGGTTGTATCACGGTAATCTCTTATTTATATTAATAGAAATATATTTTCCTGTCCAATAATGTGTGCTTGAATGAATATATTATGCTTGTACATTGTTGATTATATATGCTAGAATAGATCTAACACCATGATATATAGAATGCATGTATTGTTTACTGGTTGTTGAGGAAGTAATCTTTCAATTCAAGCTAAAGTTGAAAAGATCAATGGGGATCTACTTCAACCATTTGGAATAAGGTACGAGGTCTGATCCTTTAGTGTTAGGCATTTACTTTCCATTGCATATTGGAAAAGATTGATTTCTGGAGTCAAGATGTCTGTTGTGGTACCCCAAGCCATAGGAATTTCTCTCTGTAACAAAATTGGCAACTCCACTGGGGATGTTCCTTGTTTTTCTTTGGGGTTGGGGGCACAATGGGATTGATATTATTGACTTGCTCTTGGTTTCTCCTTGTTTTTGTGTCGCATTTTATAGTATGTTTGTCCATTGACACTCCCCTTTATTGGTTTGGCCTTGGCCTGCTTTTTACAACTACCTTCTCTGTATACGCGGGTTTTTGGCCAAAAGTCATGTACATACATGGATTTTTGGCCAAAAGTCACGTACATACGCAGCTGCTCTTTAAACAGTCGCGTACATCCTCCCTTTTGGTTGAGTTTGATGTTGTGGGAAGTTGTTGGGTGGGTTGTGAGTGTGGTTGGGTCCTCCTTGGGTCTGATGTTGTCTATTGGATGCTTCTTTTGTGACCAGAGACCGCCTTTTCATTGATTTTTGTTTGAAAGTAGTTTTAGTCATTTATCCTTTTTGTTTTTCCATTAGTGCATTACTCTTTTTTGTCTCGGTGTCTTGTTGGGCTTGTCTTTTATACTTGCTGCAGAGACTGAGAGTTTTAGATGACTTTTATTGCATATTTAATTCTTTTATATTGAAAAATACAAAGTAGTTGCACTCTTAGTTGCATCTTAAATATGGATTTGAGGAGGTACTTGCATTGGATTGCTTAGATGAGAGTTGTGTTTAGGCTTTCATATAGGAAGGATTGCATTGGCATTCACAAAGGAATATATATTTATGCATCTCATGTAGTGGAATACCCTATTTTTCATTTGACAAAGATTGCACTTAGCATTGTTTGTTATGGTGTGCATATTTATTTCACTGTTGATTCATAATGTCATTAGTTGCACGGCCATTTCCCTTTGAGTAATTACAGCCAATTAAAATCAACGCATAATAAAATGGATTACACTATTTTCTTTTATAGGGTACACCAACAAGATTAGGTTTTAGGGTCTTGGAATAGTTCATTGTGAGTAAATTCTCCAAGGCCACTAAACAACAACATGTATGTGTCTATCTAGGTGAGTGTGTTAAATCCTTGGTATAACCAGTGTTTCTCAGGATCCTCCTCTCAAAAGGGAGTTAAGCAAGAGGCAATGTGAGTGGTTATTGATTGGGATGACCCCTAGTCATAACTGAGTAGCACCGGAGATATTTCCAGGATTGTATTCATATCTGGGGGCTCTTTCGAGAGTTTCAGGCTTTGCTACCCTACCCATATGGTCGATCCCACCTGCGACTGTCCGCCTGAGCATTGATTATATTGAGGTGACCTTAGTTGCCTTACCTAGGATATCGAGGGGGTACTTTGCAGGGGTTATTCTGTGGGTGTCCCGGCCAGGTAGAGGTCAAACAGCACAGTCGCTTTATGCATTGAAGGTGAGGTCCACTATAATTGGTTACATGCCTCCGCTTGTAGTGTATGGGAGTTTCGAGCCTCTCCTAGGTGAGACATACCTGCTGCATTCGGGAGCTCACATATCCTCCCCTTGGTTTGCTTGTATTTTGGCTGTAGATTTTCTTAGGAGTGTGCTCTTTGTGCGCTAGTTGGCCTTTGGGATTGTGGTTACTTGAGTATATTTATGCTCTTTTGAGTTCGGGTCCTTTTATTTTTGGCATGCCTGGTATCCTATCACCCATCCTTGGTCCTAGTACGGACCCTGGTGTCAGACTTGGGGGCATCACAGCCCTTTACCTTGCTCATAGATTTGGGAATGGTCATATTCCATCCTCTACTCCATTTGTGGAGGACTTTTATTCCCTTTGCTTGGTCTTTACACCAGTGGTCACCCTCATGGGGGTGGTAGCAGATGCATGAACATTGGGTCTACAACTTACTTTCCTTTTCATGTCCCATCGTCCACCGCATTGTTTCCTTTGGGTGCAGTTGTCATGATCATTCCTCCCTATATCCTATAGTTTGGATTCTTTATTGACTATTTTGGGTTGTTTTGGACTAATATGGTTGTCATGTAGGGTCCAGTTTTTGTACACTCTCTCTGAGGTTTCGACCCGTTTGTTCCTATCAAAGGTATTATGGTTGAACTGGCATATAGGTTAGGATATCACATCCGCTTGCACTTATGCATTACCTTATGACCATCTCATCATGACCTTAGGTACAAACCCATTCCATGGTATCACGGAACCTTCATGTTGCTTTTAGAAGTGACACTATGCGAATGGTAGAGCTTTCCTATACATGGGTGTCCTAGTTAGCTCCCTTTTGCATTTGGTACCCATGTTGTGAGTCCTCTCTTAGGTCTGGGAGTCCCTTTTAGTCCTGCCATGTCCTTGAGCAAGAGCTTCATACTCCTCTTGAACTTTATGCTGGCCATTTCCCCAAGACTCCCTCATGTCAAGTTGTGAATGCATTATCATGAGCTTTGCCTACCTTATTGAGCCTTATGCCGGCTTCCCTGACATTGCGTTTCAACCATATAGCCCGAGCTTGTCTCATGTCTAGCCATGCAGAGCCATTTTTTATATCCTTCATAGCTTGTTTCCTTTTTTACCGGGAGGGGATCTTCCCCCGAGTGTCGATATCCTACACATGTATCCTTACATTGAGCATAGGTATGTTCCACTGCTTGGAACTAGTTTGTTTTCCTTTATGACACTCGTCTCCTCCTAGTCTATAACTATAAAGCAATTTTATTCTTTTTCAAGATTTTTAAATAATTGAAAAATCCCAAAAAAAAATTTTAAAACCCCAAAAAGCCGAACAAGGAAAGATGTTATCTTTGGCAGCTGTCGAGTCATGTTGCCTTCGAATAGAGCATTGTATATCACATCCATTGGTTGGGTTATAGTTTGAATTTAGGAGTTGTACTCGTTTATCTGAGTTTATCTCCACTGACTGGTTAAGCTTCCAGTCCCTATGGATCCTTTGTTGATGCCTCCTGTGTTGCAGGGATGTCCTAGTTTGTATATCGAGTCTATGATGCCTTCATTCAGTCATCATATTTCGTTATGTTCTTATTTGAAGGAATTCGAAGCTTGATTCAGCCATTCCTCATTTATCTTGACTTTTCATGTCGGCCATTCCCGGTACAGTTACTGGTTCGTGCACCTTATGATCGATTCCTTCCACATTATACATCTTTGCTGAGTACCTTGTGTTGGATGATGGGGATGCCTTAATGCCCTCCTTCCAGCGGATTTCATCCCATCTAATTTAGATCATTTATTATGGGATTGGAATCTACAATCATTTTGAGTGCCTTGAGACTTGCAGTCATCAATGGTAGGTTCTCTCACCATCGACAGTCTTTGGGAATGATTCAAGAGGATCTAGAAAGGTCAAATTTTAAAAGTCCTCCAATCTCAAAAAAAAACCAGTTCCAAATCGAAGGGCTTGTTGAGGAGATTCCAACGGTGTTCGTTTCACCTCAAACGGACTTCGTATGAGAAAGTTATCGCGTTCTGTTCTATGAGGTCAACAGGCAAATTTGGAAAAATGGAGGTGCCATGTGGCACCACTGATAGGGTGACACATGGAATCTATACGGTATGGATAAGATGGCATGGCAGGTGTACAGACCAACCAAAGGATGACACATGGCACGTACAGAATATGAATTGGCAAACAATGTGGAAGTATGGCTCGTCAAGCCAGTAGTACGACACGTCCAGTCAGCAGCCAAGTGGCAGTATGGTGGTAAAGGTGAACCAATCACTGGACACCACGTGGTAGAATGATATTGGGCAGTAGAACTTTCAAAATTTTTGCGGCCTCCTTCGGTTTCGAACCCTGACCATCTGCGCACTAGCACAACATTCTAACCGTTCGGGCCGTATGTGTTACTTACAATGTATAAGGTGGAATAGTTATTTAAATGTTACAGCGTTCAGTTTTGAAGAAGAGAGGGGGTTGAGGCTTAGTCCCGACCCCTGGTCTGTCCGCTCTGCACTATGATCGAGAGCCCCGATGCTAACCACCAACATATGACCACCAGCTCATGGGAAGGTACAAGCAACTACCAACTGAGATGTCAACCACGCCATTTTGGGATACAGTTGTTAGTTATACAACCAATGGAATATTGTGTGAACCCGCCAATACCATGTGGCACGTGCTCTTTAATGACTTTGGGAATGGTTACAAAATTGGGTTTTGTTATGGCTTAAAAATATTACAACGGACTATAGTGTAAGTGGGTCGATAGTATTATAATGTACTATACTTAGAATAGTTGGTATAATTCCCAACAAAACCAACTACAACATTAAGACCCATTAGTTAAAGGTTGTAACCATTTGCCAACTTTGAAAAAATAAGTTGTAACTAAGAAGTCATGAGAAACATGTGAAGGAGAGCTCTTCCACACTATATAAACCCCCTTGGTTTCCATTGCCATTTATGCTTTGGAGTGGAGACTTTGTAGCTAAAGGAGAGAAGGGAGATTGCGTAGCTCTGCAGGAGGAAGGTACGAGTGTTTATACTCGTTTTACACCGTCTTCAGGCTTCGGAGTTGCTGGAAGCAGTCTGGTTGTGTTTTGGGCAGTGGTTCTCTTCCTGACCATTGTCACCAAGGTATCATTGTATCATTGCCATGTATTTTTCCTTATGCTGAGATTATAGATCGGCCCTCCTATTGAGAAGCAGGCTCGGAGACGTAGTCCATCCTGGACGAACTCCGTTATCAACTTGTTGTCTTTATGTGCGTATTTTCTATGCTGTTTGGTTCTCTTCTTATGGATTTGTGAGCTTCATTCATGCTCTTTATGCAATTCATGTTAATGTCATAGAGTAGCAAAGATCTTGTTTTCGGATCATGTGGTATCAAAGCAGATTTATTTGACGTTGGATTGTGAGTGTGGATGCTCACGAGGGATAAACTGCAACCTGGTGAGGGTACATTAGAGCCTTACAATTCCAAGATCGGATGTGCACATTGAAGGAGGAATATGGATGCTAATGATGCCCGCATCGAGATGGAGGCAAAATTTCACAAGGTCTTCTACATGGTGGCTGACAAGGTAGACAAGTTGTTTGCAAACTATGAAGAACGCATGGCAAAAGAAAGAAAAGGCAGTGAAGTAAAGAAAGAAGACAAAGAAGTGAAGGACGAAGGAAACGCTTCAGTTAACCAAGGAGGAGGTGGTGAAGAGCCTCCTGAGCCTCCCTCTTCACCTTCAGCTTCAAGCACAAGTTCAAGTGCTTCTTCCTCATCTCATTCTCAGCATTCCAAGGTTCCTCACAAAGAGCCTCAAAAGAAGCCCTTATTGAAGCTCGATGTGAAGTTTGATTTTCCCATGTTCAATGGGGAAGCGAATGCAGAGAAGTTGAACAATCGGATAAGGCAAAATTGAGGTCTATTGCCGAGTCCAACAGATCAAAGAAGAAGATGTGAAGATTCAATTGGCTTCACTTCGGCTGACAAGCACCGCACTTGTATGGTGGGAAAGCAAGCTTCAATAAGGTAGCAAACAAATGGGTAATCTTCTCTCATCGTGGTCTACTTTCATTTCTGCTTTACATAAGCAATTTTATCTGTTGGGTTATGTTAAAAAGGCTATGATGGATTGGCAAAGTTTTAGACAAGGGAAGGGTCAGAGTGTTCAGAATTTTACTGAAGAATTTAGAAATAAAGATTTAGAGTTGAATATTTCTTTAGATTCTCCTAACACTCTTTTGAAGTACATTGGTGCTCTTCATCATTATCTACGCCATAATTTGTTGTTGTTGAATCCTACTAGTGTGGATGAAGCAAGTGTTCATGCTACTCATCTTGAGAGTAGGGGGAAGCATTTGCAAGAAGACCATCCAAAGAAGCCTTCAAGCCCAACAACAACCACAAGTCCAAAAATAAATACAAGAGCAAGAAGACAGCTACTACCAAGAAGGAAGGAGGAAAGCTCCATTGCAAACATTGTGACACTGAAGGGCATGATGAAGAAAGTTGTTGGAAGTTGCATCCTGAACAGAGGCCAAAGAATTATGGAGGAAAAAAGAAGAAAAATACCGTTGCAACAGTGCAACGAGATTTGGGTTTCGACTCAAGTGATGAAACTAGGATTATAGCCGCGGGAACGCAAGGTAACAAAACTCCTCATACTAGTTCAAGTTCTACTCATGTTTCTAAAGAAAATGATAAAAGAAGAAGTGAGTTGTTTCACATCAGAGTTGTGTCTAAGCATACAAAGATTGAAACATTATTTGATCCGGGATCTCAAGTAAATTTGATCTCAGAATCAGTTGTTAAGAAGTTGGGCATACAGACTAAACCTCACCCCAAGCCTTATCCTGTTGGATGGGTATGTGATAATGCTAAGCTACAGGTGACTAAGAAATGCAGGTTAAGGTTTGCTATTGCTTCAAAGTTGATCAATGAGGTGGCCTTGGATGTTGTTCCTCTTGACATCTGCGGTATCGTATTGGGAAGCCCATACTTGTATGATCAAAAAGCAGTATTCTTCCGTCATGAGAACAAGTACCATCTCACCAAAAATGGGGTGGAGTACATCGTGAGAGCTCACAGTATGAAGGCTAACACCACTCTTGTTAGTGTAGGACAGATGAAGAGACTCATCAACACTAATAAGATATACATGCTCATGGTTGTGAGAACAAAAGATGTTGAAGCATCTGATGCTTTCAAAGGTTGTGATCCTTCTCATAAAAAGGCTATGATTGATCTTGTGGCTAACTATGATGAAATATTTCAGGAACCTACAGGTTTTCCTCCCAAAAGGGAGATTCAACATGAGATTCATCTCCAGCAGGATGCCCCTCTTCCTAATGTGGGCATGTACAGGTTGTCCGTAGTTGAAATGGCAGAGATTAAGAAGCAGGTTCAAGACTTGTTGGACCAAGGAGTGATCAGACCTAGCTCCTCTCCATGTGGTTCGTCAATTGTGTTGGTGATGAAGAAAGATGGCACATGGAGGATGTGCATTGACTATCAGGCTCTCAACAAGATCACGATCAAGAATTGATACCCACTTTCTTGCATAGATGACTTGCTCGACCAGTTGAAATATGTTGTGTTCTTTACCAAGTTGGATTTGCGCAGTGGCTACCACCAGATCAGAATTGCAGAAAGTGATGTGTGGAAGATGTTCTTCAAGACCAAGCAAGGTCTATTTGAGTGGTTGGTGATGCCCTTTGGGCTTTACAATGCACCTGCAACCTTCATGCAGGTAATGAATGATGTTTTCCAGCCATTCTTAGATGATTTTGTCATTGTATACTTAGATTATATCTTGGTCTTTAGCAAAACTTGGGAAGCACATGTGGGTCATGTAAAGCAAGTATTAGATACTTTGAAAAAGGAGAAATTGTATGTAAAATTGTCAAAGTGTGAATTTGGCAAAACTTCATTAGTTTACTTGGGTCATATTGTAGGAGGTGGAAATTTAAAAATTGATCCTTCAAAAGTTGATGTAATTGTCAATTGGCCTAAGCCTACTAATGCTACTAAAGTGAGAAGCTTTTTAGGAGCTGTTCAATATTGGAGGAGGTTCATTCAGAACTTCTCATACATAGTATCTCCTTTGCATGCCTTAACAAGTGTGAAGAAATCCTTCCAGTGGGGAGGTAAGTAGCAGAAATCCTTCGACACATTGAAGGGAAAGATCAGCACTGCCCCAGTCCTAGCCTTTCCCGATTTGCAGCAGCAATTTGAGATAGAGACAGATGCCAGTGGATATGCCATGGGGGCAATATTGATGCAGCACCGCAATCCTATTTTCTACCATTCAGAGACTTTTACTCAAGCAGTGATCAACTACCCCACCTATGACAAAGAGTTGTATGCTTTGGTTCAGAGTGTCAAGAAGTGGAAGCACTACTTGATGGGTAAGGAGACAATCATCCATACCGATCATCAGCCCTTGCAGTATCTCCAGTCCCAGACTAAGCTCCAGCAAGCTCATCATTTCAGGTGGATGGGATTTCTTCAACAATTCCATCTAGTGATCAAGTACAAGAAGGGTACTTGTAACAAAGTGGCAGATATGCTTTCTAGACCTCCTATTGTTGCATCTATTGTTTTGAAAAATGCTTCTTTATCCCATGAAAGTTATATTGAGCAGTATGCTACTGATGATGATTTCAAGGAGATTTATGAGAAGCTAACCAATGGAACACAGGTGGAAGACTACTATTTGCAGGGAAAGTTTCTCTATCATTTGGGCAAGCTATGTGTTCCTATCAGTGAAAGAGTCCATGTAATACGAGAAGCTCATACTTCTCTTGTATCAGGGCATTTTGGGGTAGGTAAGACTTTGGCTCATTTGCAAAGACTCGTGTATTGGCCTCGCATGAAAGACATTGTATCAAAATATGTAAAGGGGTGTGTGATGTGCTCTACTTGCAAGCCCACTAATAGAAAATTGGGGTTGTACTCACCACTTCCTGTTCCTTCCCATCCTTGGGAAAGCATTTCCATGGATTTTGTGGGGGGTTTTCCTATGTCTAGGAGGGGTCATGACTACTTGTATGTGGTCATGGATAGGTTTACCAAGATGTGTATTCGTATGCCATGTAAAAAGCAGGTCACTGCAGAGCAGGATGCTTCTCTTTTATTTCAGCATGTATGGGTTCACTTTGGACTCCCTACGTCCATTATCTCGGATCGGGACTCCCGATTCCTTGGAGAGTTTTGGACAAAATTATGGTGTATGATGGACACCAAGCTGAAGAGGAGCACCACTTCCATCCACAGACCGACGGACATACAGAGGTAGTCAACAAGACAGTTGTTCATTTGCTTCGAGGTTATTGCAACAAGCATCCTAAGTTATGGGATGAGCAGATCCAGTATGTGCAGCATGCCTACAACAGGGCTATGCATTCTTCCACTCAGAGCTCGCCATTTGAGACATGCTTTGGGTACTTGCCAAAGACTCCATTGGACTTGACTTATGGGAGAGAGGTTGATTCAAGCACTTCCAAGGATGAATACAAAGCCCACAGGTTCATTCAGAGAGTTCAACAGGTACATCAAGCAGTGCAAGAGAAGTTGGAGAAGAGTCAAGCCCAGTACAAGGCTCACCATGACAAGCATAGAGTTGATCATCAGTTTTAGGTAGAAGATCAAGTGTGGCTTCACATCAGCAAGGAGAGGATGAAAGGAGAAGGCAAGAAGCTCAAGCCCATTAGATATGGTCCCTTCACCATCTTGGAGAAGATTGGGACGAATTCCTTTCGCTTAGAGCTACCACCATACATGCAGATCTACTCAGTGGTGAATGTGGAGAAATTGAAACTCTATGAGCCTCCCATGATCATGGATAAAAGGGAGAATGTCTCATTGCCATCAGTTGATGAATTTGCTCCTGAGTACATGGATGATCTAAAGGAAGATGTCATCTTGGACAGAAGGACAAGGACTTCTCGCAGAGGTGATGTTGATTATCTTCGAGTGGGCATCAGAGGCACTCATCCAAGCAAAGCCAAGTGGATCGAGAAGGAGAAAGCGAGGGAGCAATTCCCTCACCTATATGTTGATTAGTAAAGGCTTTTGGAGGACAAAATCTTCTCAGTAGGGAGGAATGATCTAGGAGGATCTAGAAAGGTCAAATTTTTGAAGTCCTCCAATCTCAAAAAAACCAGCGCCAAATCGAAGGGCTCATTGAGACGATTCCAATGGCATTTGTTTCACCTCAAACGGACTCTGTATGAGAAATTTATTGCATTCTGTTCTATGAGGTCAACAGGCAAATTTGGCAAAATGGAGGTGCCACATGGCACCACTGACAGGGTGACACATGGAATCTGTACAATATGGAAAATATGACATGGCAGGTGTATGGACCAACCAAAGGATGACACATGGCACGTACAGAATATGAATTGGAAAACAACGTGGCAGTACGGCTCGTCCAGCCAGTAGTATGACACGTCCAGTCAGCAGCCAAGTGGCAGTACGATGGTAAAGGTGAACCAATCACTGGAAGCCATGTGGTAGAATGATATTGGGCAATAGAATTTTCAAAATGTTTACGGGCTCCGCCGGTTTCGAACCCCGACCATCTGCGCACTAGCACATTGTTCTAACCATTCGGGATGTATGTGTTACTTACAATGTATAAGGTGGAACAGTTATTTAAATGTTACAGCGTTCAGTTTTGAAGAAGAGAGAGGGTCGGGGCTTATCCCCGACCCCTGGTCTATCCACTCTGCACTATGACCGAGAGCCCCGATGACATACGACCGCTAGCTCATGGGAAGGTACAAGCGACTGCCAACTGAGATGTCAACCACACCATTTTGGGATACAGTTGTTAGTTATACAACCAATGGAATATTGTGTGAACCCGCCAATACCATGTGGCACGTGCTCTTTAATGACTTTGGGAATGGTTACAAAACTGGGTTTTGTTATGGCTTAAAAATATTACAATGGAAT